>WNGS01020135.1:94226-125470 GCA_020271785.1 Procambarus virginalis | reverse complement strand
GGTAGTAGCGAAATAGGAAAAATGAACTCAAGCTACAAGAATCATACAAAAGCAGGGAGGGAAAGAGAGCAAAGGCCATCAGTGAAATAGAGAGAAACCGAAATATTTTTTCTCCTATGCAAATCAAGATCAAAAACCACATCTAGTATCGGGCCCCTGCGAAAGGAAGATGGAACTTTCACCGATGACAACAAAGAAATGAGCGAGCTACTGAGGGAAGCAATACGACTCTGTCTTCAGCGAGCCATTAAACGCACTAAAGATCGATAACCCAAATGAATTTTTCATGGATATGATACCAACATCAAATCATATATCAGACGTCACCCTATCCCCACTGGATTTTGAAGAAGCCATAAACAGTATGCCTATGCACTCCGCACCAGGCCCGGATTCTTGGAACTCCATATTCATCAAGAACTGTAAAAAACCACTATCGCAGGCCTTCACATTCTGTGGAGACAAAGCCTAGATACTGGCGTTATTCCTGATATACTAAAAACAGCAGAGATAGCACCACTTCATAAAGGAGGAAATAAGGCAGAGGCAAAAAATTACAGACCGATAGCACTAACATCGCACATCATAAAAAATTTTGAGAGAGTGCTAAGAAGTAAGATCACAAAATACATGGAATCACAGCATCTCCATAACCCCGGACAACATGGTTTCAGAACAGGGCGCTCTTGCCTGTCGCAGTTGCTGGACCACTATGATATGGCATTAGATGCTATGGAAGACAAACAAAACGCTGATGTAATTTACACAGATTTCGCAAAAGCTTTTGATAAATGTGACCATGGTGTTATTGCCCATAAAATGCGCTCAAAAGGAATTACCGGAAAAGTAGGCAGATGGATCTACAATTCCTGACCAACAGAACCCAATGTGTAATAGTCAACAAAATAAAATCCACCCGTCAACCGTTAAGAGCTCAGTCCCCAGGGTACTGTGCTTGCTCCAGTACTTTTTCTCATCCTTATATCGGACATAGACAAGAACACAACCTATAGCACTGTATCATCCTTTGCAGATGACACTAGGATCTTCATGAGAGTAGGCAACATAGAGGACACGGCGAACCTCCAGTCAGATGTAGATCAGGTCTTTCTATGGGCTACAGAAAATAATATGGTGTTTAACGAAGACAAGTTCCAGCTCATGCGCTATGGAAAAAATGAAAATATAAAACTGAAACCACGTACAAAACTCAGGCAAATCATAACATAGAACGAAAAGGCAATGTAAAGGATCTGGGTGTACTCATGTCGGAAGACCTTACCTTTAAAGAACACAATAAAGTAGCCGTCACAACTGCAAGAAAAATGACAGGTTGGATAACAAGAACTTTTCACACTAGAGATGCTATACCGATGATGACACTTTTCAAAACGCTTGTGCTCTCTAGAGTGGAGTACTGCTGCACAATGACAGCCCCTTTCACTGCGGGTGAAATTGCTGACCTGGAGAGCGTGCAGAGATCCTTTACTGCTAGAATCCACTCGGTAAAACATCTAAACTATTGGGACCGACTAAAGAGCCTAAATCTGTATTCCCTTGAGCGCAGGCGGGAGAGATACATAATAATTTACACGTGGAAAATATTAGAGGGGCTGGTCCCAAACCTGCACACAGAAATAACATCACATGAGACCAGAAGACATGGCAGGATGTGCAGAATACCCCCGTTGAAAAGCAGAGGTGCAACTGGTACTCTGAGAGAGAACTCTATCAACATCAGAGGCCCGAGACTGTTCAACACGCTTCCACTACACATAAGGGACATAACTGGCAAACCCCTCACAGTGTTCAAGAGAGAACTGGATAAGCACCTCCAAAGGATACCTGATCAACCAGGCTGTGACTCATACGTCAGGCTGCGAGCAGCCGCGTCCAACAGCCTTGTTGATCAGTCCAGCAACCAGGAGGCCTGGTCGATGACCGGGCCGCGGGGACGATAAGCCCCGGAAGCACCTCAAGGTATCCTCAAGGTAAGGTATGCAACTGGTGTGTATAGGACATCTTATCCACTCGACCATCACGACCAGTCAAAGAAGGTGATAGCCTTAGTTATTTAAACCAACCCCCCGCCGGCACTCTGATGGTAATTCGGGTATATTATTTTATCGAATCACCTCATTCTTTGGGGTACAGGTGAGGAACACATATGCGAACAAGCCTGAATTGTCCGCAGAAGTATATGCAACTGAAAACTCACACCCCAGAAGTGACTCGAACCCATACTGCCAGGAGAACAATGCCACTGCTGTGTACTGGACACCTTGTCTACTCAACTATCACGACCGGTCAAAAGAAGGTGATAACTGAAGCTATTTGAACCACCCCCCTGCTGGCACTCTGATGGTAGTCTTGGGCATAGTATTTTAACAAATCACCTCATTCTTTGGGGCACACGTGAAGAACACAAATGTGAACAAGCCTGAATGGTCCCCAGGAAAATATGCAACTGAAAACTCACACCCCAGAAATGACTCGAACCCATACTGCAAGGAGCACAATGCAACTGGTGTGTACAGGACACTTTAACCACTCAACCATCACGACAGGTCTAAAGGAGATGATAGCCGAAGCTATTTGAACCCCCCACCCCCGCCGGCACTCTGATGGTAAATTCGGGATATTCATTTTATCGAATCACCTCATTACTTTTGGGCACACGTGAAGACCACAAATGCGAACGCGCCTGAATGGTCCCCAGAACTATATGCAACTGAAAACTCATACCCCTGAAGTGACTCGAACCCATACTGCCAGGAGCACAATACAACTGGTGTGTACAGGACACCTTATCCACTCGACCATCACGATCGGTCAAATGGAAGTGTTAGGTAAAGCTATTTGAACCAACCCCCCACCGGTACTCTGATGGTAGTCTTTGGCTTAGTATTTTATCAAATCACCTCATTCTTTGGGGCACACATGAGGAACACAAATGTACACAAGCCAGAATGGTCCCCAGGACTATATGCAACTGAAAACTTACACCCCAGAAGGGACTCGAATCCATACTGCCAGGAGAACAATGCCACTGCAGTCTACAGGACACCTTATCTACTCAACCATCACGACCGTCAAAAGAAGGTGATAACTGGAGCTATTTGAACCACCCCCCTGCTGGCACTCTGATGGTAGTCTTGGGCATAGTATTTTAACAAATCACCTCATTCTTTGGGGCACACGTGAGGAACACAAATGTGAACAAGCCTGAATGGTCCCCAGGAAAATCTGCAACTGAAAACTCACACCCCAGAAATGACTCGAACCCATACTGCAAGGAGCACAATGCAACTGGTGTGTACAGGACACTTTAACCACTCAACCATCACGACAGGTCAAAAGGAGGGGATTGCCGAAGATTTTTGAACCACCACCCCGCCGGCACTCTGATGGTAATCTTGGGCTTAATATTTTATCAAATCACCTCATTCTTTTGGGCACACGTGAGGAACACATGCGAACAACCCTGAATGATCGCCAGGACTATATGCAACTGAAAACTAACACCCCAAAAGTGATTCGAAACCATATTGCAAGGAGCACAATGCAACTGTTGTGTACAGGACACTTTATCCACTCGACCATCACGACCGGTCAAAAGGCGGTGATAGCCGAAGCTATTTGAACCCAACCCGCTGCCGGCACTCTGATGGTAATCTTGGGCATAGTATTTTATCAAATCACCTCATTCTTTGAGGCACACTTGAGGAACACAAATGCAAACAATCCTGAATGGTCTCCAGCACTATATGCAACTGAAAACACACACGGCAGAAGTGACTCGAACCCATACTGCCAGGAGCACAATGCAACTGGTTTGTACAGTACACCTTATCCACTCGACCATCACAACCAGTGAAAAGGAGGAGATAGCCGAAGCTATTTGAACCAACCCCCCACCGGTAGTCTGATGGTAATCTTTGGCTTAGTATTTTATCAAACCTCCTCTATTATTTGGGGTACACGTGAGGAACACAAATGCGAACAAGAGTGAATGGTTCCCACGAATATATGCAACTGAAAACTCACACCCCAGAAATGATTCGAAACCATACTGCCAGGAGCACAATGCAACTGGTGTGTACAGGAAACCTTATCTATTCGACCATCACGAACGGTCAAAAGGAGGTGATAGCTGAAGCTATTTGACCCCCCCCCCCGCCGGCACTCTGATGGTAATCTTGGGCATAGTATTTTATCAAATCACCTCATTCTTTGGGGCACACGTGAGGAACTCAAATGCGAACAAGCCTGAATGATACCCAGGATTATATGCAACTGAAAACTCATACCCCTGAAGTGGCTCGAACCCATACTGCCAGGAGCACAATACAACTGGTGTGTACAGGACACCTTATCCACTCGACCATCACGACCGGTCAAATGGAGGTGTTAGCCAAAGCTATCTGAACCCCCCCCCCCCCCATCAGCACTCCGATGGTAATCTTGGCATATTATTTTATCAAATAAGCTCAATCTTTGGAGCACATGTGAGGAACACAAATGAGAACAAGCCTGAATGGTCCCCAGGACTATATGCAACTGAAAACTCACACCCCAGAAGTGACTCGAACCCATACTGCCAGGAGCACTATGCAACTGGTGTTTACAGGACACCTTATCAACTCGAAAATCACGACCGGTCAAAATGAGGAGATAGCCGAAGCTATTTGAACCAACCTCCCACCGGTACTCTGATGGTAATCTTTGGCTTAGTATTTTATCAAACCTCCTCTATTCTTTGGGGTACACGTGAGGAACACAAATGCGAACAATAGTGAATGGTTCCCACGAATATATGCAACTGAAAACTCACACCCCAGAAATGATTCGAATCCGTACTGCCAGGAGCACAATGCAACTGGTGTGTACAGGAAACCTTATCTATTCGACCATCACGACCGGTGAAAGGAGGTGATAGCCGAAGCTATTTGAACCCCCCCCCCGCCGGCACTCTGATGGTAATCTTGGGCATAGTATTTTATCAAATCACCTAAATCTCCACCAGTCTCCGTGGTGTAGTGGTAAGACACTCGCCTGGCGTTCCGCGAGTGCTATGTCATGGGTTCGTATCCTGGCCGGGGAGGATTTACTGGGCGCAAATCCTTAACTGTAGCCTCTGTTTAACGCAACAGTAAAATGTGTACTTGGATGAAAAAACGATTCTTCGCGGCAGGGGATCGTATTCCAGGGACCTGCCCGAAACGCTACGCGTACTAGTGGCTGTACAAGAATGTAACAACTCTTGTATATATCATAATTCTTTGGGGCATACATGAGAAACACAAATGCGAACAAGCCTGAATGGTCCCCAGGACTATATGCAACTGAGAACTCACACGCCAGAAGTGACTCGAACCAAGGTACTGCCAGGAGCACAATGCAACTGGTGCGTACAGGACATTTTATCCACTCGACCATCACGACCAGTCAAAAGGAGGTGATAGCCGAAGCTATTTGAACCCACCCCCCCGCCGGCACTCTGATGATAGTCTTTGGCTTAGTTTTTTATCATATCACCTCATTCTTTGGGGCACACATGAGGAACACAAATGCAAACAAGCCTGAATGGTCCCCAGGACTATATGCAACTGAAAACTCACACCCCAGAAGTGACTCGAACCCATACTGCAAGAAGCACAATGCAACTGGTGTGTACAGGACACTTTAACCACTCAACCATCGCGACCGGTCAAAAGGAGGCGATAGCCGAAGATTTTTGAACCACCACCCCGCCGGCACTCTGATTGTAATCTTGGGCATAGTATTTTATCAAATCACCACATTCTTTTGGGCACACGTGAGGAACACAAATGCGAACAACCCTGAATGATCCCCAGGATTATATGCAACTAAAAACTCACACCCCAGAAGTGATTCGAACCAATATTGCAAGAAGCACATTGCAACTGGTGTGTACAGGACATCTTATCTACTTGACCATCACGACCAGTCAAAAGGAGGTGATAGCTGTAGTTATTTAACCCCCCCCCCCCCCGGTACTCTGATGGTAATCTTGGGCATAGTATTTTATCAAATCACCTAATTCTTTGGGGCATACATGAGAAACACAAATGCGAACAAGCCTGAACGGTCCCTAGGACTATATGCAACTGAAAACTCACACGCCAGAAGTGACTCAAACCAATGTACTGCCCAGAGCACAATGCAACTGGTGCGTACAGGACACCTTATCCACTCGAACATCACGACAGGTGAAAAGGTGGAGATAGGCGAAGGTATTTGAACGAACCCCCCGCCAGTACTCTGATGGTAATCTTTGGCTTAGTATTTTATCATATCACCTCATTCTTTGAGGCACACATGAGGAACAGAAATGCAAACAGGCCTGAATGGTCCCCAGGACTATATGCAACTGAAAACTCACACCCCAGAAGTAATTCGAACCCATATTGCAAGGAGCACAATGCAAATGGTTTGTACAGGACACCTTATCCACTCGACCATCACGACCGGTTGAAAGGAGGTAATAGCCAAAAATATTTGAACCACACCCCGCCGGCACTCTGATGGTAATTTCGGGTATATTATTTTATCGAATCACCACATTCTTTGGGGCACACGTGAGGAACACATCTGCGAACAAGCCTGAATTGTCCGCAGAACTATATGCAACTGAAAACTCACACCCCAGAAGTGACTCGAACCCATACTGCCAGAAGCACAATGCAACTGGTGTGTATAGGACATCTTATCCACTCCACCATCACGACCAGTCAAAAGGAGGTGATAGCCTTAGTTATTTGAACCAACCCCCCGCCGGCACTCTGATGGTAATTTCGGGTATATTATTTTATCGAATCACCTCATTCTTTGGGGTACACGTGAGGAACACATATGCGAACAAGCCTGAATTGTCCGCAGAAGTATATGCAACTGAAAACTCACACCCCAGAAGTGACTCGAACCCATATTGCCAGGAAAACAATGCCCCTGCTGTGTACAGGACACCTTGTCTACTCAACTATCACGACCTGTCAAAAGAAGGTGATAACTGAAGCTATTTGAACCACCCCCCTGCTAGCACTCTGATGGTAGTCTTGGGCATAGTATTTTATCAAATCACCTCGTTCTTTGGGGCACACGTGAGGAACTCAAATGCGAACAAGCCGGAATGATCCCCAAGATTATAATCAACTGAAAACTCACACCCCAGAATTGACTTGAACCCATACTACCAGGAGCACAATGCAACTGGTGTGTACAAGACATTTGATCCACTCGACCATCATGTCCGGTCAAAAGGAGGTGATTGCCGAAGCTATTTGAATCACCCGCCCCTCCCCCCCGCCGGAAATCTGATGCTAATCTTGGGTATAGTATATATTCAAATCACCTCATACTTTGGGGCACACGTGAGGAACACAAATGCGAACAAGCCTGAATGGTCTCCAGGACTATATGCAACTGAAAACTCACACCCCAGAAGTGATTCGAATCCATACTGCCAGGAGCACAATGCAACTGGTGTGTACAGGAATCCTTATCTATTCGACCATCACGACCGGTCAAAAGGAGGTGATAGCCGAAGCTATTTGAACCCCCTCCCCTGCCGGGACTCTGATGGTAATCTTGGGCATAGTATTTTATCAAATCAACTCATTCTTTGAGGCACACGTGAGGAACACAAATGCAAACAAGGCTGAATGGTCCCCAGAACTATATGCAACTGAAAACTCATACCCCTGAAGTGACTCGAACCCATACTGCCAGGAGCACAATGCAACTGGTGTGTACAGGACACCTTATCTACTCGACGATCACGACCGGTCAAAAGGAGGTGATAGATGAAAATTTTTGAACCCTTCACGCCGGCACTCATAAGACACTCGCCTGGCGTTCCGCGAGTGCTATGTCATGGGTTCGTATCCTGGCCGTGGAGGATTTACTGGGCGCAAATCTTTAACTGTAGCCTCTGTTTAACACAACAGTAAAATGTGTACTTGGATGAAAAAACGATTCTTCGCGGCAGGGGATCGTATTCCAGGGACCTGCCCGAAACGCTACGCGTACTAGTGTCTGTACAAGAATGTAGCAACTCTTGTATATATCATAATTCTTTGGGGCATACATGAGAAACACAAATGCGAACAAGCCTGAATGGTCCCCAGGACTATATGCAACTGAGAACTCACACGCCAGAAGTGACTCGAACCAAGGTACTGCCAGGAGCACAATGCAACTGGTGTGTACAGGACATTTTATCTACTCGACCATCACGACCGGTCAAAAGGAGGTGATAGCCGAAGCTATTTGAACACACCCCCCCCCGGCCGGCACTCTGATGATAGTCTTTGGCTTAGTATTTTATCATATCACCTCATTCTTTGGGGCACACATGAGGAACACAAATGCAAACAAGCCTGAAAGGTCCCCAGGACTATATGCAACAGAAAACTCACACCCCAGAAGTGATTCGAGCCCATATTGGAAGGAGCACAATGCAAATGGTTTGTACAGGACACCTTATCCACTCGACCATCACGACCGGTCGAAAGGAGGTAATAGCCGAAAATATTTGAACCCTCCCCCGCCGGCAATCTGATGGTAATTTCGGGCCTATTATTTTATCGAATCACCTCATTCTTTGGGCACACGTGAGGAACACATATGCGAACAAGCCTGAATTGTCCGCAGAACTATATGTAACTGAAAACTCACACCCCAGAAGTGACTCGAACCCATACTGCAATGAGCACAATGCAACTGGTGTGTAAAGGACACTTTAACAACTCGACCATCACGACCGGTCAAAAGGAGGGGATAGCCGAAGTTTTTTGAACCACCACCCCGCTGGTACTCTGATGTTAATCTTGGGCTTAATATTTCATCAAATCACCTCATTCTTTTGGGCACATGTGAGGAACACAAATGCGAACAACCCTGAATGATCCCCAGGACTATATGCAACTGAAAACACACACGGCAGAAGTGACTCGAACCCATACTGCCAGGAGCACAATGCAACTTGTGTGTACAGGACATCTTATCCACTCGACCATCACGACCAGTCAAAAGGAGGTGATAGGCTTAGTTATTTGAACCACCCCCCCCGGCACTCTGATGGTAATCTTGGGCATAGTATTTTATCAAGTCACCTCATTCTTTGGGGCATACATGAGGAACACAAATGCGAACAAGCCTGAATGGTCCCCAGGACTATATGCAACTGAAAACACACACGGCAGAAGTGACTCGAACCCATACTGCCAGGAGCACAATGCAACTGGTGTGTACAGGACACCTTAGCCACTCGACAATCACGACCAGTGAAAAGGAGGAGATAGCCGAAGCTATTTGAACCACCCCCCAGCCGGCACTCTGTTGGTAATCTTGGGCATAGTATTTTTTCAAATCACCTCATTATTTGGGGCACACATGAGGAACACAATATAAACAAGCCAGAATGGTCCCCAGGACTATATGCAACTGAAAATTCACACCCCAGAAGTGACTCAAACCCATACTGCCAGGAGAACAATGCCACTGCTGTGTACAGGACCCTTGTCTACTCAACCATCACGACCGGTCAAAAGAAGGTGACAACTGGATCTATTTGAATCACCCCCTGCTAACACTCTGATGGTAATCTTGGGCATAGTATTTTATCAAATCACCTCATTCTTTGGGGCACACGTGAGGAACTCAAATGCGAACAAGCCTGAATGATACCCAGGATTATATGCAACTGAAAACTCATACCCCTGAAGTGACTCGAACCCATACTGCCAGGAGCACAAACAACTGGTGTGTACAGGACACCTTATTCACTCGACCATCACGATCGGTCAAATGGAGGTGTTAGCCACAGCTATTTGAACCCCCCCCCCCCCCGCCACCAGCACTCTGATGGTAATCTTGGGCATATTATTTATCAAATAACCTCAATCTTTGGAGAACATGTGAGGAACACAAATGAGAACAAGCCTGAATGGTTCCCAGGACTATATGCAACTGAAAACTCACACCTGAGATGTGACTCGAACCATACTGCCAGGAGCACTATGCAACTGTGTGTACAGGACACCTTATCAACTCGAAATCACGACCGGTCAAAATGAGGAGATAGCCGAAGCTATTTGAACCAACCTCCACCGGTACTCTGATGGTAATCTTTGGCTTAGTATTTTAAAAACCTCCTCTATTCTTTGGGTACACGTGAGGAACACAATGCGAACAAGAGTGAATGGTTCCCACGAATATATGCATCTGAAAACTCACACCCCAGAAATGATTCGAATCCATGCTGCCAGGAGAACAATGCAACTGGTGTTTACAGGAAACCTTATCTATTCGACCATCACGACCGGTCAAAAGGAGGTGATAGCCGAAGCTATTTGAACCCCCCAACCCCGCCGGCACTCTGATCGTAATCTTGGCATAGTATTTATCAAATCATCTCATTCTTTGAGGCACACGTGAGGAACACAAATGCAAACAAGGCTGAATGGTCCCCAGGCCTATATGCAACTGAAAACTCACACCCCAGAAGCGACTTGAACCCATACTGCCAGGAGCACAATGCAACTGGTGTGTACAGGACACCTATCTACTCGACCATCACGACCGGACAANAGCAACTGATTACTTCTCACTAGATTACAGCTAAGCTGTCCCTTGTTATCTGTAGCAATAACTCTATGTTACAGTACTGATCTCTTAAAGAGATCAATTACACTAATCCATTGATTTACTGATGCTGTTTAACATTTCAGTAGTATATTGAGGTGCATTTACCTCCAATTAATATTATATATTCAACCTTATTTTCTTTCATATTTGATTTACTCTGGTGAAGAACCAGCACCAGAATAATGCTAGGGATGTATTAATCTTTTAGCATGTAACCCCCCAATTTTGTGTAGTTAATTTGACTCCATTATATAAGCATTACAGTTTTACCAAGATCCATAGGGCACTAGTTCCTAGGATCAGTTTTTCCATTGTCTCTTTGTTTTCCACTTTTTCTCAAAAAGTGGTGGTCCTTCATAGCTATCGAGTAGTATATATATTTATTTAATTATTAGTTATTGGAGTCAGGTTTCCCCACAGATATTATACAGCTGGATTTTTCTGCTGCGGTGGACTGGCCCATTGTGGAGATTGCTCTCCTGGACGTGCTCCGTGGTGATGTCTCCGATCTCCTGGGACTGGAAAAGATCTCGCCTACCCGTGTGGCGGTGTCGCTTAGCACGTTGCTTGTTTATCAGGAGTTTGTGGCACGCTGGGATGCACGCTCGCTTTCTATTCCTGCTTCGGCTGTGATTGTGGAGATCTCGGATCCCTGGGGGCTCTTGACTTTTGTGAGTGTTCATGGTGTGCTGGTGACCTTCCCCGAGGCAGACCTCATGTTGTTTACACGGTTTGGTGCAGTGGTGAAGCACCGGTTCACCACTTTGAGTGCGGGCCAGCTAAGGAGGGGGGTCCGTTTGGGTACTCGTACACTCATCATGCGGGTCACGAGCCCTATTCCTTCCAGGGTTTAGTTTCGTTGGCTTTCTCTGCAGATCTTTTATCAGGGTAAAACACGCACCTGTTTTCTGGTGTGGTACTGAGGGCCACTTTGCGGCCGAATGCGACGCTCCTCGTGCTGAGGCCCCTTCAGTATTCCTGGAGGATGATTTTCTCCGCATGTCTGTGCGTGGGGATTCCCCGTGGATCCTCGCTCTGTGGAGGTGCCTGGTGTGGTACCTGCGGCGGTTACGGCTGTCGATCCGTCTGGCCCTGGTCTGTCTGCCCTACCGTTAAGCACTGCGGACTTAGGGGCCCCTGATTCGCGCCTTCGACGTTCGGTGGATGCGGAAGTGCATCCGACTCCAGTTGCTTCCATGGTGGAGTTGGATGGTGCCTGCATCTCCTGCTGAAGGACGTGTGCTTCCCGGGGCTGTCGGGGTGGTGGTGTGTGTGTGGCTCCGCCCCCGCCCTCTGCCTCGTCGCCTCTTGTGTTGTCCTCATTAACGCGTGCCTCTTCTCCTCTGCCGGATCCGACGACCTCGCTGGATCCTTCACGTGTGCTGGTGTCTACCCGTCCGCCTGCTGTGTCTACTCCTTCTCTGGATCCGGTCTCCATGGTGGGTGCCCCGTGTCGTTGAGGCTGCTGTTCTGTGTGGGCGTGCTGTCTCGGCTTTGGGCTGCCTGCCGACGGTTCTCCTTGGGCACCGCTTGCAGGGCCGACGATCACCGACCTGTGTAAGTGCCCTCGTTTGGCTCGGGATATGTCGCCTCGCCGAACGTGGGCTGAGGAGCGTGACGCTATGGATGAAGATGCTGTGGGCGACGTTGTTCTGCCTCCTGTGGTGCCTTCTGTGTTGGACACTGTGCCCCCTGCTGGTGGCTCTCCTCAGTGGGCGGTTGCCCCTGGTGACTGCGAGTCACCTTGTAGTGGTGTTGTCTCTGGATGTGCGACGCGGGGGGGGGGGGTCTCTGCTCCTGTTCCAGTTGGCGTGGGCCCTGGGGCGTCTGCGGGTCCACCCTCAGCGGGGCTCGGTGCGACGCCCGGCGATGAACGAAGTGCGCGCCCTTGTGGACGGCCCGATGTGCGGCCCAATATACAGGCTGGTGTGCTTTCAATTGTGCGGCCCTGTGACAGGCCACCTAGGGCGAAACCCTTCCCTTTCGTCCTCCCGTCGGAGAGGTGTTCAATTGCACTACATCTATGAGTTTTGAGTGTGATGACCTGGTGCTCCTGTTCCATGGTTCCCTTCTACCATTTGGATTCCTCGGTGCGAGGTTTCGTCATTGTTGTGCTGGATTTTATGCCTCGGCCTACTGCGACTCGTGGACGTTCGGTTACTGAAGACGATCTAACTGTTTGGGATGGTTACTGCTTACGATTTCCGGCTCGGGAGCACCCGGAGAAGTATGAGTGATCCGTGTGGTTAGGGTTCTGTCTGTGTTGTGCATGTTGTTTCCCCTGTGCTTGCGTGCACAGGCGGGTGGCCTTGTCTGAGCATGTGTGTGGTGTGCGTGTTTCTTCCTGGCTCCTGCATGGGCCTGTTCTGATGTGTTGCATTTTGTTTTGTGCTTTGCGTTTGTTCTGTATTTATTTGTGGTTGTGGGTGTTTGGTGTTCTTTCTTTCCTTCCTGTCCTTGCGTGCACCCCGTGTGTTGGGGGTGGCGGGCGTGTTGGTGTGGGGTGTGTGTGTTGCTGTTTCATGTGTTTGTCGCATGGGTTGTGTGTGTGTGTGTTTAATTCTTTGTCCTTGTAATTGTTTTAGTCTTTGTACATATTATATGCTATTTATATTCTTATGTCTATTTTTTGGGTTTACTGTTCGTTTGTCGTTGGTGTCCTCATTTGTGTCCGGTTCTGCTCCTCTGGGTGCGGGGTCGGACTGCCCGAGCTTGTGTTCTCTTTTCCTCCCCCTTTCTGTTCTAGGGGTTCACATAGGCGCTGCTTTATGTGCATTTTTTGTAACTTTTGTGTATTTTTTCTTGTGCATTTTGTTTTTGTACTTATATCATTTATTTGTTGTGTACTGTATGCATTCTCTGTCCCACACTGTTTGTAGGTTTGTGTTTGCTTCTTGTCCTGTGTGCTTTACTGAGACCTCTTGTGTTTATTTATGTCTGTTTCACGGTGTTTGATTTGTTGTTCATGTATAAGCACGATTGTTTGTATTTATATGTTGTTTTTGCACTTGTTGCTTGTTTTTGTACTTGGGTTTTATATATCAATAGAAAAAACTAGCTGTTGTACCGCTGGCCTATCGTTACCAACATCGTTGACACAGGACGTGACGTCACCAGTAGGGGTACATATAGTCAAGCTGTCGCTCCCTGAAGTCAGTCTTATCTAGGGCTCTGGGAATACACTACTGCCTCCACTAGTCATTTACTCCCCACTTCGGCGTGTGCAGGTTGTGGTGTTTTTTGTAAATATTCTTCAGCTCACCTTTACCTTTTATTAACGTCATTTTATTCGTGTGTTTACATGCATTTTCTTGTATGATCACAAAGTGTTTTCAGGTACCCATTTTTCATGTTATTAATATTTTAGACTATAGTAAATTTGTTTAATTGTTCATCTGTTTCCTGTTGAATCCACACCTCAAGGGCCTAAACAGGACTTTTTATTATTATTATTATTATTATTATTATTATTATTATTATTATTATTATTATTATTCGATGAGTGAGAGCCACATTACATCTGCCCAGTACAGCTGTGATACTGTTTCACATCAGTTTCACAGAATTGGGGTCTGTCCTTGGGGCTCGTCTCGGGAGATGTTCCTAGCAACCTTTGTTTAATGTTGTGTTTAGTTGTTATACCTTGCTTTTATACTTGTTTCCATTTTTTTCAAAATTCATTTTAAGATTTTCATATTGATGACTGAATATATTTACATTACAAACTGTAGAAATTTGTGATCTGTTTATTAAATTGACTTTTGGATACTTGATGTTTGATGCGCAAATTCATGCTAGTAATGGTTAGTCTTCTAACCAACTGCTATATCTTATTTATCCCATATTAATTTTGTCCCCACAGAAGTAGCTCATTCAGACAGATCACCCCCCCCTTCGGAAGGGGGGGGGTGATCTGTTCACCCCCACTGTTCACACATTTAGTACTTTGGTTTGTCTTCGAGCTATAACGTTCCACTTTACAGTACGAACTTGGAAAACTGCCTCTTCCTAAGTAAAAAAAATTGGAAGTATTGGGCCAAAGTTTCTTTCGCATCCTGAAATGTTGTACTTTTGGGACTCGTACAGCCGTTCTCGTCAGTGTTGACCCTCTCCTCACCCCCTAAGCCTTCGTTCAAAGACTGTGATTAACGACTCGGGTAGGAAGTTTACTATTCTTTTACAGAGCACAAGAATGGTAACTCTGTAGTTAATTTCCTCACTTACCCCTGAGTACCCCTTACTCACTAGAGTAAGGGGTACAGATATCCCTTCACTTTTGCCTCATTTTACTAACTCGAAACATTAATTTATTTTGTTTCTCAAAGTCCTTACTAAAGTCAGACACTTTTATTTCAATTGATCATACACAGTACAGTAATTTATTTTGTAAATTTATTGTTGCATTACAAGATAGTTACATACGTACAGTTTCCAGTTCAGTAACAACTGTTGTGCTTGTTGCCACATCACTTATAAATAAATCTGGTAATTCTCACATATTGTTCTCCTACAGGGTTATCTTGAGGTTATATTGAGATGATTTCGGGGCTTAGCGTCCCCGCGGTCCGGTCCTCGACCAGGCCTTCTTTTTGTTACACACACCCAGGAAGCAGCCCATAGCAGCTGTATAACTCTCAGGTACCTATTTACTGCTTAACAGGGGCATCAGGGTGAAGAACTTTTTGCCCATTTGTCTCCGCCTCCACCGGGATAGAACCCGGAACCTTAGGACTACGAACCCAGAGCACTGTCCACTGAGCTGTCAGGCGCCGTACTCGGGTAGGCTGTCTCAGGCAGGCCACTCAGCTGTCACAGTACTCGCATTTCTTCCATTATTTCATTATTTGTATTATAAACCATGCTTCGCCTAGCCGCTTTGCGTTCCAGTCCGGAAGAGGAACTTCCTAATTTAATTCACGCTAATAAAACCTATTTACTAACTTTAACTCGAGGGTATCACCTCTCTCCGCCAGATGGTGCCACAAAACGAACTACATAACATAATATATGACTTTAGCTGACAATGATCTTATCACTTCAGAACAACAGGAACATCAAGAATCTTGACTTGATCTTATGAAACTGGAGATAGGAGATAGGTTAGCCCCCGCTTAGGGGCTAACTATTTTATGGCTGATGAACGAAAACGGGAAATGAGAAGGAAAGACGCTGCATCAACACGTGAACAAGTAGCTGCACTCCAACGCGAACAAGAGCAATTCCACGAAAAAAAGCTGTTTTACAACGTCAATGACAAGAAGCTGACTTGCAACGTGCAAGTCAACGAGAAGTAGAACAACTCGAGAGCCTAGCTCAAGAACATCAACTCAAGAGAAAACAAGAAGTAAATGTAGTTGCCATCTTATTCGCTTGGAACGAGAGAAAGCTGACACCACACTCAACACACGTCAAGAGTTGGGATTTGAAACTAACCACATACAGCAGCGCCGGGAAGCAGAAGCCAACTTACTGGTTCGTTTTGATCCCTCTAATTGTATCAAAATGATGCCGCCTGTTGTGGAGACAGAGGTGGGTTAATTTTGTACTTCGTTTGAGGTCCTTGCCACTCAGCTACACTGGCCTCAGAATCAATGATCAATACTTTCCAGAGATCATCTTACATGAACAGCTCCCTTGACCCTCTGTACTCTTGCCACCGAGACTGACTACGACGTATTAAAGCCAGCAGTCCTTGATGCTTGTCTAATATCCACATAAAGTTATCGACGGCGTGTCAGGGACTGTGTCAAACCTAACACTCAAACCTTTGTTGAGTATGTGCAAACTAAATCCAGGTATTTACGAAGTGGTTAGAATCAGCCCAGACCACCACCTTCGGTGACTTGATAAACCTTGTACTAATGGAAGAATTTATACGACGTATTCCTAACTCAGTGCGCCTCTGTCTTGCAGAGAAGGGAGAAACGAGCCTCTGTAAATGGGCACAGTTAGCTGATACTTATAGCATATTCCATAAATCTTTTGATTCATATTGAAGTAAACAATCTTGGTCCAGCTATGCTCCATCTAAAGTAAGTCATAAAGATATCAACTATGCACTTTACTGTAGGTACTGCAAAATTTATGGAGACATAATTGATGTCCAAATCCCCATTGCAGAACACCTGAATCTCATAAGCCTAAACCTCAGCCTCCCAAGCTTACTAAGTCTTGGTTACATGTAAATGTTCCAGTTACTGATCATGCTTTATTTGACAGACATGTGTATCCAGTAACTGTCTATGCCAACAGTAGAGTCTGATGGAAAGGTCCCAGTAAGCATCGCGAGGGACACAGCTTGCTACAAAGTATTCTACTGAAAGCCGCTGCACCTGTAGGATTTGTTTTAACTTCTGACTCCCTAAAATTAGGTAATATCTAGCCACTAAGAAACTGTTGTTTCTTTTTGAGGTAGTGGACTGTATTTATTTTGTGTTCCCTAATTGGCTCAGTTTCCAGTTATCCAACAGATATGGGGCTGCTGTCACTAACCTGTTGAATGAAAAAACCTACACTTACCACTTGGTAAAAAGTAATATATATGTAATGCAGCTAGCATTCATACGATTAAATTATTCTAGCATATCCTTTTGATCTGGTATTGTTACGACCCTGGGTTCCTCAGATGGAAACCAGAGGTCAATTTGAGCTCTAAATAATTACCTTACATTAATTCATAGAATTGGATCATTGAGAAGGATATTTAATTACAATAATATTTATATCAGGGCTCCTTAAAACCGTATGCCTTATTCTCGTCGCCCTTGCCAAACGTAAGACCAATCTTGTTTCTCACAAAGCATTCAGACTTGAGCTTGTTGTTGATTATTAATGAGTGAACTAATTATCAACTACTCTTAGAACTAGTAAAGTAACGAAGGCTGGTAAAGACTTGTATTGTTTGTAGCTGCACGATCAATTAGGTTATCTCCCCGGCAACCACAACAACAACTTGGGAGCGCGGAGACTGGACGCCCGGCGTGTGTTCTTCTCTGGACTGCTGTGGCTGAGCCAACACTTCTCCTGTGTTGCTCTGTATCCCTCTCCTCTTCCCTTACCTTATCCTGTGTCTAGTTTACCAAGGTAAGTAACGTGCTGCATGTTCTCTTTCTGGAATAAGTGTGTAGTAATGTGTATAGGCTATGCTAGTGTTTATATTGCTAAGTTACTCTAAGGGGTCTCAGTGGAACCACGTTTGCTCAAGTGATACCAAGCTACCTGGAGTCCTTGCTAGTGTCCCTTGCCTAGTAGACTTTACCCTAGCTTGTCCTAATTGTTAACCTTGTATCCTGCCTTTGTGGACAAGACTTTTAAAGTAAGATAGTGTGGTAAAGTAGTTATTGTTATTGTTGTTAATTTATATGGGAGGTTGTTAACAGGGGTTAATAAATAAGTTAGTTTTAAAGGAGTATCCATTCTTCCTGTGTAGGGGATCAGTGATCATACCTCTAGGCTGACGTATGGACCTTAGTCACTAAAGTAATATTGTTTTTATGTTTCTCATTGGAGGCCGGGCCTATCTGATCTCCACTAATTTTGATACACCCTTATTTTAGTAAAGTAACGAAGGCCAGTCAAAAGGAGGTGATAGCCGAGGCTATTTGAACACCCCCCCCCCCCCCCCTGCCGGCACTCTGATGGTAATCTTGGGCATAGTATTTTATCAAATCACCTCATTCTTTTGAGGCACACGTGAGGAACACAAATGTAAACAAGGCTGAATGGTCCCCAGGCCTATATGCAACTGAAAACTCACACCCCAGAAATGATTCAAATCCATACTACCAGGAGCACAATGCAACAGGTGTGTACAGGAAACCTATCTATTCGACCATCACGACCGGTCAAAAGGAGGTGATAGCCAAAACTTTTTGAACCCCCCCCCCCCCCGCCGGCACTCTGATGGTAATCTTGGGCTTAATATTTTATCAAATCACCTCATTCTTTTGGCACACGTGAGGAGCACAAATGCGAACAACCCTGAATGATCCCCAGGACTATATGCAACTGAAAACTCACACCCCAGAAGTGACTCGAACCCATACTGCCAGGAGCACTACGCAACTGGTGTGTACAGGACACCTTATCCACTCGACCATCACGATCGGTCAAATGGAGGTGTTAGCCAAAGCTATTTGAACCCCCCCCCCCCACCAGCACTCGATGGTAGTCTGGGCATATTATTTTATCAAATACCTCATTCTTGGAGCACATGTGAGGAACACAAATGAGAACAAGCCTGAATGATCTCCAGGATTATATGCAATTGAAAACTAACACGTGCAGGCGATGAGACAATAACGTGGCTGAAGTATGTTGACCAGAACACACACTAGAAGTGAAGGGACGACGACGTTTCGGTCCGTCCTGGACCATTCTCAAGTCGCTTGTGACTTGTCACAAGCGACTTGAGAATGGTCCAGGACGGACCGAAACGTCGTCGTCCTTCAACTTCTAGTGTGTGTCTGGTCAAGAAAACTAACACCCAGAAGTGATTCGAACCCATATTGCAAGGAGCACAATGCAACTGGTGTGTACAGGACATCTTATCCACTCGACCATCACGACCGGTCAAAAGGAGGTGATAGCCGAAGCTATTTTAACCACCCACCCGCCGGCACTCTGATGGTAATCGTGGGCATAATATTTTATCAAATCATCTCATTTTTGGGGCAAACATGAGGAACACAAATGCAAACAAGCCTGAATGGTCCCCAGGACTATATGCAACTGAAAACTCACACGCCAGAAGTGACTCGAACCAATGTACTGCCCGGAGCACAATGCAACTTGTGCGTACAGGACCCTTATCCACTCGAACATCACGACAGGTGAAAAAGTGGAGATAGCCAAAGCTATTTGAACGAACCCCCCGCCGGTACTCTGATGGTAATCTTTGGCTTAGTATTTTATCATATCACCTCATTCTTTGAGGCACACATGAGGAACAGAAATGCAAACAAGCCTGAATGGTCCCCAAGACTATATGCAACTGAAACTCACCACCAGCCAGAAGTAATTCGAACCCATATTGCAAGGAGCACAATGCAAATGGTTGTACAGGACACCTTATCCACTCGACCATCACGAACGGTCGAAAGGAGGTAATAGCCAAAAACATTTGAACCACACCCCGCCGGCACTCTGATGGTAATTTCGGGTATATTATTTTATCGAATCACTACATCTTTGGGGCACACGTGAGGAACACATCTGCAAACAAGCCGAATTGTCCGCAGAACTACATGCAACTGNAACTGTAGAATTTGTGATCTGTTTATTAAATGACTTTTGGATACTTGATGTTTGATGCGCAAATTCATGCTAGTAATGGGTTAGTCTTCTAACCAATGCTATATCTTATTTATCCCATCTTAATTTTTGTCCCCACAAAGTAGCTCATTCAGACAGATCACCCCCCCCCTTCGGAGGGGGGGGCGTGATCTGTTCACCCCCATTGTTCACACATTTAGTACTTTGGTTTGTCTTCGAGCTATAACGTTCCACTTTACAGTACGAACTTGGAAAACTGCCTCTTCCTAAGTAAAAAAATTGGAAGTATTGGGCCAAAGTTTCTTTCGCATCCTGAAATGTTGTACTTTTGGGACTCGTACAGCCGTTCTCGTCAGTGTTGACCCTCTCCTCACCCCCTAAGCCTTCGTTCAAAGACTGTGATTAACGACTCGGGTAGGAAGTTTACTATTCTTTTACAGAGCACAAGAATGGTAACTCTGTAGTTAATTTCCTCACTTACCCCTGATTACCCCTTACTCACTAGAGTAAGGGGTACAGATATCCCTTCACTTTTGCCTCATTTTACTAACTCGAAACATTAATTTATTTTGTTTCTCAAAGTCCTTACTAAAGTCAGACACTTTTATTTCAATTGATCATACACAGTACAGTAATTTATTTTGTAAATTTATTGTTGCATTACAAGATAGTTACATACGTACAGTTTCCAGTTCAGTAACAACTGTTGTGCTTGTTGCCACATCACTTATAAATAAATCTGGTAATTCTCACATATTGTTCTCCTACAGGGTTATCTTGAGGTTATATTGAGATGATTTCGGGGCTTAGCGTCCCCGCGGTCCGGTCCTCGACCAGGCCTTCTTTTTGTTACACACACCCAGGAAGCAGCCCATAGCAGCTGTATAACTCTCAGGTACCTATTTACTGCTTAACAGGGGCATCAGGGTGAAGAACTTTTTGCCCATTTGTCTCCGCCTCCACCGGGGATAGAACCCGGAACCTTAAGACTACGAACCCAGAGCACTGTCCACTGAGCTGTCAGGCGCCGTACTCGGGTAGGCTGTCTCAGGCAGGCCACTCAGCTGTCACAGTACTCGCATTTCTTCCATTATTTCATTATTTGTATTATAAACCATGCTTCGCCTAGCCGCTTTGCGTTCCAGTCCGGAAGAGGAACTTCCTAATTTAATTCACGCTAATAAAACCTATTTACTAACTTTAACTCGAGGGTATCACCTCTCTCCGCCAGATGGTGCCACAAAACGAACTACATAACATAATATATGACTTTAGCTGACAATGATCTTATCACTTCAGAACAACAGGAACATCAAGAATCTTGACTTGATCTTATGAAACTGGAGATAGGAGATAGTTAGCCCCCGCTTAGGGGCTAACTATTTTATGGCTGATGAACGAAAACGGGAAATGAGAAGGAAAGACGCTGCATCAACACGTGAACAAGTAGCTGCACTCCAACGCGAACAAGAGCAATTCCACGAAAAAAAGCTGTTTTACAACGTCAATGACAAGAAGCTGACTTGCAACGTGCAAGTCAACGAGAAGTAGAACAACTCGAGAGCCTAGCTCAAGAACATCAACTCAAGAGAAAACAAGAAGTAAATGTAGTTGCCATCTTATTCGCTTGGAACGAGAGAAAGCTGACACAACACTCAACACACGTCAAGAGTTGGGATTTGAAACTAACCACATACAGCAGCGCCGGGAAGCAGAAGCCAACTTACTGGTTCGTTTTGATCCCTCTAATTGTATCAAAATGATGCCGCCTGTTGTGGAGACAGAGGTGGGTTAATTTTGTACTTCGTTTGAGGTCCTTGCCACTCAGCTACACTGGCCTCAGAATCAATGATCAATACTTTCCAGAGATCATCTTACATGAACAGCTCCCTTGACCCTCTGTACTCTTGCCACCGAGACTGACTACGACGTATTAAAGCCAGCAGTCCTTGATGCTTGTCTAATATCCACATAAAGTTATCGACGGCGTGTCAGGGACTGTGTCAAACCTAACACTCAAACCTTTGTTGAGTATGTGCAAACTAAATCCAGTTATTTTACGAAGTGGTTAGAATCAGCCCAGACCACCACCTTTGGTGACTTGATAAACCTTGTACTAATGGAAGAATTTATACGACGTATTCCTAACTCAGTGCGCCTCTGTCTTGCAGAGAAGGGAGAAACGAGCCTCTGTAAATGGGCACAGTTAGCTGATACTTATAGCATATTCCATAAATCTTTTGATTCATATTGAAGTAAACAATCTTGGTCCAGCTATGCTCCATCTAAAGTAAGTCATAAAGATATCAACTATGCACTTTACTGTAGGTACTGCAAAATTTATGGAGACATAATTGATGTCCAAATCCCCATTGCAGAACACCTGAATCTCATAAGCCTAAACCTCAGCCTCCCAAGCTTACTAAGTCTAGGTTACATGTAAATGTTCCAGTTACTGATCATGCTTTATTTGACAGACATGTGTATCCAGTAACTGTCTATGCCAACAGTAGAGTCTGATGGAAAGGTCCCAGTAAGCATCGCGAGGGACACAGCTTCGCTACAAAGTATTCTACTGAAAGCCGCTGCACCTGTAGGATTTGTTTTAACTTCTGACTCCCTAAAATTAGGTAATATCTAGCCACTAAGAAACTGTTGTTTCTTTTTGAGGTAGTGGACTGTATTTATTTTGTGTTCCCTAATTGGCTCAGTTTCCAGTTATCCTACAGATATGGGGCTGCTGTCACTAACCTGTTGAATGAAAAAACCTACACTTACCACTTGGTAAAAAGTAATATATATATAATGCAGCTAGCATTCATACGATTAAATTATTCTAGCATATCCTTTTGATCTGGTATTGTTACGACCCTGGGTTCCTCAGATGGAAACCAGAGGTCAATTTGAGCTCTAAATAATTACCTTACATTAATTCATAGAATTGGATCATTGAGAAGGATATTTAATTACAATAATATTTATATCAGGGCTCCTTAAAACCGTATGCCTTATTCTCGTCGCCCTTGCCAAACGTAAGACCAATCTTGTTTCTCACAAAGCATTCAGACTTGAGCTTGTTGTTGATTATTAATGAGTGAACTAATTATCAACTACTCTTAGAACTAGTAAAGTAACGAAGGCTGGTAAAGACTTGTATTGTTTGTAGCTGCACGATCAATTAGGTTATCTCCCCGGCAACCACAACAACAACTTGGGAGCGCGGAGACTGGACGCCCGGCGTGTGTTCTTCTCTGGACTGCTGTGACTGAGCCAACACTTCTCCTGTGTTGCTCTGTATCCCTCTCCTCTTCCCTTACCTTATTCTGTGTCTAGTTTACCAAGCTAAGTACCGTGCTGCATGTTCGCTTTCTGGAATAAGTGTGTAGTAATGTGTATAGGCTATGCTAGTGTTTATATTGCTAAGTTACTCTAAGGGGTCTCAGTGGAACCACGTTTGCTCAAGTGATACCAAGCTACCTAGAGTCCTTGCTAGTGTCCCTTGCCTAGTAGACTTTACCCTAGCTTGTCCTCATTGTTAAACCTTGTATCCTGCCTACGTGGACCAAGGCTTTTAAAGTTAGATAGTGTGGTAAAGTAGTTATTGTTATTGTTGTTAATTTATATGGGGGGTTGTTAAGAAGGGTTAATAAATAAGTTAGTTTTAAAGGAGTATCCATTCTTCCTGTGTAGGGGATCAGTGATCAAACCTCTAGGCTGACATATGGACCTTAAGCCACTAAAGTAATATTGTTTTATGTTCTCATTGGAGGCCGGGCCTATCTGATCTCCACTAATTTTGATACACCCTAACTTTAGCTGTTGGCCCTTCTCCTTCGATACTCAATACCCCCATAACAGCACTAAATTTATAACAAGTGGTTGGCCTGGCCGGGAGGAACTTTTCAATTGTAAAAAATTAGATTTTTGAGTGCCAAAACTAAAATTCTTGAATTCCGCAGAACAGTTGTGTGGTAGCCTAGGGGCCAGCTCAACTAACTAAGGATACATCTTGCACTGACTGGACGCCCAGCTGGATCCCTTCACGATTGAGGCAAGTGTAGCCTTGTGATAGGGGCCGTGAATTTTTTTTTTTCCATTTTTATTTTTTAATTTTTTCTTCGGCTAGGAGCTAAATTAATTAGTGATGGCAGCTAAAATGCAGGAACTGGCAAATGACCCTTCAGTGGTAGAGATTAAGAAGCTCACCAAATCTAATTTAGTATTGTTAGGCAAGGAATTTGGCCTCACTCACTTAAACGATTCTTCGCGGCAGGGGATCGTATTCCAGGGACCTACGCGTACTAGTGGCTGTACAAGAATGTAACAACTCTTGTATATATCTCAAAAAAAGTGGACTTTGTTGAATGAAATATTACAACATTGCATAGACCAAGAACTATTGCCAAGTGATACACCTTTATGCCAACCTAGCCAAGCTGAAAGGGCAACTCATAGGGACAGAGAGGTAGCACTAGAATTAGCAAAAATAAGACTAGAGGAGCAAAGACTCAAAACCGAGGAGGCTAAAATTAGAGCGAATACCACTGGACTGCCACCTGCCGAGGATTCAAACCCCAGGCATTATGATAAAAAGCATAACTTGCCTGAATTTTCAGAGTTGGACCCTGAAAGGTTTTTCAACCATTTTCAGAGACTGGTCATGTCTATGAACTGGCCAAAGGAAGAGTGGGTGAAAATCCTACAGGGAAGACTTAGGGGCAAGGCCCACGATATTTTTATAAACATGCCTGATGACGAGTGTTTTGAATATAGTAAAGTCAGGGAACGGATTTTGAGGGCATATGAAACTACGCCTGAAGCTCACTGCCAAGCTTATCGCAACCATAGGCCTACTCACAACCAACCTCTCACTGAATTTGCTAATGACCAAATAAGATTGTTTGAAAAATGGATTCGCTCGGCTAAAGCCGAAACATACGAGGCACTTAAAAATTTAGTTTCAGCGGAAAACTTTATAGATAATATGCCAGAGCTGGTAGCACGCTACCTTAGAGGAAGGACAGAGGTAGATTCTAATATTATGGATTTGGCCAAGATGGCAGAGAACTACCAGTTGGCGGGCAAAAGGCCCAATAAAAATAATTATATCCCACAGAGTAACAAAACTTATACCCACAGCCAGTCCAGACCAGCCCATTCTAACCCTACAACTAATGCACCTTCTGTTTCACCCATAACTAACCCTGTTAAATTTTCTAGCCCCAAGGCACCTAAGGGTGAACCGAAGGGCAATCGTTTTAGTAATGTAACATCTCCCCGACGAGGCTGTGGTCACTGTAAACGTGCAAACCACATTACAAGTCGCTGTTGGCAACTGCACCCAGAAAAAAGACCCAATGCTCTTGTTGTGACACAGGGCTTGGGGCCTTCTGAAGGGTCAAGGAGTAAGACCTCCAACCCACAGTGGTTGGACCTGCTTACCCCATTCTTATCGAAAGGGAGACTACTTTTGTCTGAGGGTTCTTCCTGGAAGGACATGGTGATCTTCCGAGACACCGGTGCCATCCAGACTTTAATTTTAGAGAGTGCAATGCAAGGTGCTAACACTCTCGACACTGGAGAGGTGGTACTGGTCGAGGGTGTCACTAGTGATACTCGAGCAGTACCCCTCCGTAAGGTTACCCTGGAATCTGATTTCCACAAGGGTGTTTGTACAGTCGGAGTCACTTCGTACCAACCTTTCCCTAATGTTGATGTAATATTGGGTAATGATTTAGCAGGGGATAAGGTAGGGGACTCCAGACTGCCTATTATGTTGCCTACCCCTAAGGTTTCCCGGGATCTACCCGCCGCAGAGGATAATATTGTGTACCCTGCGTGCGCGGTGACCAGGTCTATGGGACTTAAATGTAAGGGCAGCCCTGTGGTTGCCAAGGTGGTAAATCCCGAGGACATGATGAACTTTCTGAGTGGTGAAACCCAAGTGAAACTTGCGGACACGTTCATGGCCCGACTCGATGACGAGGCGGAGGACATTCTGGAGAGCCTACCATTGCCTCCTACCGAGAGTAGTGATGAGGTGGAGGAGCACACTGTTGAGCCCCGGCCACTGGCATCCGACCAAGGCCTGGACGCCTCCTTGAGTGATTTACAGAAAGCCGACCCCAGTCTTGCAGAATGTCACGAGGTAGCTCTCTCTAAGGAGGAGAGTGTAGATGCAGCAACTGGGTACTATTACAATGATTAGATTTTGATGAGAAAATGGAGACCAGAGAGTTCTCCCTTGTCAAATGATTGGGAGGTGGTCCACCAGGTTATGTTTCCTACCTGCTTAGGGAGAGAGTTTTGGCAGCTGCTCATGATGATCCTATGGGGGGGACACCAAGGTATTAATATCACTTATCACAAAATCTTTAAATACTTCTTTTGGCCCAAGGTGAAAAGCGATGTGGCAAAATTTTGTAACTCATGTATTCCTTGTCAGCTTGTTGGGAAACCAAACCAGACACCACCTAAAGCTCCTCTGGGGCCTATTGTCGTGCCGGAGGAACCATTTTCTCATGTAGTAATGGACTGTGTTGGTCCATTACCTAGAACTAAGTCTGGTAATATTTACCTAATTACGATGATGTGTATCATGACCCGTTACCCTGAGGCTTTTGCTGTAAGGAACATCCGAGCAAAGACTGTTGTTGCTCGTATGTTGCATTTTTTTCTACTTTTGGACTGCCTCGGATCGTGCAAACTGACAATGGTACTAATTTTAAGTCTGATATTTTTTAACAATTCTGTAAGGACCATGGAATAACTCATAAGGTTTCCAGCCTATACCATCCAGAGTCAGGGGGTAATTGAGCGGTTCCATCTAACTCTGAAGCAGATGTTGAAGATATCGTGTGAGAGTTCCCACAACTTCTGGGATAAGAACTTGCCTTATGTTCTGTTTGCTGCTCGAGAGGGGTTACAAAGTTCAGTGGGTTGTTCTCCTTTTGAGTTAGTCTTTGGCCATAAAGTTCGTGGACCCCTTACAAATGTTGCAGGAGAATCTATTAGGGAACGTAACGTTGACTGAAGGTTTGGCTTTCTTTGTGCAACACCACCAGAGACTCAGGGACTGCAAGGCGGCTGCACTAAAGTATCTTGGAAAGGCCCAGGAAAATGTGAAAGAACGACACGATGCCAAGGCTAAGTTGTGGCTATTTCAACCTGGTGACCCTGTCCTGGTATTAAAGCCTCGACTCAGGAATAATATGTCTCACAAGTACGAAGGCCCCTATATTGTGACATAAAAGGCTGGGGAATACACGTACAAAGTGAGGCATTCTGACAAACGTAACCAGGTGATGCTCGTACACTTGAACCGGCTGAAGAAGTTCCAGGGCCCCAGGCCCGTCGCACTAACCAATGTTTCCTTTTCCAGTGAGGGAGGGGATGATTGTTCTGGGGACCCAACTAATCTCATTCTCAATAATTCTAGTTCTGTGAATGCTGTGGAGGAGGGACTGTCCCATTTGCAGATGGCCCAACGTGAAGAGGTGCAGTCGTTACTTGACGAATTCTCCAGTCTGTTTGGGGAGGTCCCAACCCAGACTGATGCCTTCTACCATGATGTCAAGTTGATGGACTACACCCCCATTCGCATTCAACCCTACCGGATGAGTCCGGAAAAGAAGGCCATCGTACGGAAAGAGGTCGACTTCCTGCTCCAGTACGGTCTCATCCGACCGAGCCAGGGCTCTTGGTAGTCGCCCTACCTTTTGGTCCCCAAACCAGACGGCTCCTGGCGATTATGCACCAACTATCGGCAGCTCAACAAGGTGACCATTGTGGATGCCTATCCGCTGCCCCTCCTTGAAGACTGCATCGACGAGATCGGAAACGCCAAGTACGTCTCGAAATTCGACCTCTCAAGGGGTTATTATCAAATCCCACTCATCGAACGTGCCAAGCAACTAACTGCGTTCGTAACACCCGATGGTGTCTTTGAGAATCAAGTGTTACCGTTCGGCTTGTTTAATGCCCCTGCCACATTCCAGAGGCTAATGAACTCTCTGCTCGCTAATGTGCCAAATTGTCAGGTGTATTTAGATGACATTGTGCTCTTTGATAGTAATTGGGCTGACCACATAGCTAGGTTACGCCAGTTGTTCACAGTTCTGAAAAATGCAAATTTGACTCTAAATGCAAAAAAGTGTCATTTTGGCCAAGGCACAGTGACGTACCTCGGTTATGAAGTAGGCCAAGGAAAAGTATTACCTCGGCAAGATAAAATCAGTGCCATTCTGGAGTATCCAGTGCTCCGGTCTAAAAAGGGCGTTCAAAGGTTTATCGATATGTGTGCGTACTATCAACGCTTTTGTCAGAACTTTTCTAGTGTTGCCACTCCTCTCAAAGGAGTTAAAGGAGTAAAATTTAAAATTTAAATTTCCTCTCACAGATTTGTTGCAGAAGGCTGTTAAATTTAAGTGGTCAACAGACTGTGCAGAGGCGTTTAAAAATTTGAAATTGATCTCAGCTTCCGCCCCAGTGCTCGCTAGTCCAAGGTTCGACTAATCGTTTAAAATTCATGTTGACGTGTCTGACTCGGGTGCTGGTGCAGTGTTGTTGCAAAGTGGGGATGATCAAGTGGACCACCCAGTATACTATTATTCTGTGAAATTTGACAAGACTCAATGCAATTATTCAGTGGTAGAAAAAGAGGCATTGGCGCTAGTGTTAACATATAAAAAGTTTGAAGTATACCTCACAGGTAATATAGTGGAAGTGTACACAGACCATAACCCACTAGTGTTCTTAAACCAGATAAAGGCAAAAAATAAACACATCCTCAGGTGGGCATTGTACCTACAGGACTTAAGTCTTTCCAATACCCACCTACCGGGCCGGCTTATTGCGATAGCCGAAGCTCTGTCCCGGTTACCTGAGTAACATTCATCTGAGCCACAGGAAGCCATATACCAACAGTCATGCTTTAGTTATTTTTTTTAGGTTCTCCTGTGACATTAAATATTCTGTGTCAATTTTATTTACTTCCCCTTTTTTTTGTATGTGCTTTTTCTTTTAGAGAATTCCTTTGTGCTTTTTCTTGCAGAGAAATTTTTGTTTTTGTTTGATTTTCTTTTATGGCATAGATTTTCCTTTCTATTCTCTGTACGCTCTTACAAAAAAATTTGACTACTATTCTAGTAGCCACATTTTTTTTTCTCTGAAGGGGGGAGGAGTGTTACGACCCTGGGTTCCTCAGATGGAAACCAGAGGTCAATTTGAGCTCTAAATAATTACCTTACATTAATTCATAGAATTGGATAATGGAGAAGGATATTTAATTACAATAATATTTATATCAAGGCTTCTTAAAACCGTATGCCTTATTCCCGTCGCCCTTGCCAAACGTAAGACGAGTCTTGTTTCTCACAGAGCATTCAGACTTGAGCTTGTTGTTGATTATTAATGAGTGAACTAATTATCAACTATTCTTAGAACTAGTAAAGTAACGAAGGCCAGTGAAGACTTGTATTGTTTGTAGCTGCACGATCCATTAGGTTATCTCCCCGGCAACTACAACAACAACTTGGGAGCTCGGAGACTGGACGCCCGGCGTGCGTTCTTCTCTGGACTGCTGTGGCTGAGCCAACACCTCTCCTGTGTTGCTTTGTATCCCTCTCCTCTTCCCTTACCTTATTCTGTGTCTAGTTTACCAAGCTAAGTACCGTGCTGCATGTTCGTTTTCTGCAATAAGTGTGTAGTAATGTGTATAGGCTATGCTAGTGTTTATATTGCTAAGTTACTCTAAGGGGTCTCAGTGGAACCACGTGTGCTCTGTTACCTATCGTTTGTTACTGCTCGTGATCCTACAACCATATAACTTAAGAGTCTAGGGATATTACCACTGTGGTTGTCTAAAGCGGGTCACCAGTATAACTCCATAATAAGTAATGAGCAATAATATAAATATTTCTTTAGGAAAGAAGAAATATGCATAAGTTTAAACAATTATAATTTCAAATATATATGTACTTACAGATGATCACTATATTTCACTTATTACAACGAACAATATAAACTGTCTCTCCCAGAACAAATAACTACTAAAGACAAGAACAAAAACTCAGACTTAACTCCAACAAGGTTCACCTCCGAGTCCCAGCCAGCGACTGACTCTCTCGCTGCGACTCTACCCATAATCCTCTCCCCCTCCGCCTCATCAGGATGAGGGTTGGAAAATAATGACTTTTTAATATTTAAGACTAATTTAACCACCACTGGTTCTCAAAGTACATCATAATGTAAAATAAACATAATAGGTATTTCCAAAAATAATAAGTACAATGCTAACTGCGTAATTACTGTATATTATGAATCAATGAATATTAAAAAAGGTAACATCTGGAGCTCCCAACTGAACAGGTCCAGCAAAATCTCTTTCCCGAATCTCACAGGTATTAGACGTGTGAAAATGCCACCGCGCTCCTGTACCCCTGACATTGCCACACCACACGATAATTATAATATATATATATATATACAGTTGATAGAACAAAGTTTATTTAAATATATATACGTATCCAGCTATGAGTACGTAACATGCTCAAGTGATACCAAGCTACCTAGAGTCCTTGCTAGTGTCCCTTGCCTAGTAGACTTTACCCTAGCTTGTCCTAATTGTTAAACCTTGTATCCTGCCTTTGTGGACCAAGACTTTTAAAGTAAGATAGTGTGGTAAAGTAGTTATTGTTATTGTTGTTAATTTATATGGGAGGTTGTTAACAGGGTTTAATAAATAAGTTAGTTTTAAAGGAGTATCCATTCTTCCTGTGTAGGGGATCAGTGATCAAACCTCTAGGCTGACGTATGGACCTTAGTCACTAAAGTAATATTGTTTTATGTTCTCATTGGAGGCCGGGCCTATCTGATCTCCACTAATTTTGATACACCCTTATTTTAGTAAAGTAACGAAGGCCAGTCAAAAGGAGGTGATAGCCGAGGCTATTGAACACCCCCCCCCCCCCGCCGGCACTCTGATGGTAATCTTGGGCATAGTATTTTATCAAATCACCTCATTCTTTGAGGCACACGTGAGGAACACAAATGTAAACAAGGCTGAATGGTCCCCAGGCCTATATGCAACTGAAAACTCACACCCCAGAAATGATTCGAATCCATACTGCCAGGAGCACAATGCAACAGGTGTGTACAGGAAACCTTATCTATTCGACCATCACGACCGGTCAAAAGGAGGTGATAGCCGAAACTTTTTGACCCCCCCCCCCAGCCGGCACTCTGATGGTAATCTTGGGCATAGTATTTTATCAAATTACCTCATTCTTTGGGGCATACGT
>WNGS01020135.1:63421-82636 GCA_020271785.1 Procambarus virginalis | reverse complement strand
AAAATCGGACACTCGGAATTTATTAATCGCAGCGTAAGTAACAAGACACCTGGTGTGGTTCTCAAGCTATATATCTTGCTCTGGTTAGGCCCCATTTAGATTATGCAGTTCAGTTTTGGTCGCCATATTATAGATGGATATAAATTCACTTGAACGTGTCCAGCGTAGGATGACTAAGTTAATTCTCCAAATTAGAAATCTTTCATATGAAGAAAGATTAACAAAGCTTAATTTGCATCACTGGAAAGGCGAAGAGTTAGGGGTGACATGATAGAGGTTTACAAGTGGATGAATGGACATAACAAAGGGGATATTAATAGGGTATTGAAAGTATCAACACAGGACAGAACGCGAAACAATGGGTATAAATGGAAAGTTTAGATTTAGGAAGACTTGGGTAAATACTGGTTCAGTAACAGGGTTGTTGATTTGTGGAACCAATTGCCGCGTAACATTGTGGAGGTGGGGTCCCTCGATGTTTCAAGCATGGGTTGGACATGTATATGAGTGGGATTGATTGGGTGGTTATAAATAGGAGCTGCCTCGTATGGGCCAATAGGCCTTCTGCAGTTGCCTTTGTTCTTATGTTCTTATGTTCTTATGACTTTAATATTGAACCTCTGCGAGCCTGAAAACCCCTACCTGCTGCCAGCTTCCTCAACTGTATGAATTCCTGATTCCTCAACTGTATGAATTCCTGATTCCTCAACTGTATGAATTCCTGCTTCCTCAACTGTATGAATTCCTGCTTCCTTATACCATTAATCACTAGACCTACTAAAATCACCGATAGTACTGCATAACCAACATAACCTCTCCGCTTACTTCAGGGATAATCATCGATAGCACTACAGACCATTACCCCAGATTTCTCCTAACTAACATTAACAAACCACCTCTAGAGACAAGGGAGATAAGCTTTAGGCTGCACAACGAAACTGCCATAGGCAATTTTATAGCTGCTGCTGCTAATGTCAACTGGGAGTCCGAATTAGGTAACATAGGGGACATCAACCTAGCACTGCAATCTTTTCTTAAAAAACTCTCTGCCTTTATACACCCACTGTCCTAAGCTAACCAAACAAGTCACAACTAAAAGGCTAAACATTCCTTGGCTTAAAAAGGGGATACTTAAATCCATTAATAAAAAACATGACCTTGAGAAGAAGTATAGGTTAGGAATCGTCTCCAAAGAATTTTCAAAGAATTACTCATCATTGCTATCTAAAATAATTAGGAGAGCCAAAATTAAATACTACGAAGACAAATTTAACCACACAAAGGGCAACATTAAGAAAACATGGAGCACAATTTCATAAATATTGGGATCAAAGAAGATTTTAAATAACAAACCAATACTCCTGTCAATAATGATGGTCTGCTTTCAGCCTCTGACACTGCTTTTGAGTTCAATAAGTTCTTCTATTCCATTGGGTATCCCTTGCAAATGATATTCCATCTTCCAGTACTAATATTCAGGACTATCTTACAGGTAACTAACTATCCACAGTCTCTGTACCTAATGCCTACTAATTCCACTGATGTTACTAACATAATCCTTTCCCTTAAAACCAAGTCTAACGCCCTGTGTTCCGCGAGCGCTATGTCATGGGTTCGTATCCTGGCCGGGGAGGATTTACTGGGCGCAAATCCTTAACTGTAGTAGCCTCTGTTTAACTCAACAGTAAAAAATGTGTACTTGGATGAAAAAACGATTCTTCGCGGCAGGGGATCGTATTCCAGGGACCTGCCCGAAACGCTACGCGTACTAGTGGCTGTACAAGAATGTAACAACTCTTGTATATATCTCAAAAAAAAAAAAAAAAGATACCAACTCTTATTTACAAAAAAAACTCCAGATTTTTAGCTCCTGCCATTGCATTGCTCTTCAACAAGTCACTTGAGCTCCAAACCTTTCCAGATATTTAAAAAAAAGCGAGAGTAACCTCTGTCCACAATGTGGTGATCCCACTGATGTTAACAACTTCAGACCTATATCAATTCTGCTAAACTTGTCTAAAATATTTGAAAAACTTATCTACAAGCAGCTTTACTCTTATCTAGCCAAATACAATATACTTGCTCTTGTCAATATGGCTTCAGACCCCCAAAAACACTAACGATGCGCTTATTTTATGATTACTACCTTGATACCTGCAGCTCTTGATAAAAATGAGTTCCCTATTGGTTATTTGTGGACCTGCGTAAGGCTTTTGACACTGTCAACACCAAACCTTCTTCTTAAATTACAACATTATGGATTCAGAGTCACTCAAAGCAGTACCTTAAGTCTTACCTTACTGACAGGCTCCATTATGTTTCTGTGAATAATTCATTTCTCCCACCCTACCCATCAACTTGGTGTTTCCCCAGGCAGCATACTTGGCCTTCTCTTCTTTCTCATCTACATTAATGACCTTTCCAACATCTCAAACCAATTCTATTTGCTGACGACACGACCTTCATTTACTCCAGTCCTGACCCCCTTGCTCTAAATGTACAGTGATACCGAGCTAAATAAAGTCCATCACTGGCTAACTGCCAACAAATTCACCCTAAATATTGACAAAACTTTCTATATTTTGTTTGGCAATAAATCCTCAAATCAAATAAATCTCAGGATTAACAATACCCAAATTTGTAACAAAGGAGATGGCAAATTCCTTGACGTTCTCATTGACCGCAAGCTGAATTTCCAGGGACACATTCTAAATATATATATAAAAAATTCAAAAGCTGTTGGCGTTCTTTCTAAGATCAGATATTATGTACCTCGCCCTGGCTTGGTGACACTCTATTACTCTTATTATCTATTACCCCAAGCACAAATATCATAGTTGAGATAAGGATAGATGAAAGAGGTTATCTTGAGGTTATCCGAAGAATCATCTCAAGATAACCTCTCTCATCTATCCTTATCTCAACTATGATATTTGTGTTTGGGGTTCTACTACCCAAAATCATGTACGTCCTCTAATTACTCAACACAAAGCTGCTATTAGGATGATATCTAACTCTGGCCCCAGACATCACTCGGTATCCTTACTCAAATCTCTGAATATGTTAGATATTAAGTCACTCCACATCCTCTCATGTGTATTATATATATATATAAAACGCTGAACTGCAATGTCAATCCTGACCTTAAAAGCCTCCTAGAAGGTTGCAACAGATCCCATGAGCACCACACCAGAAACAAATACCTATTTGATATTCCAAGAGTACGACTTAGTCAAACTAGAAATGCTTTACAATCAAGGGACCTCGAATGTGGAATGACCTTCCGAATTATGTTAAAGACTGTACCTCTCCCAACCAGTTTATGATATAAACTAAGTACTACCTAATTAACTCAATGTAACCTACCTCACCCCTAAATGTCATCCCATGTCTACGATTTTAAACAATGCTGTTTGTTGACCAAATTGTATTTTTGCTTTTTTTTCTGCCATGTTCCCCCCCCCCTTTTTTCATTTTTTTTTTATTTTTTTCTCAACACAATTTATACTTTAATCTCAATTAGCATTAAGTTTTAGTCTTAGTGTTTTTCCTGCCCGAAACGCTTTGCATAATAGTGGCTTTAGGCATTATATGTACTAGCTCTATCTATATATCCATCAACTTTTGTATCGCACCTTGTATGTATGTACTTTACCTGAATAAATGTTTGTATTTGTATTTGTACTAATTAACTGAATATAAATTTGAATTTGAATTTGAATTTGTGGGTGGTAGTGGACCCCATACCCATCTTGTGGGTGGTAGTGGGCACCATACACATCTTGTGGGTGGTAGTGGGCACCATACACATCTTGTGGGTGGTAGTGGACCCCATACCCATCTTGTGGGTGGTAGTGGGCACCATACACATCTTGTGGGTGGTAGTGGGCACCATACACATCTTGTGGGTGGTAGTGGGCACCATACACATCTTGTGGGTGGTAGTGGGCACCATACACATCTTGTAGGTGGTAGTGAATCCCATACTCATCCTGTTGGTGGTAGTGGACCCCATACCCATCCTGTGGGTGGTAGTGGACCCCCATACCTATCTTGTAGGTGGTAGTGGACTCCATACCCATCCTGCGGGTGGTAGTGGCCCCACACCCATTCTGTGTATGGTAGTGAACCCCATACCCCTCCTGTGGGTGGTAGTGTACCCCCATACTCATCCTGTGGGTGGTAGTGGACCCCCATACTCATCCTGTGGGTGGTAGTGGACCCCCATACTCATCCTGTGGGTGGTAGTGGACCCCCATACTCATCCTGTGGGTGGTAGTGGACCCCATACCCATCCTGTGGGTGGTAGTGGGCCTCCCTGGATACCCATCCTGTGGGTGGTAGTGATTCGATACCCATCCTGTGGGCGGTAATGGACCCCATAGCCAACCTGTGGGCGGTAATGAACCCCATGGCCATCCTGTGGGCGGTAATGGTCCCCATTCCCATCCTGTGGGCGGTAATGGTCTCCATGGCCATCCTGTGGGTGGCAATGGACCCCTTTGGCTATCCTGTGGGTGGTATTGGACCCATGACCATCCTGTGGGCGGTAATGGACCCCCCATGGTCATCCTGTGGGCGGTAATGTACCCCATGGCCATCCTGTGGGCGGTAATGGACCCCATACCCATCCTGTGGGCGGTAATGGACCCCATACCCATCCTGTGGGCGGTAATGGACTCCATAATAATACTCTGGGCGGTAGTAGACCCCATACACATCCTGCGGGTTGTAGTGGACCCCATACCTACCCAAAAGGTGGCAGATGACCTAATACCTATCCTTTTAGGTGGTATAGTGGTCCCCATAAACATCGTGTGATTTGTTTTGGACCCTATATCCATCCTGTTTGCAGTAGTATTACTCTATTACTCTCTCATCTATCCTTATCTCAATTAAAATATTTGTGCTTGGGGTTCTACTACAGAGAATCATCTACGTCCTCTATTTACTCAACACAAAGCTGCTATTAGAACAATATCTAACACTGGCCCCAGACAGCACTCGGTACCCTTACTCAAATCTTTGAATATGTTAGATATTAAGTCACTGCACATTCTCTCATGTGTACTCTATACATTTAAAACTTTGAACTGCAATATCAATCCTGACCTTAGAAGCTTCCTAGAAGGTTGTGACAGAACTCATGGGCACCACACCAGAAACTAATACCTATTTGATATTCCAAAAATGCGACGTAACCAAAATAGAAATACTCTACAAATCAAGGGACCCAGAATGTGGAATGACCTCCAAAATCATGTCAGAGGCTGTACATCTCTCAACCAGTTTAAGAGTAACACCAAGTACTACCTAATTAACTCCTTGTAACCTACATCACCCCTAAATGTCAACACATGTCTTGCTTTTTTTAAACATTGTTTGTTCTCCAATTTGTACAATTGATGATTTCAGCCGTGTCCCCCCCCCCTTTTTTTTATTTTTATTCCTTTTTTTAACACAATTTATTCCTAATCCCAATTACTGTTCATTTTTAGTCTAAGTTTTTTCCCGCAATTGTCTGACTCCGGGATTGGCCTTACTTATGTGTGTGGGGTTCTCTACTTTGTTTTCCCGACTGCAATGTGTACGTCACCAATGTACATGTGGCAGACACTTCACGGAGCTGTCGGAATCCAGCAGAGAAAATACGTGAGCAAGCGTACAGGACCTGAGAGCAAAGTCATGTATGAGTCAGGTGGAGTTAGGTGGAGAAACATCTAACTTAACACAATTAACAGCCAATTATTAACACGGCAAACCTAACTGCCGGTGTGCAAAGGGTCACAGGAGTTCCAACAGAATACTCGGGTAATGATGATGCACAATAAATCAACAATGGCCCTGTCAATGGGACATGCAATAATCATGCACAATAATTATGTCACACAATAACTAAATGTGAGGTGTATGGGAAACTCACATTTACAAACGAATGTAATGTCGTGGTACCACACAGGCAAACACCCATACACCGTCAGGTGTCTCCACCTATACCTGTGTAAGGAATGAGGTGAGAACTGTGGTTGTCCACTCAGATCAACACACAGACACAATAATAAAGAAACAAGATCTTGAACTTACAGGTATGACTATCTCTCCCATTCACTCATGCACATTCATGCAGACCTCGTAGACTGACGAAAGGCTTTCCCAACACACCGTACTTGACATGGCAGGGTACTCGCAGGAGGGCATGCTGTATGTCTAACAGACGCACACACCCTTGATGGCACTGGCAGTGAGTAAAGGTGTGACGGGCGGCGACGTCACATAGTACAGTGAGGCAGGGCGAGCGGCGGCTTGGCGGCTACTACACGCTGTAGACTGAGTGGCGGCGGTGGTGGCTAAATTGTTACATCATGCAGGTGCATGTGTATAAGTTCACACAACGTACTTAGGCGGCGGCACTTCCTTAGTTCACTCTAGGTCACTCACAGACGATCTCAATTTGTCACCAGGGGGTACCTGATACCAGTCTGTTTCGCTCTGGTGATTTGTCACTCTAGAAAATTTCTACACAATATATTCATGATTGCGATTCTGAGCAAGCGTTGGTATATCGAGAAGAATGCTGAATTTAACTTGATGGTGGGGAACGGACTCTGTTCTGTCTATTGGCTGAGAAACAGAAGGACACGTCAACTATGTACAAAGTTCCTCACGAGAATAGTCTTGCCTTGAATTGCAAGCTTCCTCGTGGCATAAACACCAGGTCTACAAGTGACCAATGGCGTTGCAGCGAAGGTGCCGGAACCAATAATACTGATCGTTTCATGATCGGTAGAAGAGTGACGTCATGACCACGTCACGACTACATCACTGTTGTTTTCATTGCGCCTGTTGAGATTGATCAAAGTGATCAGAGCTTATCTCTCTGGCTTGCTGGCGTCCCCTCTCCCACGTCTTGCACCTTCACTGTGTACTCCCTGACTCAATGGCATAAATGCTTAAATCTACTTTCTGTCTGGACATAAGGCAGCCTCCATATGTTATAAGTATTCCTGGTTACGTGGGCATCCTAATGACACCCACCATGACAGTTTTCATCCAGGGTTAACAGAGATAGGGCGTGTGCACAAGATCGGTGCATTGTGCACTGCAATGAGCCATTCAAGTAAGCTGTAGGAGATATTTTGAAAGACCATACTCTCACAATGTGGTATATTAGGTTCTAATGCTTCCTTACACAAGTTTCTAAAAACAGTTCTAAATGAACTGTTCTACTACCTCTATAACTACCTCTATCAGTTCACCAACCTAGCATATGCTATGAGATTATGTAGCTAAGTATATTTTATTTTGTTTTATTAAGTGGTCTGTATGTTTAAATATTTAATATTAACTGAGTGGAATGTATATCATAGGCAATTATTATTTCCACACATTTCCACAGTTGAATGGTTTAGGCTTAGGGTTAATATTCAGAAATAAGGTAAATTGAATTAATTGTCGAAAGTCTTTAAATCCCTCTGCTATCTGATTGGGGTTAGTAAATACAATCACTCTTAGCTGGTCAGAAGATCCCTAATTGTAGTAGTAAGTGGGACCACCAATAACCCAGCAAAGTTATGGCGTCGATCTGTGACTAGCGTCGCGTCGTGCTGAATGGTGACGTCCCAGTCATGTTTCAGCTGGAGCTCCACCTGCTGGAAGGGGGAGTCAACTGCTGGCGGCTGTGGAGTGAAGACGTCTTGCCGACCCTCCGTGGCTGTGGGGTTGTTTGCCATTTTGGTCGCTAGGTGGTGTGGGCGTCTCTGCCCCCCCCAGTTTGTGTTGCTGCTCGGCTGCGTGTTGACGTGGCAAGTTTGACATGGGAGGCCTTCCCGCCGTTGTGCGTGTGAATTCCGTGGGCTTGGAGTTCACTAGTCGGGCTGGATACTCAGACGTGGAGCTGGTTATGTGTGACATGCTTCGTGTCCCGGTGGAGGCTGTCTTTGGTATTGAGCTTGTTACTGCCCACCCGGTTGTTCTCAAGTTCGTGGGGGAGAAGGAGTACCGTGACTTCCTCCGTCGGTACGAGGGGCGTACGTTGTCGTTGCCGGGTGATGCCGGCTCTGTGGCGATCTCGGATCGTAGTGGTGCCCTGACTTATGTCAGCATCCATGGTGCGCCCCTGGAGTTTCCTGACGACCTCCTACGGCGTTACTTCGGGGGGTTTGGTACTGTTGTCAGCGTGCGGGTGAACACGCTTTCCTCGGGCCGGTATGCTGGTAGGTAAACGAACATTCGCACGTTGGGAATGCGCTTGCGGTCGGATATACCTTCTTCTGTCCGGCTTATGGGATACTACGTCCGGGTGTATTATGCCCAGCAGCCTCGTACCTGTTTCCGGTGTGGCCTGTTGGGGCATCAGGCTGCAGGGTGCTCTGCTACCCCAGCTGCTCCTGTCAACTTGTTCCGAGAAGAGGATTTCCCGCCGCTCCCGCTGGAGGCTGCCTCTGGAGATGTTGTGGAGGTGCGCGTCCCGTTCGCTACTGCAGCTCCCCCGGCGACGCCTGACGTTCCTCTGGTTGTTGCCGGCCCTCCTCCAGGTATTGTGGTACCGTCGGTTGGTCTGCCTGATCCTGTCCCTGTCGTTGCTGCTCCTGTGGGCCTTCCTGGTGCTCCCTGTGTGGCGTTGCCGTCTTCTCCCTCGTCTTCGGATGCTGCGCCTGGCCCTGTGTCCGTGTCTCGGGTCCCGGATGTGCTGGGTGCTGGGGTGGCTGTGGAGCCTCCTGCAGTGTGTGTCCCGGTTGCCCCTGTGGTGGAGGCTACTGCCGTTCTGTCTCGGGCGTCGGTTCGTCCGGCTCGTGGTGCCCGTGTTTCTGGGTCCGCTTCCGGTCCTGACGATATCCGGCCGGTGCTCAAACGTTCCCGGCGTTCGTCTTCTGCCTGGGCCGATGTTGGTGACTTCAGTGACTGAGTCTTCGGGTGTTGCCGGTGTCGATACGAATACGTCCATGTCTCCACAGCTAGTGGTGGCGGAGGTCCATGTGCCTGCCGGTGCTGGTGCCTGTGTCTCGGACGTGCCTTCGGTTCTTTCTCCGCCAGGGGTCTCTCCGCAGTGGGGGGTGGTGGCTTCCGCTGCCAGGGATGGTGTGGACTCTGGTGCTGGGCGTGGCCTGGTAGTGACATTACAGAGGGATGCGCGCCGTCCGGATTCCCTGCTGTCATCTGGTGGTGTGCCCGGGGCCACGGGTGCCCCTGTGGTGGTGCCCTGTGGCCCGTTCGCTCCTGTGAGGATGCGAGTTGGGGTCCTGGAGGACGTGTTGCCGGCGTCTGTGATGCCGCCGGGTCACTGGACGGAGATTGCCGAGTTACAGCTGTCTGACGGGCCAGAGAACTTTCGTGGTGGGCAGGTTCCCTTCCTGTCGAGCCGGGTGGCGACTACTCGCCTCGTGGGTCCTACCATTTGGGTCCCCTGCTTGAGGGTGTTTGTTGCCCCGGTTCCGGATTTTATGGAGTCCCCGGTGGGTGGACGGGACCTTTGGCGGTGGGTGCTCTGGGAAGCATTCAATGGACGGTTCCCGCGGGCCCGGTTCCCGGGCAAGTATGTACCCTGATTTCCTGTGTATTTGCTCTGTGAAATGCTGTGTGCCTCTCTGGCTGCTTGTTTGCCCTGTTTTATTTTGTGCTTGTGCCTCTCCCTTTGTGCGTTTCCTTGCCGTGTGGCGTCTTTGTTTCTAGTGCTTGGCGTCTCTCGTTTTGCGTTTTGGTTTGGCGTTTTGCCTTTCCTGGCTTCGCGTTTCACCTTTACCGGGTACGCCGGGCGCATCCAATCCCACGATCGTCGTCGCTCCTAACTCAACAACAACAACACCTGCCGGAAATGCAAAATTAGTGGAAGAAATACATAAATTATGTTAACATTCTCCGTGTTCCATTTGATTGATTTAATTACATTTGTATGCTATACTGGAGGTCGTCAGGCACATAAATAGATACCAACATTTAACCAACTCCGACCATCAATAATTGGATCCAACTACTAACAAATGAGAAAAGATACTTATCCTCGACAAGAAAAGAGCTGTTGTTGTCTTCTGCTACCGTAATTGTGGCTTAAGTGTTTGTTAAAGATATAGAGATACAGAATATATCAAGACTCCCCCTGGATGCCAAGCTCACATGGCATCGGAACCAATTCGGCCAGTCCTTAACCATCCCCCCCCCCTCTCGCCGGCGTCCAAGCGAGAGTTAATATTGATTAAATTGGGAGTTGTACTATTAAATTCAAATTATTACAAAATCTGAACTGAATATATTGATTTGTTTTATATTCAATGCAATAGTTTTTGTCTCCACTCTTGAATTCACCAACTGATTGATTGATGGTTAAGCCACCCAAGAGGTGGCACGGGCATGAACAGCCCGTTAGTTCCTTAATCTTGCATTAACCACCCTGAGGCCATCAACAGTAGTAGATTTTCTGTAGTAAGTAGAAGATTTTTTTAGAGAGAATGTATACTGTGTGCTGAGGTCACATTAAATAGAATAAGTTTAGAGGTAGGAAAGACCTGGGGTAAATACTGGTTCAGTAACAGGGTTGTTGATTTGTGGAACCAATTACTGCATAACATAATTGAAGTAGGATCCCTTGATTATTTCAAGTGTAGGTTAGACATATATATGAATGAGACTGAGTGGTTATAAACAAATCCACAAGGGCCGTGATAAGGGTTTGAACCTATGTCCGAAAGGATCCCAGATGCGGCCTTAACCGACATAGTCAAAAGAGTTTCAACCAGAAGTTCTACTGACCTTACTCAGATCCTGCAGCCTCTCCGAGACACAAGCCAGGATTTTACACAATTCCCCCATGTACTCCAGCTCTATCAATAAGCTGTTCTACCTCTTCGCCTTTACTTCATTACACACAGAAATCACAATAGCGTGATGCAGCGCATGACGCTGGTGGGGTGCCTGCGGCTCGTGTGGGCCATGTTGCGGCAGTGGTGGGACAGGTGGTGGGACCGGTGGTGAGGTCGTCACCTGTTCCTGTATCTTTTCGGCTGCCTCTGCATCCCCGGGCCCTGGTTCTCTGGGTTTGGAGGTTGTGGCCCCGGCCGAGGAGGCCGGTGAGGTGCGGGACTTAATGGTGATTTTTGAAAAAAGACTACTCGGGCGGCATTACGGGCTCACCATAGCCCATGCTACATGGACATTTCGTTCTGAGTAGCTAAATCTAAAACAACATCGGGCAGCCATCGTGCTGCTGGCCTCTGAGTCGGTGCCATCCGTGCATCTGCCCCCAGTGCTGCCGGCCTCTGCACACAACCTGCCCTCTTAAAAATAACGTCGCTTTTGGCCGTTTACCCCTATGGCCGAAAGTGAACGTAATTTGAAAATGAAAAAAATTGAAAATATATTTGGGATTTTTTTTTTCAACGACAGTAAGGTAAGGGTCCTCTGGTAGTTTAGGTGGGCAGAAAATTCTCATAAAGTTTCAAAACGTTATGAAAAACGTTAATTGAATGTTTCCTCTCCTAACCTTTCTGAGTAGGCTGGAGGACTCAAACAGAAAACGGGACAGTACGTCACTTTTGTGAGTCGATTTAATTTCAAATTACATCCACTTTTGACCATAGCGCACATACGAGCTAAAAGCAATGTTATTTTTAAGAGGACGGGTTGCTGCGCAGCTTGCCCCCTGCACGGCTGCCTCTGCGCAACTGCCCTCTTTCCCTCTACCCTCTGGTTCTACGTTTTCTGTGACGTGTGCTTCCATGGTTTGGCCTCTCCAGTCTTCAGGCCTTGTGTCGAAGGGGAAGTTCTTCAGAAGGTGGTAGTTCCAGGATTTCTGTGGTTCTCCGTCTGTCCTACCTAGGCCGAGTTGGCGCTGTAGGGTGCTTCCTGTTCTATGTGTCCTGTGCGTTGGCTTCCAGCGATATTTCAGTATCCGGTGTTGGATGCTCCTGTGTACATTATTGTTTTTGTTTATGTTCTAGTTTCTTTGTGATTCTGTACTATTTCCTTTGTGTGTCATGTATGTGTTTCATGTATATGTATTAATGTTTTGTATGTTGTGCATTTTATTCTATTTCTGTATTAGTGCTGGTACCATGGCGCCGAGTTTTTCTTTGTATATATTGCATGTTCTTTATAAATATTTTTTGCTAGTTTCCTGTGTTGGGGGCTCCTGTGTACGTTATTGTTTTGTTATTGTTTTTGTTTATATTCTTGTTCTTTGTGTTTCTGTGTTATTTCCTTTGTGTCTTATGTACGTGTTTCGTGTATATGTATTACTGTTTTGAGTTTTATTCTGATTCTGTGTTAGTGCTGATGCCTTGGCGCCGAGTTTTTTCTTTGTATATATTGAGTATGTTCATATATAAATAATAAAATTAAAAACTTACGTGTCACTAATACATACATAGTAAACAATCTCTCAACACTACCTGTAACAGATGTTAAACAATCCAATATCTCAAATGTGTTATATAATATTGTTCACACACACATTCGTCGGCAGTCACTCTCACTATTAACTCGACACGCAACATTAAAGGCTTGTCACTCCTCAGTGAGTTTGACAATTTAACACTTCCACAATCTCTTTGGATCTCAAGACAGAGAAAGCTCGTTGTCACATATACTCTGATGAATACCGAGATTGGGTGACTACTGATCACCAAAATTAATTTGTGCACAACACTTTTGTCACGTAATTCCCCCGCAGAGCAGTGGAAACTGCTTATTCCTTTTACCTTTAATTCCATTACATTGTAAATCATCTCTACGACAGCCAAACCAGACAGTCGACCCAGACGGAGGTTATTGGTAGGCCCTCCCGTTCATCTCCACAAGCCCTGTCACCCCCTGCCAGGTGCATTCGCCGGTGAGCTATTAGCGGCCACTAACGAGCTGTTGTGATGATTCGCTGCTCCGTCACAAGAGGGTGAAGACGTCGGGCTTGAGCTGCCCGTCGTCGTTTGACGTTGCTGTGTGGTGGTTCGCTGTTGGAGGTGTGAAGCGTCCGCTAGCCGGAGCTCCAGCTGGCGAAATGGAGGTGGCCGGTGGCTGCAATGTTCGACGGGTGGATATTGTTGGAAATAACCAACAGTTTTATACATCATTGTATTTATACAACCTTAAAATTAACCAAAGTAGTTACTAAAATTACTAACTTATAGATTTAATCATTATCATGATTTATTTATTGCCAAATTCTTCCTAGTCCGAGTGACGACGTGAGGAAGGACTGGCAGCAACATGAATTTTCTCCACATTTAGTTGAATTTATAACAAGAGTCCAGTTTATCCTTTCATTTACTAAAAATAGTTAACTTTGATTTCGTAGTATACTATTACTTACTGGAGATCCCTTATTTAGTTAACATTAAAACATTCTAGAGGAAATTACTTTGATGCAAATGATTTTACTTTAATTTCCTCGATTGGCTGCACAACTTTTAGTAAGCCAATTTATGTTACGAGAAATTCTATTTTATCACAGAAAAATTTAATGTGATATTAATACTTGTTATTACCTCTTCCTTCCTTAGTCAATTGCGATAAATACATATTAATTTACGCTCGAGATGTATATCGAGAGTCGCGCATGCGCAATAAGGAAGAGGAGGAAGACGGGAGAGCGTCACTTGACACGTGAACGAGAGCACGACTCGGACGCCATTGACAGCGTGTAGCAGAGCTGTGTTTTGACCTACTTATTTCGCTCCCACGATCAGTTGAGCGATGCCACGTTATCTGGCATAACATTAGCCGTGTCATAAACTAGTATATGAGCAGTTTCAAAGTCGACGCCTTTTAAGCAGCAGCTGGAGGACAAAGAATTGCTCAAGTTCCACATCAACGACACGCGGCTCGGCAGCTAGGTTTACCTTTTTGTTATTATGTGGCCAGAATTAACATTTAGGCTAGCAGTCGTTAAGCCGAATGCAAAATAACAACATCTAGTACGTGTCTCTAGTAAATTTACCATCTAAATAGATGATTTATTAGTTTATTTTCTCCAAAGAGATTTCACAGTGCTTGAATATAAATTGCTCAGACATTAGCTGAAATTTACTGCAGTTATCCTCATGATTTAGGATGTAATTGTAAATACCTATTATGTAGAAGATTTCTACAATGTAATTGCCTTTCAGTACCAAGGCGACTTCAACCGAGGTGCTAGGCTTCCCCACCGTTCTGTGCAACAATTTGCCCTATGCAACACGTCGTCGGTGGAGCGTAGCAACTGATTACTTCTCACTAGATTACAGCTAAGCTGTCCCTTGTTATCTGTAGCAATAACTCTATAGTTACAGTACTGATCTCTTAAAGAGATCAATTACACTAATCCATTGATTTACTGATGCTGTTTAACATTTCAGTAGTATATTGAGGTGCATTTACCTCCAATTAATATTATATATTCAACCTTATTTACTTTCATATTTGATTTACTCTGGTGAAGAACCAGCACCAGAATAATGCTAGGGATGTATTAATCTTTTAGCATGTAACCCCCAATTTTGTGTAGTTAATTTGACTCCATTTATATAAGCATTACAGTTTTACCAAGATCCATAGGGCACTAGTTCCTAGGATCAGTTTTTCCATTGTCTCTTTGTTTTCCACTTTTTCTCAAAAAGTGGTGGTCCTTCATAGCTATCGAAGTATATATATTTATTTAATTATTAGTTATTGGAGTCAGGTTTCCCCACAGATATTATACAGCTGGATTTTTCTGCTGCGGTGGACTGGCCCATTGTGGAGATTGCTCTCCTGGACGTGCTCCGTGTCGATGTCTCCGATCTCCTGGGACTGGAAAAGATCTCGCCTACCCGTGTGGCGGTGTCGCTTACCACGTTGCTTGTTTATCAGGAGTTTGTGGCACGCTGGGATGCACGCTCGCTTTCTATTCCTGCTTCGGCTGTGATTGTGGAGATCTCGGATCCCTGGGGGCTCTTGACTTTTGTGAGTGTTCATGGTGTGCCGGTGACCTTCCCCGAGGCAGACCTCATGTTGTTTACACGGTTTGGTGCAGTGGTGAAGCACCGGTTCACCACTTTGAGTGCGGGCCGGCTAAGGAGGGGGGTCCGTTTGGGTACTCGTACACTCATCATGCGGGTCACGAGCCCTATTCCTTCCAGGGTTTAGTTTCGTTGGCTTTCTCTGCAGATCTTTTATCAGGGTAAAACACGCACCTGTTTCTGGTGTGGTACTGAGGGCCACGTTGCGGCCGAATGCGACGCTCCTCGTGCTGAGGCCCCTTCAGTATTCCTGGAGGATGATTTTCCCCGCATGTCTGTGCGTGGGGATTCCCCGGTGGATCCTCGCTCTGTGGAGGTGCCTGGTGTGGTACCTGCGGCGGTTACGGCTGTCGATCCGTCTGGCCCTGGTCTGTCTGCCCTACCGTTAAGCACTGCGGACTTAGGGGCCCCTGATTCGCGCCTTCGACGTTCGGTGGATGCGGAAGTGCATCCGACTCCAGTTGCTTCCATGGTGGAGTTGGATGGTGCCTGCATCTCCTGCTGAAGGACGTGTGCTTCCCGGGGCTGTCGGGGTGGTGGTGTGTGTGTGGCTCCGCCCCCGCCCTCTGCCTCGTCGCCTCTGGTGGTGTCCTCATTAACGCGTGCCTCTTCTCCTCTGCCGGATCCGACGACCTCGCTGGATCCTTCACGTGTGCTGGTGTCTACCCGTCCGCCTGCTGTGTCTACTCCTTCTCTGGATCCGGTCTCCATGGTGGTGGTGCCCCGTGTCGTTGAGGCTGCTGTTCTGTGTGGGCGTGCTGTCTCGGCTTTGGGGCCGCCTGCCGACGGTTCTCCTTGGGCACCGCTTGCAGGGGTGACGATCACCGACCTGATTGTAAGTGCCCTCGTTTGGCTCGGGATGTGTCGCCTCGCCGAACGTGGGCTGAGGAGCGTGACGCTATGGATGAAGATGCTGTGGGCGACGTTGTGCTGCCTCCTGTGGTGCCTTCTGTGTTGGACACTGTGCCCCTGCTGGTGGCTCTCCTCAGTGGGCGGTTGCCCCTGGTGACTGCGAGTCACCTTGTAGTGGTGTTGTCTCTGGATGTGCGACGCGGGGGGGGGGGGGGTCTCTGCTCCTGTTCCAGTTGGCGTGGGCCCTGGGGCGTCTGCGGGTCCACCCTCAGCGGGGCTCGGTGCGACGCCCGGCGATGAACGAAGTGCGCGCCCTTGTGGACGGCCCGATGTGCGGCCAATATACAGGCTGGTGTGCTTTCAATTGTGCGGCCCTGTGACAGGCCACCTAGGGCGAAACCCTTCCCTTTCGTCCTCCCGTCCGGAGAGGTGTTCAATTGCACTACATCTATGAGTTTTGAGTGTGATGACCTGGTGCTCCTGTTCCATGGTCCCCTTCTACCATCTGGATTCCTCGGGTGCGAGGTTTCGTCATTGTTGTGCTGGATTTTATGCCTCGGCCTACTGCGACTCGTGGACGTTCGGTTACTGAAGACGATCTAACTGTTGGGATGGTTACTGCTTACGATTTCCGGCTCGGGAGCACCCGGAGAAGTATGAGTGATCCGTGTGGTTAGGGTTCTGTCTGTGTTGTGCATGTTGTTCCCCTGTGCTTGCGTGCACAGGCGGGTGGCCTTGTCTGAGCATGTGTGTGGTGTGCGTGTTTCTTCCTGGCTCCTGCGTGGGCCTGTTCTGATGTGTTTGCATTTTGTTTTGTGCTTTGCGTTTGTTCTGTATTTATGTTGTGGTTGTGGGTGTTTGGTGTTCTTTCTTTCCTTCCTGTCCTTGCGTGCACCCCGTGTGTTGGGGGTGGCGGGCGTGTTGGTGTGGGGTGTGTGTGTTGCTGTTTCATGTGTTTGTCGCATGGGTGTGTGTGTGTGTGTGTTAATTCTTTGTCCTTGTAATTGTTTAGTCTTTGTACATATTATATGCTATTTATATTCTTATGTCTATTTTTTGGGTTACTGTTCGTTTGTCGTTGGTGTCCTCATTTGTGTCCGGTTCTGCTCCTCTGGGTGCGGGGTCGGACTGCCCGAGCTTGTGTTCTCTTTTCCTTCCCCCTTTCTGTTCTAGGGGTTCACATAGGCGCTGCTTTATGTGCATTTTTTGTAACTTTTGTGTATTTTTTCTTGTGCATTTTGTTTTTGTACTTATATCATTTATTTGTTGTGACTGTATGCATTCTCTGTCCCACCTGTTTGTAGGTTTGTGTTTGCTTCTTGTCCTGTGTGCTTTACTGAGACCTCTTGTGTTTATTTTATGTCTGTTTCACGGTGTTTGATTTGTTGTTTCATGTATAAGCACGATTGTTTGTATTTATATGTTGTTTGCACTTGTTGCTTGTTTTTGTACTTGGGTTTTATATATCAATAGAAAAAAACTAGCTGTTGTACCGCTGGCCTATCGTTACCAACATCGTTGACACAGGACGTGACGTCACCAGTAGGGGTACATATAGTCAAGCTGTCGCTCCCTGAAGTCAGTCTTATCTAGGTGCTCTGGGAATACACTACTGCCTCCACTAGTCATTTACTCCCCACTTCGGCGTGTGCAGGTTGTGTGTTTTTTGTAAATATTCTTCAGCTCACCTTTACCTTTTATAACGTCATTTTATTCGTGGTTTACATGCATTTTCTTGTATGATCACAAAGTGTTTTCAGGTACCCATTTTTCATGTTTATTAATATTTTAGACTATAGTAAATTTGTTTAATTGTTCATCTGTTCCTGTTGAATCCACACCTCAAGGGCCTAAACAGGACTTTTTATTATTATTATTATTATTATTATTATTATTATTATTATTATTATTATTCGATGAGTGAGAGCCACATTACATCTGCCCAGTACAGCTGTGATACTGTTTCACATCAGTTTCACAGAATTGGGGTCTGTCCTTGGGGCTCGTCTCGGGAGATGTTCCTAGCAACCTTTGTTTAATGTTGTGTTTAGTTGTTATACCTTTCTTTTATACTTGTTTCCATTTTTTTCAAAATTCATTTAAGATTTTCATATTGATGACTGAATATATTTACATTACAAACTGTAAAATTTGTGATCTGTTTATAAATTGACTTTTGGATACTTGATGTTTGATGCACAAATTCATGCTAGTAATGGTTAGTCTTCTAACCAATGCTATATCTTATTTATCCCATATTAATTTTGTCCCCACAGAAGTAGCTCATTCAGACAGATCACCCCCCCCCCCTTCGGAAGGGAGGGGGGCGATCTGTTCCACCCCCATTGTTCACACATTTAGTACTTGGTTTTTCTTCGAGCTATAACGTTCCACTTTACAGTACGAACTTGGAAAACTGCCTCTTCCTAAGTAAAAAAATTGGAAGTATTGGGCCAAAGTTTCTTCGCATCCTGAAATGTTGTACTTTTGGGACTCGTACAGCCGTTCTCGTCAGTGTTGACCCTCTCCTCACCCCCTAAGCCTTCGTTCAAAGACTGTGATTAACGACTCAGGTAGGAAGTTACTATTCTTTTACAGAGCACAAGAATGGTAACTCTGTAGTTAATTTCCTCACTTACCCCTGAGTACCCCTTACTCACTAGAGTAAGGGGTACAGATATCCCTTCACTTTTGCCTCATTTTACTAACTCGAAACATTAATTTATTTTGTTTCTCAAAGTCCTTACTAAAGTCAGACACTTTTATTTCAATTGATCATACACAGTACAGTAATTTATTTTGTAAATTTATTGTTGCATTACAAGATAGTTACATACGTACATTTCCAGTTCAGTAACAACTGTTGTGCTTGTTGTGCCCATATCACTTATATAAATCTGGTTAATTCTCACATATTGTTCTCCTACAGGGTTATCTTGAGGTTATATTGAGATGATTTCGGGGCTTAGCGTCCCCGCGGTCCGGTCCTCGACCAGGCCTTCTTTTTGTTACACACCACCCAGGAAGCAGCCCATAGCAGCTGTATAACTCTCAGGTACCTATTTACTGCTTAACAGGGGCATCCGGGGTGAAGAACTTTTTGCCCATTTGTCTCCGCCTCCACCGGGGATAGAACCCGGAACCTTAGGACTACGAACCCAGAGCACTGTCCACTGAGCTGTGGCGCCGTACTCGGGTAGGCTGTCTCAGGCAGGCACTCAGCTGTCACAGTACTCGCATTTCTTCCATTATTTTATTATTTGTATTATAAACCATGCTTCGCCTAGCCGCTTTGCGTTCCAGTCCGGAAGAGGAACTTCCTAATATAATTCACGCTAATAAAACCTATTTACTAACTTTAACTCGAGGGTATCACTCTGTCCGCCAGATGTGCCACAAA
>WNGS01020135.1:19462-38510 GCA_020271785.1 Procambarus virginalis | reverse complement strand
TAACAGGACCCCACAGGGTTATAAACAGGACCGCACAGGGTTATAAACAGGACCCACAGGGTATAAACAGGACCCCACAGGGTTATAAACAGGACACCACAGGGTTATAAACAGGACCCCACAGGGTTATAAACAGGATCAACAGGGTTATAAACAGGACCCACAGGGTTATAAACAGGACCCACAGGGTTATAAACAGGACCCACAGGATTATAAACAGGACCCACAATGTTATAAACAGGACCCACAGGGTTATAAACAGGACCGCACAGGGTTATAAACAGAACCCACAGGGATATAAACAGGACCCACAGGGTTATAAACAGGACCCCACAGGGTTATAAACAGGACCCCACAGGGTTATAAACAGGACCCACAGGGTTATAAACAGGACCCACAGGGTTACAAACAGGACCCACATGGTTATAAACAGGAACCACAGCATTATAAACAGGACCCACAATGTTACAACAGGACCGCACAGGGTTATAAACAGGACCCCACAGGAATATAAACAGGACCCCACAGGGTTATAAACAGGACCCACAAGGTTATAAACAGGACCCCACAGGGTATAAACAGGACCCACAGGGTTATAAACAGGACCCCACAGGGTTATAAACAGGACCCACAGGGTTTAAACAGGACCCCACAGGGTTATAAACAGGACCCACAGGGTTATAAACAGGACCCACAGGGTTATAAACAGGACCCACAGGGTTATAAACAGGACCCACAGGGTTATAAACAGGACCCACAGGGTTATAAACAGGACCCCAGGGTTATAAACAGGACCCACAGGGTTATAAACAGGACCCCACAGGGTTATAAACAGGACCCCACAGGGTTATAAACAGGACCCCACAGGGTTATAAACAGGACCACACAGGGTTATAAACAGGACCCCACAGGGTTATAAACAGGACCCCACAGGGTTATAAACAGGACCCACAGGGTTATAAACAGGACCCACAGGGTTATAAACAGGACCCACAGGGTTATAAACAGGACCCACAGGGTTATAAACAGGACCCACAGGGTTATAAACAGGACCCACAGGGTTATAAACAGGACCCACAGGGTTATAAACAGGACCACACAGGGTTATAAAAAGGACCCACAGGGTTATAAACAGGACCCACAGGGTTATAAACAGGACCCACAGGGTTATAAACAGGACCCCACAGGGTTATAAACAGGACCCACAGGGTTATAAACAGGACCCACAGGGTTATAAACAGGACCCCACAGGGTTATAAACAGGACCCACAGGGTTATAAACAGGACCCACAGGGTTATAAACAGGACCCACAGGGTTATAAACAGGACCCACAGGGTTATAAACAGGACCCACAGGGTTATAAACAGGACCCCACAGGGTTATAAACAGGACCCACAGGGTTATAAACAGGACCCCACAGGGTTATAAACAGGACCACACAGGGTTTAAACAGGACCCCACAGGGTTATAAACAGGACCCACAGGGTTATAAACAGGACCCACAGGGTTATAAACAGGACCCACAGGGTTATAAACAGGACCCACAGGGTTATAAACAGGACCCACAGGGTTATAACAGGACCCACAGGGTTATAAACAGGACCCACAGGGTTATAAACAGGACCCACAGGGTTATAAACAGGACCCACAGGGTTATAAACAGGACCCACAGGGTTATAAACAGGACCCACAGGTTATAAACAGGACCCACAGGGTTATAAACAGGACCCACAGGGTTTAAACAGGACCCACAGGGTTATAAACAGGACCCACAGGGTTATAAACAGGACCCACAGGGTTATAAACAGGACCCACAGGGTTATAAACAGGACCCACAGGGTTATAAACAGGACCCACAGGGTTATAAACAGGACCCACAGGGTTATAAACAGGACCCCACAGGGTTATAAACAGGACCCCACAGGGTTATAAACAGGACCCCACAGGGTTATAAACAGGACCCACAGGGTTATAAACAGGACCCCACAGGGTTATAAACAGGACCCACAGGGTTATAAACAGGACCCACAGGGTTATAAACAGGACCCACAGGGTTATAAACAGGACCCACAGGGTTATAAACAGGACCCACAGGGTTATAAACAGGACCCACAGGGTTATAAACAGGACCCACAGGGTTATAAACAGGACCCACAGGGTTATAAACAGGACCCACAGGATTATAAACAGGACCCACAATGTTATAAACAGGACCCCACAGGGTTATAAACAGGACCGCACAGGGTTATAAACAGGACCCCACAGGGTTATAAACAGGACCACACAGGTTAAAACAGGACCCCACAGGGTTATAAACAGGACCCCACAGGGTATAAACAGGACCCACAGGGTTATAAACAGGACCCACAGGGTTATAAACAGGACCCACAGGGTTATAAACAGGACCCACAGGGTTATAAACAGGACCCACAATGTTATAAACAGGACCCACAGGGTTATAAACAGGACCCCACAGGGTTATAAACAGGACCACACAGAGTTATAAACAGGACCCACAGGGTTATAAACAGGACCCCACAGGGTTATAAACAGGACCCACAGGGTTATAAACAAGACCCCACAGGGTTATAAACAGGACACACAGAGTTTAAACAGGACCCCACAGGATTATAAACAGGACCCACAGGGTTATAAACAGGACCCACAGGGTTATAAACAGGACCCACAGGGTTATAAACAGGACCCACAGGGTTATAAACAGGACCCACAGGGTTATAAACAGGACCCACAGGATTATAAACAGGACCCACAGGGTTATAAACAGGACCCACAGGGTTATAAACAGGACCGCACAGGGTTATAAACAGGACCCCACAGGCATATAAACAGGACCACACAGGTTATAAACAGGACCCCACAGGGTTATAAACAGGACCCCACAGGTTATAAACAGGACCCACAGAGTTATAAACAGGACCCACAGGGTTATAAACAGGACCCACAGGGTTATAAACAGGACCCACAGGGTTATAAACAGGACCCACAATGTTACAAACAGGACCGCACAGGGTTATAAACAGGACCCACAGGGTTATAAACAGGACCACACAGAGTTATAAAANAATTATATATATATTATATATATATATATATATAATATATATATATAATATATATATATATATATATATAATATATATATATATATATATTATATATATATATATAATATATATATATTTAATATGGAAGGGAGTACCACCTCTGGCTGGAAGAAGGGGGACCCATAGCCTCGGAGGAAATCACACATAACGCATTGGAGGAATGTAGGTCCCCTCCAATACAGTTTCTGTGTGCTTTTCTCCTACCACCCCCTTCCTTTTTTTTTCTTATGCTTTATTGTGTATTTAAAGGTTACAAAACATACAAGACAAATGCCTAAAGGTTATGGATCTCTTGAAGCTCCTCCGCTTCCGGACAGGAACCGAGGACGCAGCAAGCATTTCCCCTCTGGATCGCCACACTGAGGCGCTGAAACAAAAAACTGCAAGCCCTTGGGTCTCTGGTGACGTCAATGAGCTTGGAACCCAATTCCTTGAGAAATCCCAAGGCACTCTTGCCCCAGGGGCCATGCGTCTCAGACGCTATGGGAACAAAGAGGTATTGACCTGCCAGTCGCCTGTATTTGAGAGATTTTGCTGTTTCCCTGTGGTTGGCTGCCCCACCTGCTTGATCAGCTCCGAAGTGTACATAGGTGTCAGCCAGGGTGGATACACATGTGTAGTCCCACACCAACTGTCTACCCTCCTTCCATGAGTATATGGTGATGCCATCAGGGCGAAGTGCGGGGAAATCCGGGTTTTGGACCCCTAGGATGCGAGGTTCTCTCTCCGCTGGGCACTTAGCTGAGACGAGGCTTCTCTTGATGATGTCATTGACCTCGTTGTGTCTTGCATGCCAGCCCTTTGTGCTTCCGCAATGCAACCCATGCAGTCCGTATTGGTCTGCTTCCACCCTGTTGCAAATACACTTGTATTCAGTGTGAATTGGGGCACCAAGGCGGAGGGCCACTGCTACACGAAGGGATTCTGGATCTAGGCGCGTGCCCATTGTGACATGGGTACTGCCAGGAGGAAGTCTCCTGCATGGGGGGCACGCACTGCTCTGAGGCGGGCTTTCTCCTTGTCTGATGTTGCGGCGCTGAGCATAGCATCAGCTACTTTTCCACTAGAGGGTGGTCCCAGCCGGACTGTTTGTGTTGTTTTGTTGGCTCTATAATGGTTGCTGGGCTGCGAGAACATCCCACTGATTTGAACATTCAGTGAAAGCAGGATCGTGTATTCCTGCTGAATCTCTCAGGGTTGCAGGTAAGATATCTCTGACGAGGTCGTGCGATGCGTGGGAGGAGGAAAGGAAGGCTGGTAGAGCAATTTGGGAGGCTGTGCGGACACCAAGGCCGCCAAGTCTTACAGGAAGGGTTGCTTGCTCCCACTGAGAGTCGTCCAATGGCAGGTTCAGGACTTTCACCAGCATGGACCTCAGAAGGGTGTCATACACATTTAACTTAGGGCTGCTGTAGGATGGAGAACATCTCAGAAAGTACGTCAACTTAGGGAGAGACAGGCATCTTGTGAGGAGAAAGAGAGCATCATGGGCATCAATCTTGTCAATCCTGTCCAGCATTCTCTTTAGATCAGTGATTTTTGCAGCCAGGACCTCCTCGATTGCCCGTGGGCCAATGGGGGCACCCAGGAGAGTGCAGTCCGGTGGCTCGACAACGAGAATGTCTGGAAGAACATTTTGTATTTGCCCAGTGATGTCTGGGTTGCGGGAGATTATTTCACACTTGGATGCATTGAGAATGAGGCCTAAGGCTGCTCCCTGCTCCTGGATTTTCCTTATATCCTCCAAAATGGTTTCCGGTTCCAGCGAGAGTGCCATCATCCAGGTACCAGATGTTTAGCTCGCTTGTCAGACTATCAGTGACCTCTTTGATAGCTAGGCAGAAAAGGAGGGGTGCTAAGGGGTCACCTTGTTGGACACCTTCACAGGAGTTTATTTCATGTTCCCCAAAAGAAGCTTAGAGTCCCCACTGTAGCACGATCGGATGAACGGGTAAAGGGGACGGAAATGGTTGTGTACAGCCCTGAGGACAGCGTCTCGTCTGACTTGATTGAAAGCATTTTTGAAGTCAAGCTTTACTAGTGCCTTCTGGTCCGGGAGATCAGCAATGTAAGCCCGCGCTGCATGTGCTGCAGCTTCACAACCTAGGGGAATCCCAAACCCGAGCTGATGAGGTTTCAGCAAGGTGGCTGCTTCCTGGCTGATAGATCTCACTGCAGCCTTAGCTACGAGGCGTCGGAGGGTGTTGCCAACGGCAATGGGCCTGATACCCCTATCCTTCTTCTTTAGAGCACAGAGTGCTGCTCCATAAAAGACAGGCCTGATATCCTCAGGGATGCCGCCAGCCAAACACATGTTGGAGAATCTGGTAAGTTCCACTAGAAGGTCCTTTGCAGCATCTCCAAGCACCGGGTTCAGCATTTGTTTGATGTGCTGGGGTCTTAGACCTGTAAAGCCCCCTGCTGAACCTGTTGGGAAAGACATGGCTGCTTTGTACACCTCAGATTCTCGAACAGTCAAGGGTTCTATGCCCACATTGTTTTCCTGGGGATCCCTGCTGCTGTCCGGGGCTCTGCGTGGGTGTTTGTCTTGAAGAGCCTCTGCTGTCGTGGCGTTCCTGGGGGCAATAGTGTCATCGCTGGTCATGATTCTGATGGCACCTGTGGTATTGCCCTCTTCTATTTTCCTGGTGATCTGTGCTCTCATTTTGTGGTTCTCAGATGAGTTATTGTTGGTCGTCCTGCGGCTGGTGTTCTTGGCACGAGGGGGGAGGCGGACCAGGTTGTCTGCTCTGGGGAATTCATTAAGTGCCCTGATTACCGAGGTTGCTAATGACTTGTCTCTCCTGGGCGGTAATGCTAGGCATGCATTCCCAAATAGAAGGAGATTGTGCCACGATCCAGAGGTTCTGGGAGCATTGTTGACCTTTGTCAGCAGTATATATATATATATATATATATATATATATATATATATATATTATTATATATAATATATATATATATAGATATATATATATATGTCGTACCTAGTACCAGAACGCACTTCTCAGCCTACTATGCAAGGCCCGATTTGCCTAATAGGCCAAGTTTTCATGAATTAATTGTTTTTCGACTACCTAACCTACCTAACCTAACCTAACCTAACTTTTTCGGCTACCTAACCTAACCTAGCAATAAAGATAGGTTAGGTTGGTTAGGAAGGGTTGGTTAGGTTCGGTCATATATCTACGTTAATTTTAACTCCAATAAAAAAAAATTGACCTCGTCCGTAATGAAATGGGTAGCTTTATCATTTCATAAGAAAAAAATTAGAGAACATATATTAATTCAGGAAACTTGGCTTATCAGGCAAATCGGGCTTGCATAGTAGGCCAAAAAGTGAGTTCTGGCTACTAGGTACGACATATATATATATATATATATATATATATATATATATATATATATATATATATATATATATATGTCGTACCTAGTAACCAAACTCACTTTTTGGCCTACTATGCAAGGCCAGATTTGCGTAATAAGCCAGTTTTCATGAATTAATATATTTTCTCTAATTTTTTTCTTATGAATGATAAAGCTACCCATTTCCTTATGTATGAGGTCAATTTTTTTTATTGAGTTAAAATTAACGTTGATATATGACCGAACCTAACCAACCCTACCTTACCTAACCTATCTTTATAGTTAGGTTAGGTTAGGTAGCCGAAAAAGTTAGGATAGGTTAGCTTAGGTAGGTTAGGTAGTCGAAAAACAATTAGTTCATGAAAACTTGGCCTATTAGGCAAATCGGGCCATGCATAGGTAGGCTGAGAAGTGCGTTCTGGCTACTAGGTACGACATAATATATATATATATATATATATATATATATATATATATATATATCTATATATATATATATATATTAGTATAAATACTAAAGAAAGAAGTAAAATATAACAATAGACTATGTCTCTTCTTTCAATACCTTGGTGCCTCTGTCCCTTGTATCTCAACTGCAGTCATTAAGTTATATCAACAATGTAGAGACAGACTCAAGGCTCTCAAACTGTAGTGGGGTACAGCCCTAAATACGATATTAATATTAGAATAGCAAAATGATGTACATAGCATATATAAGGTCTCTGATAGACTATCATACACCAGCTTTAGTCCTGCAAAATGGCAAAAGGATTAATAGACGGGAAAAAGTGGAAAATGAAGCTCCCAGAATTATACTTCGCTGTCCTATAACTACCAAAGTTCTCAATATGCGGAAAGAATTAAGTATATCTAGCATTCTAGATAGAATATTTGAAATCAATCTTTTGATGTGACTAAAGCTTCTGCGTGATAACAAAAGCAACGTTGTGTCAGTTGAACTGTTAGAACTCATACGTAATGGAACCGCAAGTCTAAATAGATTTCAAAGAACAGTCCACACATATTAAAATGATATGAACTATCTCCGAGCGTGTAAGGAAGCACTTCCTTCTACCCTGGCAGATAGTACCTTTCTGACATCTTGATGCTTTCATACCCCACCAAGATACTAATCAAAAACACACCCTGATGCTCAGCTTGCTGCTAATTACGCAACCTAGAACACATTCACAATATACAAATTTAAAACAACATTGCCCAGACCATACACACTGACGGACACTCAATACAGCTACAGGGAGGGCAGGAAGTGCTGTTATTGCTCATCAGCCCGATAGCAATACAATTCAAAGGAATATAAGACATTTTATTGCACTTGCGCGCTTACGGGTAACACGCTCTCACTTTCTCGCCGGCCTTTTGGACTTCACATGCATTTAGTTCTGTAGAGAATTCTATTGCGAACACATTGATATCAATTTGAAAACCCTAAGACGAGAACTGCGATGACAAAGTAGAAAAGATTATACACTTTTCAGTATTACCGCTCTCTCTAATGTAAAGAGAGGAGCCTTGGGGGTGGTGCCCTGTGGCGCAGCGCTCTCTTTTTGGTAACCTTGCCCACTTTCATCTTGTCGCAGGGCATTATATGCATATACTTCTGTTGAGAATTTCATTGCAAACACAATGATACCGAAATGAAAGACCTAGGACCAAATTGATTGTTTGTTGTTGTTAAAGATTCGCTACCTGGAACAAAGTTCCAAGTAGCACGGGCTATGGTGAGCCCGTAATTACCAGAATTGAGGTAACAAAGTTGGAAGTAGCATACCATTTTACTGCTCTTGATTAGCCTCACAAGGGTAACGCGCTGTCACTTTCTCTGTTTGCTGTGGTGGTACGCCGGGCTTTGGAGTTTAGATGCATTATGCCTCTAGAGAATTCTATTGGAACACAATGATACCAAAATGAAAGACCTAAGACGAGAATTGAGGTGACCAAAGTGAAAAGAATGTACACATTTTATTGCTCTTGTGCGATCCCGGGTAACTGGCTCTCACTTTCTCTGTTTGCTGCGAGTGGAAGCCGAGCTTTTGGATTTATGTGCATTTACCTCTAGATAATTCTATTGCGACCACATTGATACCAATTGATAAACCTATCACGAGAATTGAGGTGACAAAGTTGAAGAGAGTATACACTTCTCAGTATTACCATGCTCTCTAATGGAAGGCCTCGCCCTCTCTTCTGGGTAACCCCAGCCTGCTTTCATCACGTCGGCGGGTGGAGCGTTCTACGGTTTTTAACATTATATGCATATATTCCTGCTGGGAATTCTTTTGCGAACACATTGAAACCAAAATGAATGACCTAGGACCAGAATTGATGTGACGAAAGCGAAAAAAATAAACACATTTTACTGCACTTGTGAGATCCCGGGTAACTGGCTCTCACTTTCTCTGTTTCATATAGGTGTAAGCCGGGCTTTTGGAGTTTATATGCATTTACGCCTCTAGATAATTCTGTTGCAAACACATTGATACCAAATTAATATCTTAGGACGAGAATTGAGGTGAAAAAGTTTAAAAGAGCATACACTTTTCAGAATTACAGCCATCTCCTCTCGCCCTCCAGGGGTACGCCAATCCCCACCTTGGTAGTGGGGCGTTCGCGAGCCCAAAGCGCGAAAGTGTTAAATTAATTATTTCTGACTCCCTTTCCTCACTATTAGCAATAAATAGTTTGCAATCAATTAATAACGTGCTTGTCGCTGCACCTAGACATAGACGTATAAGCATACTAAATAGGGGGTAAATATCAAAATGTTGTGGATTCCTTCTCATATTGGCCTGCAGGATCATGACAAAGTTGACGCCCTTGTTAAGGCTGCAGTAAATAGAGAAAGTATTGAACAGGATCTTGAGTTATCAAATAGGTCCCTTAAAAGTCTCATTATACGAGAACTCTTGATAAATTTGAAGAAAGCAGAACAGTGCAAACTGGAACCAGCAGGTCCATTGTCTATCACAATGAAATGTGTCAAGTAAAACATGTGTATGGGGCATGTAACAAAGTCAGTAGACTAACAGATGTTGTCACAGCTCGAATAAGACTTGACTACAAGTATCTCTGGCAGTTCGGCTTGTATAGGGATCTAGATGAAGTAAAGTGTAAAGTGTGTGGACAAAGACAGGGACACACACTCGAACATTGTATCTTGGACTGTAGTAATTTTGAGCCATTTAGAGATAAATCTAAGCTTACCTTGTAAGAAATGGCAATCCATCTAATTACTAAGGATAAAACACCTGAAATCCTTGCACTATATCGATATTTCTCTTCCAGTAGAAAAACAACCAATGAGATAAAGAAACAAGTAGTGTATTGTGAAGACTAATAATAAACAGCAGCTCTTCTATTATTCTGTAATATCTCCACTGCTCAAACAATTATGTACAAGCTATAAGATCTATAATTATTGTATAATAACTTACTGTAAATATATACCTCTTGAAATAGAACATTCTCTGTAACAAGCGGACATTATAATTATAAGGTGTGAAGGATAGATGAAACTGTTAGTGTAATAATCTCCGTTGAGGTCTGATAAAGACCTTTTGTGCCCTTTGTAATGCTTTTTGCGCTACCGCTCACAGGATGAGTATGGGATGCACAATACTACCGCTCACAGGATGAGTATGGGGTGCACAATACTACTGCCCACAGGATGAGTATGGGATGCACAATACTACCGCTCACAGGATGAGTATGGGGTGCACAATACTACTGCCCACAGGATGAGTATGGGGTGCACAATACTACCACTCACAGGATGAGTATGGGATGCACAATACTACCGCTCACAGGATGAGTATGGGGTGCACAATACTACTGCCCACAGGATGAGTATGGGGTGCACAATACTACCCCTCACAGGATGAGTATGGGATGCACAATACTACCGCTCACAGGATGAGTATGGGGTGCACAATACTACTGCCCACAGGATGAGTATGGGGTGCACAATACTACCGCTCACAGGATGAGTATGGGGTGCACAATACTACCGCTCACAGGATGAGTATGGGGTGCACAATACTACCGCCCACAGGATGAGTATGGGGTGCACAATACTACCGCTCACAGGATGAGTATGGGGTGCACAATACTACCGCTCACAGGATGAGTATGGGGTGCACAATACTACCGCCCACAGGATGAGTATGGGGTGCACAATACTACCGCTCACAGGATGAGTATGGGGTGCACAATACTACTGCCCACAGGATGAGTATGGGGTGCACAATACTACCGCTCACAGGATGAGTATGGGGTGCACAATACTACCGCTCACAGGATGAGTATGGGGTGCACAATACTACCGCCCACAGGATGAGTATGGGGTGCACAATACTACCGCTCACAGGATGAGTATGGGGTGCACAATACTACCGCTCACAGGATGAGTATGGGGTGCACAATACTACCGCCCACAGGATGAGTATGGGGTGCACAATACTACCGCTCACAGGATGAGTATGGGGTGCACAATACTACCGCTCACAGGAGGAGTATGGGGTGCACAATACTACCGCTCACAGGATGAGTATGGAGTGCACAATACTACCGCTCACAGGAGGAGTATGGAGTGCACAATACTAATGCTCACAGGATGAGTATGTAGTGCACAATACTACCGCTCACAGGATGAGTATGGGATGCACAATACTACTGCTCACAGGATGAGTATGGGATGCACAATACTACCCCTCACAGAAGGAGTATGGGATGCACAATACTACCACTCACAGGATGAGTTTGGGGTGCACAATAATACCTCTCACAGGATGAGTATGGGGGTGCACAATACTACTGCTTACAGAAGGAGTATGGGGTGCACAATACTACCCCTCACAGGAGGAGTATGGAGTGCACAATACTACTGCTCACAGAAGGAGTATGGGATGCACAATACTACCGCTCACAGGAGGAGTATGGAGTGCACAATACTACTGCTCACAGAAGGAGTATGGGATGCACAATACTACCCCTCACAGGAGGAGTATGGAGTGCACAATACTAACCGCTCACAGGATGAGTATGTAGTGCACAATACTACTGCTCACAGAAGGAGTATGGGATGCACAATACTACCCCTCACAGGAGGAGTATGGGATGCCCAATACTACCGCTCACAGGAGGAGTATGGGATGCACAATACTACCGCTCACAGAAGGAGTATGGGGTGCACAATACAACCGCTCACAGGATGAGTATGGGGTGCACAATACTAACCGCTCACAGGAGGAGTATGGGATGCACAATACTACCACTCACAGGAGGAGTATGGGATGTACAATACTACCGCTCACAGGATGAGTATGGGGTGCACAATACTAACCGCTCACAGGATGAGTATAGGGTGCACAATACTACTTCTCACAGGAGAAGTATGGGGTGCACAATACTGTAATGATCTGGTGCTCAGATCATTGGTTCTCCCTTCCCCCCTCTCCCCTCCTTCCTTCTCCCCTCCTTCCTTCTTCCCTTCTCCCTTTCTCCCCTCCCCTTACCCGTCATTCGTCTTCCCCCTTCACACCCCCCCCCATGTCGCCCATTTGTCAAGGTCCAAGAAGTTGACCTGAGGGTGGTCTTGGATACCTTTGGCTTCCCCCACTCAACTTCCCCCACTCAAATTTCCCCTCTCCATCCCCCTCTCTCCCCCTCTCATTCCCTCTCATTCCCTCTCTCTCCCCTCTCAACGGTCCCTTCCCCATACCAGTCGAGTCAAATGTCCCTACCCTTTATCTTGCTGGAGACGGGCTTGAACATAAATTATCAGTTTTGGTAAACATTGCTCGGGAGGTGCACTAGTCGCGGGTATCCAATACAGTGGTACCTTGTCCCCATCGCATAGCCGGGGAGTACTGACTCAATCTTCAGGAATTCATGTAGCCTCCCACGGCACCTCAGGGAAGATGATTGGCGGGAGATAAGGGCCAAGTCCTTATTGGCCCTAGAGAGCCAGACCTCAGGCCTAGTGTTAAATGGTTGGCCATTGCCAAAATAATGGATGGAGCCCTGGGGCTGTATTAGATGGTGGGAGGTGTAATCCTTCCCAGCAATAAGCTAGTAAAAAAAAATTTCATTCAGTGTGTCTTGAGGAGTGTTTTGGACTGGAGGGCCGCAAGCCCGCATCCAAGGGGCTGAGGGCCGCCATCAACATCTTGGCCGTAGTGTGTTATTTAAGGTATTGTGCACTTGTTTCATGTCCTCAGTAGATATCCATCGTGCCTCTAGGGAAATAGAATAGGGTATATATCCAAATTGTCTTAATTTACATGATTCATACAATAAATGTGATAATTTGTCCAGTGGTATTCACTTCACTTCCCTTTGATATATTTTCTCTACCTTGTCATTTTTATGTGGTGAATTGGAAAACCCCATGTTCTCCTCCATTTAGTAAATATTAAAGTTGCCCTTGGATTTAAATAAGTAAAGTAAACTAAACAAACTAATTCCCAACATTGATTACTGATTCCTTGCCTTCCTGGGGAATCGGTGATAGACACATTCAGGTATAGTTGGACGGGAAGGTGGTGGCAGTGTTTATTAACTTATTGTTTTTATCCATAACCCATGTTATGGATGTACCTTCCTCAGTTAATATTCAGTTTATATTCGTGGCAGTCCAGTGAGGGGTCATACTGGACTGTAACAGAGTTGAGCTGGGTTATTAAGTGAAGAGAGAAAGATAATTATACAGTGGTCAGAGAGGCGATCACAGAGTATAGTAGTAGATGACATTATAGATATTAAGTAGAAGATGTTTTAGAAGATATTACACAAGGAGATTCAGAGATATTACAATACTACCGCTCACAGGATGAGTATGGGATGCACAATACTACCGCTCACAGGATGAGTATGGAGTGCACAATACTAACCGCTCACAGGATGAGTATAGGGTGCACAATACTACCGCTCACAGGATGAGTATGGGGTGCACAATTCTACCGTTCACAGGAAGAGTATGGGGTGCACAATAAACTAGCCGCCTCCGGCAGCAACAATCAAAATAAAAAAAAGCTAAACAAACCACAATGTTGGACTGAGAACATGATATTTTTTTTCACCCACAGGGTTATAAACAGGACCCACAGGGTTATAAACGGGACCCACAGGGTTATAAACAGGACCCACAGGGTTATAAACAGGACCCACAGGGTTATAAACAGGCCCCACAGGGTTATAAACAGGACCCACAGGGTTATAAACAGGCCCACAGGGTTATAAACAGGACCCACAGGGTTATAAACAGGACCCACAGGGTTATAAACAGGACCCACAGGGTTATAAACAGGACCCACAGGGTTATAAACAGGACCCACAGGGTTATAAACAGGACCCACAGGGTTATAAACAGGACCACAGGGTTATAAACAGGACCCACAGGGTTATAAACAGGACCCACAGGGTTATAAACAGGACCCACAGGGTTATAAACGGAACCCACAGGGTTATAAACAGGACCTCACAGGGTTATAAACAGGACCCACAGGGTTATAAACAGGACCCACAGGGTTATAAACAGGACCCACAGGGTTATAAACAGGACCCCAAAGGGTTATAAACAGGACCCACAGGGTTATAAACAGGAACCACAGGGTTATAAACAGGACCCACAGGGTTATAAACAGGACCCACAGGGTTATAAACAGGACCCACAGGTTATAAACAGGACCCACAGGGTTATAAACGGGACCCACAGGGTTATAAACAGGACCACAGGGTTATAAACAGGACCCACAGGGTTATAAACAGGACCCACAGGGTTATAAACAGGACCCACAGGGTTATAAACAGGACCCACAGGGTTATAAACAGGACCCACAGGGTTATAAACAGGACCACAGGGTTATAAACAGGACCCACAGGGTTATAAACAGGACCCACAGGGTTATAAACAGGACCCACAGGGTATAAACAGGACCCACAGGGTTATAAACAGGACCCACAGGGTTATAAACAGGACCCACAGGGTTATAAACAGGACCCACAGGGTTATAAACAGGACCCACAGGGTTATAAACAGGACACACAGGGTTATAAACAGGACCCACAGGGTTATAAACAGGACCCACAGGGTTATAAACAGGACCCCACAGGTATAAACAGGACCCACAGGGTTATAAACAGGACCCACAGGGTTATAAACAGGACCCACAGGGTTATAAACAGGACCCACAGGGTTATAAACAGGACCCACAGGGTTATAAACAGGACCCCACAGGGTTATAAACAGGACCACAGGGTTATAAACAGGACCCACAGGGTTATAAACAGGACCCCACAGGGTTATAAACAGGACCCCACAGGGTTATAAACAGGACCCACAGGGTTATAAACAGGACCCACAGGGTTATAAACAGGACCCCACAGGTTATAAACAGGCCCACAGGGTTATAAACAGGACCCACAGGGTTATAAACAGGACCACAGGGTTATAAACAGGACCCACAGGGTTATAAACAGGACCCACAGGGTTATAAACAGGACCCACAGGGTTATAAACAGGACCACACGGGTTATAAACAGGACCCACAGGGTATAAACAGGACCCACAGGGTATAAACAGGACCCACAGGGTTATAAACAGGACCCACAGGGTTATAAACAGGACCACACAGGGTTATAAAAGGACCCACAGGGTTATAAACAGGACCCACAGGGTTATAAACAGGACCCACAGGGTTATAAACAGGACCCACAGGGTTATAAACAGGACCCACAGGGTTATAACAGGACCCACAGGGTTATAAACAGGACCCACAGGGTTATAAACAGGACCCACAGGGTTATAAACAGGACCCACAGGGTTATAAACAGGACCCACAGGGTTATAAACAGGACTCCACAGGGTTATAAACAGGACCCACAGGGTTATAAACAGGACCTCACAGGGTTATAAACAGGACCCACAGGGTATAAACAGGACCCCACAGGGTTATACAAGGACCCACAGGGTTATAAACAGGACCCACAGGGTTATAAACAGGACCCCACAGGGTTATAAACAGGACCCACAGGGTATAAACAGGACCACAGGGTTATAAACAGGACCCACAGGGTTATAAACAGGACCCACAGGGTTATAAACAGGACCCACAGGGTTATAAACAGGACCACAGGGTTATAAACAGGACCCACAGGGTTATAAAACAGGACCCACAGGGTTATAAACAGGACCACAGGGTTATAAACAGGACCCACAGGTTTAAAAAGGACCCACAGGGTTATAAACAGGACCCACAGGGTTATAAACAGGACCCACAGGGTTATAAACAGGACCCACAGGGTTATAAACAGGACCCACAGGGTTATAAACAGGACCCACAGGGTTATAAACAGGACCCACAGGGTTTAAAACAGGACCCACAGGGTTATAAACAGGACCCACAGGGTTATAAACAGGACCACACAGGGTTATAAACAGGACCCCAGGGTTATAAACAGGACCCACAGGGTTATAAACAGGACCCCACAGGGTTATAAACAGGACCCCACAGGGTTATAAACAGGACCACAGGGTATAAACAGGACCCACAGGGTTATAAACAGGACCCACAGGGTTATAAACAGGACCCCACAGGGTTATAAACAGGACCCACAGGGTTATAAACAGGACCCACAGGGTTATAAACAGGACCCACAGGGTTATAAACAGGACCCACAGGGTTATAACAGGACCCACAGGGTTATAAACAGGACCCACAGGGTTATAAACAGGACCCACAGGGTTATAAACAGGACCCACAGGGTTATAAACAGGACCCCAGGGTTATAAACAGGACCCACAGGGTTATAAACAGGACCCACAGGGTTATAAACAGGACCCACAGGGTTATAACAGGACCCCACAGGGTTATAAACAGGACCCACAGGGTTATAAACAGGACCCACAGGTTATAAACAGGACCCCACAGGGTTATAAACAGGACCCACAGGGTTATAAACAGGACCCACAGGGTTATAAACAGGACCCACAGGGTTATAAACAGGACCCACAGGGTTATAAACAGGACCCACAGGGTTTAAACAGGACCCACAGGGTTATAAACAGGACCCACAGGGTTATAAACAGGAACCCACAGGGTTATAAACAGGACCCCACAGGTTATAAACAGGACCACACAGGTTATAAACAGGACCCCACAGGGTTATAAACAGGACCCCACAGGGTTATAAACAGGACCCACAGGGTTATAAACAGGACCCACAGGGTTATAAACAGGACCCACAGGGTTATAAACAGGACCCACAGGGTTATAAACAGGACCCACAGGTTATAAACAGGACCCACAGGGTTATAAACAGGACCCACAGGGTTATAAACAGGACCCACAGGGTTATAAAAGGACCCACAGGGTTATAAACAGCCCCCACAGGGTTATAAACAGGACCCACAGGGTTATAAACAGGACCCACAGGGTTATAAACAGGACCCCACAGGGTTTAAACAGGACCCACAGGGTTATAAACAGGACCCCACAGGGTTATAAACAGGACCCACAGGGTTATAAACAGGACCCACAGGGTTATAAACAGGACCACAGGGTTATAAACAGGACCCACAGGGTTATAAAAGGACCCACAGGGTTATAAACAGGACCCCACAGGGTTATAAACAGGACCCACAGGGTATAAACAGGACCCACAGGGTTATAAACAGGACCACACAGGGTTATAAACAGGACCCCACAGGGTTATAAACAGGACCCACAGGGTTATAAACAGGACCCACAGGGTTATAAACAGGACCCACAGGGTTATAAACAGGACCCACAGGGTTATAAACAGGACCCACAGGGTTATAAACAGGACCACAGGGTTATAAACAGGACCCCACAGGGTTATAAACAGGACCCCACAGGGTTATAAACAGGACCCACAGGGTTATAAACAGGACCCACAGGGTTAAAACAGGACCCACAGGGTTATAAACAGGACCCACAGGGTTATAAACAGGACCCACAGGGTTTAAACAGGACCCACAGGGTTATAAAACGGGAGGACCACACAGGGTTATAAACAGGACCCACAGGGTTATAAACAGGACCCACAGGGTTAAACAGGACTCACAGGGTTATAAACAGGACCCACAGGGTTATAAACAGGACCCCACAGGGTTATAAACAGGACCCCACAGGGTTATAAACAGGACCCACAGGGTTATAACAGGACCCCACAGGGTTATAAACAGGACCCACAGGGTTATAAACAGGACCCCACAGGGTTATAAACAGGACCCACAGGGTATAAACAGGACCCACAGGGTTATAAACAGGACCCACAGGGTTATAAACAGGACACCACAGGGTTATAAACAGGACCCACAGGGTTATAAACAGGATCCACAGGGTTATAAACAGGACCCACAGGGTTATAAACAGGACCCACAGGGTTATAAACAGGACCCACAGGGTTATAAACAGGACCCACAGGGTTATAAACAGGACCCACAGGGTTATAAACAGGACCCACAGGGTTATAAACAGGACCCCACAGGGTTATAAACAGGACCACACAGAGTTATAAACAGGACCCCACAGGGTTATAAACAGGACCCCACAGGGTTATAAACAGGACCCACAGGGTTATAAACAGGACCCACAGGGTTATAAACAGGACCCACAGGGTTATAAACAGGACCCACAGGGTTATAAACAGGACCCACAAGGTTATAAACAGGACCGAACAGGGTTATAAACAGGACCCCACAGGGTTATAAACAGGACCCACAGGGTTATAACAGGACCCACAGGGTTATAAACAGGACCCCACAGGGTTATAAACAGGACCCACAGGGTTATAAACAGGACCCCACAGGGTTATAAACAGGATCACACAGAGTTATAAACAGGACCCCACAGGGTTATAAACAGGACCCACAGGGTTATAAACAGGACCCACAGGGTTATAAACAGGACCCACAGGGTTATAAACAGGACCCACAGGGTTATAAACAGGACCCACAGGGTTATAAACAGGACCCACAGGATTATAAACAGGACCCACAGGGTATAAACAGGACCCCACAGGGTTATAAACAGGACCCACAGGGTTATAAACAGGACCCCACAGGGTTATAAACAGGACCCACAGGGTTATAAACAGGACCCCACAGGGTTATAAACAGGACCCACAGGGTTATAAACAGGACCCACAGGGTTATAAACAGGACCCACAGGGTTATAAACAGGACCCACAGGGTTATAAACAGGACCCACAGGGTTATAAACAGGACCCACAAGGTTATAAACAGGACCGAACAGGGTTATAAACAGGACCCACAGGGTTATAAACAGGACCACACAGAGTTATAAAAAGGACCCACAATGTTATAAACAGGACCCACAGGGTATAAACAGGACCCACAGGGTTATAAACAGGACCCCACAGGGTTATAAACAGGACCACACAGGGTTATAAACAGGACCCACAGGGTTATAAACAAGACCCCACAGGGTTATAAACAGGACCCACAGGGTTATAAACAGGACCCACAGGGTTATAAACAGGACCCACA
>WNGS01020129.1:0-11485 GCA_020271785.1 Procambarus virginalis | reverse complement strand
TACTCATCCTGTGAGCGGTAGCTCAAAAGCATTACAGAGGGCACAAAAGGTCTTTATCAGACCTCATCTTAGATTATTTCATAAACATTTCTTCTATCCTTCACACCTTATAGTTACAATGTCAGCTAGTTACAGAGTAAGTGCTATTTCAAGAGCTACATATTTACAATATCATACATTAATGGTAGGTCTTATCGATAATACATAATAGTTTGACCAATGGGGACATTACAGAGTCATAGGGGAGCTTCTGTTTATTATTAGTCCTCACAATACACTACTTGTTTCTGAATCTCATATGTCGTTCATCTACTGGAAGCGAAATGTGGATACAGTGCAAGTTTTCAGGTAATTTATCCATGGTAATAAGATAGGTTGCCATATCATACAGAGTGAGCTTAGATTTATCTCTAAATGGCTCAATTTTACTACAATCCAAGATATTGTTCGAGTGTGTGTCCCTGTCTTTGTCCACACACTTTACACTTTACTTCATCTAGATCCCTATACAAGCCGAACTGCCAGAGATACTTGTAGCCAAGTCTTATACGAGCTGTGACAACATCTGTTAGTCTACTGACTTTGTTACTTGCCCCATACACATGTTTTACTTCACACATTTCATTGTGATGAACAATGGACCTGCTAGTTCCAGTTTGCACAGTTCTACTTTCTTCAAATTCATCCAGGAGTTCTCGTCTAATGATTTTTAAGGGACCTATTTGATAACTCGAGATTCCGTTCAATACTGTCTTTATTTACTGCAGCCTTAGCAAGGGCGTCAACTTTGTCATGTTCCTGCAGGCCAATGTGAGAAGGAATCCACAACATTTTTATATTTACCCTCTTGCTAAGTATTCTTATATATCTACGTCTAGCTTCCAAGACAAGCACGTTATTACTTGATTGCAAACTGTTTATTGCTCGTAGTGAGGAAAGGGAGTCAGAAATAATTAAGTTGTCTACTTCAGTGTTGTCAATAATTTCGAGGGCTACCAGTATTGCTACCAACTCGGCTTGCATTGTGGACGCCCAGTTACTAATTTGGATATTCCTTTGAATTTGGCCCCCTTACCAGAGCCTCAGATATTAACACCAAGTAAGGCATCCAGCACTTCCACTACCACGATAACATCATTTATATTTGCCAACATTCAAGGTATAAAAACACGCAAATCCAACAAAGTTCACTTTATAGATGGTCTCCTTCATGAGGCAAATGCAGTGTTTGCAGCCCTAACAGAAACCCACACAAAGGGCTACCATGATGGTGAAATATGGATCTCAGAGTACAATCTTTTCAGATGTGATAGGAAACACCGGCTTCAGGGTGGTGTCAGCCTATACATCAAAGAGACACTCATCTGTACTGAGCTGCTAAACACCTCAAATGATATGGTGGAAGTGCTGATAATCAAAATAGAGATTCTAAATGTAGTTATTGTCCTTGTATATAAGTCACCGGAGGCAAACCCTCAGCAGTTTAAAGACCAACTAATGAAAGTAGAACACTGCTTGGAAAACCTCACAAATCCAGCTCCGAACATCATCCTGCTTGGGGACTTCAACCTACGGCACCTGAAATGGAAGCACCTGGCTAATACAGTAATATCAGAAAGAATACCAGGAAGTAGTCTTAATGTACAGGCACATGCAAATGACCTGCTACGGATGTGCGACAGGTTTGCCTTAAACCAGCAAATAGTAGAACCAACCAGGAAGGAGAACACACTGGACCTCATTTTCACTAATAATGATGAATTGATCAGGAACATAATGATTACAAATACCTGTTACTCAGATCACAACTTAATTGAAGTTATGACAACCATGGGGAATAGACCTTCAAAACCAGTCCAGATTCCCGGTGGAGGAGATTTCAGCAAATTCAACTTCAATAATAAACAGATAAACTGGGAGCAAATAAACCAGGACTTCACAGAAATAAACTGGGAAGAACAGCTAGGAAATGCGAACCTGAACCAGTGCCTGGAAAAAATAAGCTCAGTAGCACTAGAAATATGTACAAACCGCATCCCCCTAAGAAAAAAGAGGAAGAGATGCAGATTGGAACGAGAACGTCGTTCCCTATATAGGCGAAGAAAACGAATCGCGGTACAACTTGAGAGTCGCACCCTATCTCAGGAACGGCGAAGAAGGTTAGGTAGCGAAATAGGAAAAATTGAACTCAAGCTACAAGAATCATACAAAACGCAGGAGAGGGAAAGAGAGCAAAAGGCCATCAGTGAAATAGAGAGAAACCCGAAATATTTTTTCTCCTATGCAAAATCAAGATCAAAAACCACATCTAGTATCGGGCCCCTGCGAAAGGAAGATGGAACTTTCACCGATGACAACAAAGAAATGAGCGAGCTACTGAGGAAGCAATACGACTCTGTCTTCAGCGAGCCATTAAACGCACTAAAGATCGATAACCCAAATGAATTTTTCATGGATATGATACCAACATCAAATCATATATCAGACGTCACCCTATCCCCACTGGATTTTGAAGAAGCCATAAACAGTATGCCTATGCACTCTGCACCAGGCCCGGATTCTTGGAACTCCATATTCATCAAGAACTGTAAAAAACCACTATCGCAGGCCCTTCACATTCTGTGGAGACAAAGCCTAGATACTGGCGTTATTCCTGATATACTAAAAACAGCAGAGATAGCACCACTTCATAAAGGAGGAAATAAGGCAGAGGCAAAAAATTACAGACCGATAGCACTAACATCGCACATCATAAAAATTTTGAGAGAGTGCTAAGAAGTAAGATCACAAAATACATGGAATCACAGCATCTCCATAACCCCGGACAACATGGTTTCAGAACAGGGCGCTCTTGCCTGTCGCAGTTGCTGGACCACTATGATATGGCATTAGATGCTATGGAAGACAAACAAAACGCTGATGTAATTTACACAGATTTCGCAAAAGCTTTTGATAAATGTGACCATGGTGTTATTGCCCATAAAATGCGCTCAAAAGGAATTACCGGAAAAGTAGGCAGATGGATCTACAATTTCCTGACCAACAGAACCCAATGTGTAATAGTCAACAAAATAAAATCCAACCCGTCAACCGTTAAGAGCTCAGTCCCCCAGGGTACTGTGCTTGCTCCAGTACTTTTTCTCATCCTCATATCGGACATAGACAAGAGCACAACCTATAGCACTGTATCATCCTTTGCAGATGACACTAGGATCTTCATGAGAGTAGGCAACATAGAGGACACGGCGAACCTCCAGTCAGATGTAGATCAGGTCTTTCTATGGGCTACAGAAAATAATATGGTGTTTAACGAAGACAAGTTCCAGCTCATGCGCTATGGAAAAAATGAAAATATAAAAACGGAAACCACGTACAAAACTCAGGCAAATCATAACATAGAACGAAAAGGCAATGTAAAGGATCTGGGTGTACTCATGTCGGAAGACCTTACCTTTAAAGAACACAATAAAGTAGCCGTCACAACTGCAAGAAAAATGACAGGTTGGATAACAAGAACTTTTCACACTAGAGATGCTATACCGATGATGACACTTTCAAAACGCTTGTGCTCTCTGTGGTGTCTGTGTATAGCTGAGATAGTCTTGGTAGTAAGGTTGATGTAAAGTCATTCCTGGTTACTGACTTTAATAACAATAAACGATTACATGACTATGGCTCCCAAGCTTGGCAGGCGTCCTGTGTGCTTTGTTTACGTCTTCTCTCTAGTGGCGTCCAGCCGCCGCACATAGAAAACGGATGGTACCATTTTCTGTGAACATGACATCCCTCCTTTTCTTTAAAAAGAATGAATACAGGATGTCTACCATGCTTGTAGCACAAAGCAAAGTTATTGACACAAAGTAAGTTATTAACATATCAAGAGATATTGCATACATTTAACATTAATTAAACACACAAAGAATTTAAACAATCTTTACCACAAAGGATTTCAATGTTAAAAATACATATGCAATGTTAAACAAACATGAAAGAAACTGTAATACAAAGTTACAAAATATTGAATGAGATCTGCATTATTCAAACAATATTAAATTTAGTTCAGCATAACAAGTAAATACTTTGCATTACATAGGAACACAATTAATCATCATATCGTGTAGGGCGTTTAACATGTCGTTTTGGACGAGAGTCCTTAAATACAAAAATATCCCTCGATGAATTGTTTATCGAGTTATAACTCATTTTTTCTTTTTCTTTTGCACGACTTTGCACTTCATCATTTTCTACACTATTTGGAATCACTTTGAAATAAGCCATATTACGTGTTATACTATGATCTCTATTACTCGCTGTTACCATAGTTCCTTTTACACTAATCACTTTATATGGTTTTGTATCATACGGCATATCTAACTTTCCCTCTTTTTTCTTTTTAACGAGAACAGTATCTCCAACCTTTATGAATTGTTCCTTTGCACGTTGATCATGAGCAATTTTCATTTTGCCCTTCGCTAGTGCATCCTTCTGAGCGAGACGTTTATCCGTTACCTTGGCTGGCATGACAGGTAGTGCGATTCTCATAGGACGTCCAAATAAAAGTTCGCCAGGCGACTTGCCCAGTGTTCCATGCGGTGTTGCACGGTAGTTCCTGAGAAAAGCATACATAGCTTGTTTCCAGGATCGTCCTTCGGCATGAGCACAGCGTACCGCTTTCATGAGAGGTTGCATGAATCTCTCTACTTCTCCATTTGCTTGAGGATGTAGTGGCATCACACGGCGGTGTTTGAATCCAATATGCTCAGCAAAGTTGACAAAGTCTTGTCCATTAAATGGCGGTCCATTGTCCGTCTTGACAACTTCAGGAATGCCAAAGTTTGAAAAGATCTTGTCGAGTTTCGGGATGACAGCCTTTGCAGATGTGGAAGTGATGATTTCTACTTCTGGATAACGTGAGTGATCATCAATGACTACCATCAAGTACTCTCCAGTTGGTAGCGGTCCACAGAAGTCCATCGATACTTCCATCCATGGTGCAGCAGGTAGTGGTGAAGGTTGTAGAGGTGTTGGTCTTGAAGTATCCACTGCAGCTTGGCAAGGGACACAGGCATCATGCATGTCCTTAGCTTGACGATCAATGCCAGGAAACCACACCTTTTCTCGTAGCAGCTGTTTGGTCCTTACAAGACCTTGGTGTCCTTGATGTGCAAGCTTCAGAGCACGTTGCTGGAGAACAGCTGGAATGACGATACGAGTACCTCGCAGCACGGTGTCGCGTTGTTGCGTAACACTTAATTCTGTCTGGATGCGTTCAAGTGCTTTGAATGCATCTTGGTCAACTCCTGAGGGTGGGATGCGTGGAAACTTTTTCTTAGTCAATGCATCCACTGTTGCTTGCAGAGTTGGGTCCTCTAGGGTTGCAGTACGGATTTCATCAAGAGTGAGAGCCTTAGGGACTGCATCACAGGTTACAGAGTGTACATATTCCTCGGCAACTTGCTGATGCTTGGTGATGGTGAAACTGTTGGCAGGATGTCGACTGATGTAATCAGCGGGATTGCCTGCACCTGGCTTGTATTTCACCGTAAAGTTGTATGGTTGCAGACGAAGAGCCCATCTCTCAATGCGAGCTGGTGGTTTGGACTTTGGATTATTGAAGATGGTCTCCAACGGTTTGTGGTCAGTGACTATCGTGGTAAAGGGTGCACCAAGCAGATACACATTGAAGTGTTCACAGCCCCATACAAGAGCAAGAGCTTCCTTCTCTGTCTGACTGTATCGTTGCTCAACATCTGTGAGAGAACGGCTGGCATAGGCAATTACTACTCTTGAATCTGGTTGACCAGGTTTGTGTTGGGCTAACACAGCACCTAAACCAACAGGACTAGCATCCACCGTTAACTCAGTGTCCATTGATGGATCAAAGTATGCAGCAGTCGCATTTTCTACTAGTGCATCTTTCACAGCATCAAATGCATTTTGCTCGACATCGCTCCAGTACCATGATGCATTTTTCTTCAGGAGCTCACGTAGAGGCTTCGTAATGGTAGCAAAATCTGGAATGAAGCGAGAACAGTAGTTTGCCATTCCCAGAAAACTATGTACTTCAGTGGATGTTGAAGGAGGTGCAGCATTCTTGATATCTGCAACTTTCTTAGGATCTGGAGACAGACCTTTGTCACTAAGTACATGTCCAAAGAATTCAATTTTATGTTGATTGAACTCACACTTTGCTCGGCTTAGCGTCAAATTCTTTTCTCGTAAGCGTTGCAATGTTGCACGAAGAGCTTTGTCGTGTTCAGCTTGGGTACGGCCATAAACAATGATGTCATCAGACATGTTGTCAGCATTAGGTATATCTTGCAATACCTGGCTGATGATGTGCTGGAATACTTCAGCAGCACTGTTAATACCAAAACTCAGGCGCTTGTACCTATACAGACCTCGATGTGTCGTAAACGTTGTGATGAATCGACTCTCATCATCAAGTTCAAGCTGATGATAGCCCTTGTTTAAATCTAACTTGCTGAATACAGTTGCACCATTCAAGCGGTATATCATATCATCTACAGTGGGTGTAGGATGGCGTTCACGCATTATTGCCTTGTTGGGAACACGCATGTCTACACAAATGCGTATCTCATCTGGATTCTTCGGCTTGGTGGAGTGACAATTGGGCTTACCCATGGTGTTGGGCCTGTTACCGGTTCAATGATATCTAGTTCTATCAGCCTATCCAGTTCGGCATCGACTTTCTTGCGAGTATGGAATGGTTGTCGGCGATGTGGTTGGGCAACTGGAATTACATCTGGGTTGATATGCAGATGTACCTTGCTATCAGTATAACAACCTATGGATTTAAACCGATCAGAAAATTCAGCAACAATAGCATCAACATTGTTTGCAGATTCCACTGCTACAGCATTAGAAAGCTGAAGTAGCCCCAATTTGGTTGAAGTCTTGTAACTGAGTAAAGACTCCTTTGCATTCCTAACAACATGGAATGTAGTAATGAGCATTGCATTCTTTGACTTAATCTCTGCAGTGAAAGTTCCAATCACTGGTAAGGCTACCTTTGAAGCATAGGCAGTGGCTTTGCCATTATAGTTTTCAAGCTTTGGGAATTGTTTTTTAAATTTTTCATAGTGGCACTCAGCAATGGTGTCAATGTTTGATCCAGTGTCAATGAGAATTTTGAGACAAATGCCAGCAATGTATACTATAGTCTCTGGGCTGTTTGGAAGATCATTCCATTCTGTGATTGCTTGTACTCCACAAATATAATCACATTCACTGTCATCTGAGACTGGTTGTAATGAAATGTTGTCTTGTATATCATTAACATTCTTGATTTGAGGTGCAATATTGTGTTGCCACCTCGACTCCTATGACTTGATCCTCGTACATTGCTTTTATTTATTGATTGTGGTTTCTTTAGTGCGGAACGACACATAGCACCAAAATGACCTAGTTTTCTACACTCATAGCACTTCTTACCTTGTGCAGGACAAACATTATCTGGGTGTGGGTAGTCTCCTCCACAATTGTAACATTTATTATTGACAACCTCTGATGTGAGTCGTTGTGACTGCTTGAGTCTTGTTCCATGACTCCAGTTGTGATGTGGTTCTCGGCTCAATTAATGTTAGGTTTGGCATGATATCTTCTATGATCATGGTGTACTCCTGAACCTTACATACTTCTTGACTGTTAGTAACAGTGGCAGAACCGTTGTTGGCACTGCACTCCATGACACGAGCATCACGTGCAGCATCTTCCATTCGACGAGCCATATCCAGTATCTTGTTAAGAGAACTTTCATCATCAACAAGTTCTAGAGCTCTTCGACGAAGACGTGTAGATGTGCATGTTTCAATTATTTGCTGTTTGATTTCTTTGTCAACATCAGCAAACTCACAATGGGTTGCTAAACCCTGCAGACGTGTATGGTATTGATCAACAGTTTCATTAGAGAGTGTTTTGCTCTCCTGAAATGCATAATTTCCATAGCAGTATTTTGCCTTGGTTTGAAATGCTCAGTTAATTTGGCCTTGGCAGTGTCATAATCTTTGGCACCACCAGTGTCTTTCAGTGTATCAAAGATATCACAAACTCTATCACCTGCATAGTGAAGTAGAAAAGCACGCTTTCTTTCAGCACTTTTGATATCAGAAACTATCAATAAATTTTCAAACCTTTTAAGCCATTTGACCCACCTCTGTGACAGGTTTGTCTGGTCACAGTCAGGATCAAATGCAGGAAACTGAGGTATATTTGCCATTTTTACTGAATAAATTTAAACTTATCACTTAAAATGTTCCTCAGAATATATAACACTTTCTGCACTGTATATGTTATTCAAGAATTCACTGTAATTACTTTAATTTTGCAAAGCACGCAAGCATTTTAATGCAAAAGTTCACAACAGTGCACAACACAGCAGCAACTGACTTCTTACCTAACCTTTGTGTACATGTGTTGTTCCTACTCACAGCAACACAGCAGTTGTTAGCAGTTGGTACAGCAATTGGCAGCAGTTAGTACAGCAGTAGGCAGCAGTTGTCAGCAGTAGGCAGCAGTTGGCAGCAGTAGGCAGCAGTGGCAGCAGTAGGCAGCAGTTGTCAGCAGTAGGCAGCAGTTGGCAGCAGTAGGCAGCAGTAGGCAGCAGTTGGCAGCAGTAGGCAGCAGTAGGCAGCAGTAGGCAGCAGTTGTCAGCAGTAGGCAGCAGTTGGCAGCAGTAGGCAGCAGTAGGCAGCAGTTGGCAGCAGTAGGCAGCAGTAGGCAGCAGTTGGCAGCAGTTGGCAGCAGTAGGCAGCAGTAGGCAGCAGTAGGCAGCAGTAGGCAGCAGTTGGCAGCAGTAGGCAGCAGTAGGCAGCAGTTGGCAGCAGTAGCAGCAGTAGGTTCACAGCGTGAAGAATTTTGTAGCACGAAGCGTCGTTTCGTAACCAAAACATCGGGTTTTGTACACTGCATCAAAGCGTCGTTTCGTACACAGCGTCGGCAGATTCCTCTCACAGCAACAATCAGCACAGCTTGGGTAGCACACAGCATTGGCCAGCACACAGCAACGGCCAGCACACAGCAACGATCAGCACACAGCAACAGTCAGCACACAGCATGGGGTTGCATACAGCATCGGGTATGGTGCTCACAGACAGCTTCTCCTTCCTCCTCTAGGCGAATCAGCATGCTCCTTCCTTGTGTTTTGTTGAACAAAATACCTGCGTTCCCAGTTCATCTTCGTCGCCAGTGTGGTGTCTGGTGTATAGCTGAGATAGTCTTGGTAGTAAGGTTGATGTAAAGTCATTCCTGGTTACTGACTTTAATAATAATAAACGATTACATGACTATGGCTCCCAAGCTTGGCAGGCGTCCTGTGCGCTCTTTTTACCTCCTCTACTGGCGTCCAGCCGCCGCACATAGAAAACGGATGGTACCATTTTCTGTGAACATGACATATAGGTATAGAGGTATGATTAACAGTATCAAAAGCCTTTCTCAGGTCTATCTTGAGGTTATCTTGAGATGATTTCGGGGCTTTTTAGTGTCCCCGCGGCCCGGTCCTCGACCAGGCCTCCACCCCCAGGAAGCAGCCCGTGACAGCTGACTAACACCCAGGTACCTATTTTACTGCTAGGTAACAGGGGCATAGGGTGAAAGAAACTCTGCCCATTGTTTCTCGCCGGCGCCTGGTATCGAACCCAGGACCACAGGATCACAAGTCCAGCGTGCTGTCCGCTCGGCCGACCGGCTCCCTGGTCAATGAAGAGTCCAATCGGAAACTCACATTTGTCAAAGGCTGAATAGATTAAGTCAAGCAGACTATTAATTGCATCATTGGTATTCTTTTGGGAGCGGAAGCCAAAGTGACAGGGTCCTAGTACATTGAATTTTACGAGATAGGAGTAGAGCTGTTTGTAAATAATCGTTTCAAATATTTTTGATAATATAGGCAGATTTGGTATGCAGCCACATATTACAACAGTTTCAAGCTCAACAAGCCACAATGTAGCATGAAAACAGGAGATTCTTTTTTGGTTAGGCGGGTGAAACACAATATCTTCAGATGATTTCGGAGCTTAGTGTCCTCGCGGCCCGGTCCTCGACTTGGTCCTTCTTTCTGTTACACACCCCCCAGGAAGCAGCCTAACTCCCAGGTACCTATTTACTGCTAGGTTAACAGGGGCATCAGGGGTGAAAAGAACTGCCCGTTTGTTTCCGCCTCCCCCGGGGATCGAACCCGGAATATCAGGACTACGAATCTGAAGTGCTGTCCACTCAGCTGTCAGGCCCCTGTGAACACCATAGGCATAGGTAGACCACCATAGGCATAATTTTTTTATTAATTATTTACTGCAACTGCAAGTTTGCTAGTCAATAGTGCACATGTGCAATGAAGCATGCACATAAGGTATGCATGAGCAGTAGGCATGTTTGATAAGTACATTAATAAAGTATTTATGTATACCAGCTCACTATTTTTTATTGATTACAAGAAAGCACATACATTCTTGAAAACCCAATTACATTCATAGCGTTTCAGACACGTCCTTAAATCTTAATTTTCCCTGGAATATGACCCACTAAATTGTTTAACAACAGATACCATTTACTGCCGGGTGAACAGTGGTGTACAGTTAAGGATTGGAGTCTGGATAATGTTCTTAGGTAAACACACATTGTTATATAACTTCTAATTAGGTTTCTGTGATTATCTTTAATTTTAATAAATCTAATATTTTTAAAATATTATGTAAATTCTTAAAAGGTTTTAAAAGTGTGATAATTATTTTATACCTGTTTATTTTCTTTTATATTTACAAGAACTCTTATGAAACATATAACAAAATTTTGATATAGGCATTACATATAAGTTATAAGGTAGACAACACAAGCGTAGAGCTTATATATATTGAACCGATAATATAACATATTCAGACAGTTTAAAACATCCACTAGACGACCCGTGTGACATTATAATTACCAGAATTAAGCAGGGATATCGATATGTATGGCAGGTGGCTGCAGGTAATGAATAACCCAATGGTGAACATTCCAATTTGTAAACAATGTGAACCACTATATCAGTGATTGCTCTGTTATCAGTGATTTCAGACCACATGGTATGAGGTACTCTGAGCTCTGTAACTGCTTCACACACACCGAATATTGGAGATGTTCTGTGCTGTACCCAGAGTCTGCAGGAGTGAGAGACTCGCTCTGTCCTGCTTCGGAAGCTGTTTCTGACTCTAAACCTATACTATTTGCTAACGATACTACCTTTTTTTATAAAAAGCTTAGTTATACAAGCAATGTGCTGTTACCCTGTGTTCTAAATGAGAGGGTACACAGTGTAAATCAAAAACTATAAGTTCACCTAATTTCCCATCTCACAGATGGTTAGTCATACATGGAATCAGGGGTCTATAAATGCTTCACTCATGTACTTCAAATACAAATATTCGCCAAAAGAACCTAAACATACCTAACCTACGTCTAATATACATAGAAGTTTTACGTATTATAA
>WNGS01020127.1:0-13836 GCA_020271785.1 Procambarus virginalis | reverse complement strand
CCCAGTTCAATATATTAAATTTATTAATATTAACAAAAATCTACAATTTTGTTTTTAATTCTGTTGAGAACTCTAGATTATAAAAAAAATTGTAAGTAAACTTTATTAATTCCTGTAATACAAAAACATAAAATCATAAATACTTTTTGAAAAGTTGCAAATTATATAACAATTTTTTTTATTCCTTTATGGTACACCTAAGCGAATCATGTTAATGATCTCTGAACATCGTTTTCTTTATCTGTAGCGATGGATAAAGAAAACTGGATTTCTTTATCGGGTGTCCACCCCAAACTTCGATAATTTTCCCAAAGACACAATTATGATTAATTAATTATGATTAAATGCTGCATGAAGCGATAGATAAAAGCTCGTTGACTTGATGCTCCACAAACAAAATGAATGCAATGTGCCTATGGGACCTGACAACCTCGCTCGGGGTTTGTAGTCCTAAGGGGCCCGGTTCGATCCCCGGCGGAGGCGGAAACAAATAGGCAGTTTCTTTCACCCCCCCCCTTCATGCCATGTTCACCTAGCAGTAAATAGGTACTTGGGAGTTGGACAGCTGCTATGGGCTGCTTCCTGGGAAAGTGTGTGTGTGAAAATTAGGATAGAGGACTTGCCCGAAACGCTATGCGTGCTAGTGGCTGTACAAGAACGTAAGAACTCTTGTATATATAAATAAATAATTAAATACAAATGTTTACTAACATTGAGTTACTCTCGGCCCTGAACAAAGGAACAACCACATCCCCGGTGAGGATGGTATTACTTATGACATATTGTGTCTGCTTCCGTTAGTACCAGGAAATACTCACTTGAACTTTATAATATGAGTTATATTACAACAGTTTCAAGCTCAACAAGCCACAATGTAGCACAGAAAACAGGAAATCCTTTTTTTGGTTACACGGATGAAAGACCAAAGATATATAAATTCAGGACTATGAACCCGAAGCGCTGTCCACTCAGCTGTCAGGCCCTTGTGAACACCATAAGCATAGGTAGACCACCATAGGTATTAAAATTGTTTATTAATTATTTACTGCAACTGCAAGTTTGTTAGCCAATAGTGCACATGTGCAATGAAGCATGCATATCAGGTATGCATGAGTAGCAGGCATGTTTGATAAGTACATTAATAAAATACTTATGTATACCAGCTCACTAATTTTTTTATTGATTACACGAAGGCACATGCATTCTTGAAAACCCACTAACATGCATAGCGTTGCAGTCAGGTTATTAATATTAATTTTCCCTGGAATACGACACGCCAAAGTGTTTAACAACAAGTACCCATTCACTGCCAGGTGAACAGTGGCGTACTGTTAAGGATTGACGCCTAGTTAATCCTCCTAGGTAAAAATACTTCCAGACATATTTGCTAATTAGGTTTCCGTGATTGTCTTTATCTATATAAACAAAAATGTTCGTTTGTGCATGACCTCTAATCTCCGAGAGTTCTTCACCGATTGCTTTGAAATTTTGACACAACGTTGCATTCGAATATGTGTATATTTTAGGACGGAAATGAGAGATGGTGGGGAGGACGAGGGGACACGAGAGGGGGTAATGGTGGGGACGAAGGGAGTAGGGAATGTAGAATGGTGGGGAGAACAAAGGGACAGGAGAGTGAGGCATGTTGGGAAGGAAGAGGAGATGGTGGAATAGGGAATGGTTGGAAGGCCGAGGAGATGGGTGTGGGGAGGGATTGGTGGGGGATGAACAAATCCACAAGGGCCGTGACGAGGATTCGAACCTGCGTCCGGGAGCATCCCAGACACTGCCTTAATCGACTTATTATTATTAACATCTTTATTGACAAAATTAATTACAATTTTGCCTGATCTGAGGATTTCAATTAAGTCCTACTAAAGTGAGGATAATGCTGGTATTCACTGTCACGTAGGACAGAGGGTTATACACAAGACAATAGGTCTAAACTGGCCAACCCGTCCTCACACAAGACAGCACATATGTGACTTAATGCTTAAAGTCTATATGTTTATTTTATTTATTTTTTATTTATTTATTTATTCATATACAAGAAGGTACATTGGGAATGTGAGAATATATAATATGGTAATTACAATCTTGTAAAGCCACTAGTACGCGCAGCGTTTCGGGCAGGTCCTTAATCTAAGAAAATTTTAGTAGGTAAATACTAGCAAAAATTATAAAAAGAAATGATAACAGTTACATGGCAAGAAAAAAAAAAAGAAAAAAAAGATGAGAGAAAATTGTAGGTACAGTATAATAAAGCACTTAGGTAGCTAAGATTGATTGCAATGAAAGCTTGAATGGTAGTTGACAAAATTGGTAGGCACAATACAGCAAATGGCTAGCACATAAAGGAAGACAGCAATGAACACAATGATAAGGTTGTTGGGTTAAATACATAAAATTAGGAGATTGGGTAACACTAGATACAGAGCAAAAAATAAAGCTCAGTGTAGGAAAACTAAGAAGATGAAATTAAGTACTTTTTGGTTTTGTTTTTAATAAGGCAAAAGTTTTACAGTTTTTCAATCACTAGGGAGTGAGTTCCATAGACTAGTCCCTTACTTTGCATAGAGTGTTTACACAGATTAAGTTTGACCCTGGGGATATCAAAGAGATATTTATTTCTGGTGTGGTGATAAGGTCCTATTACATCGGTCCAGAGAGAGTTTCAGAGCATGGTTTGCATTTTAAGAACAGGGTTTTGTAGATGTAGTTGACACAAGAGAATGTGTGGAGGGAGTTAATATTTAGCAAGTTTAGGGATTTAAAACAGGGAGCTGAGTGTTGTCCTGAAAGCAGAGTTAGTTATTATTCTGATAGCAGATTTTTGCTGGGTGATGATGGGCTTAAGGTGTTTGCAGTGGTAGACCCCCATGCACAATACCATAATTAAGATAGGGTAGATTAGAGCATAATAGAGAGAGAGGAGAGCAGAGTTAGGAACATAATATCTGATTTTGGAGAGTATACCAACTGTCTTAGAGGACTTTCTTAGTTATGTGTTGAATGTGGGTGCTGAAGTTGAGTCTCTTGTCTCGGGAATAGGCCAAGAAACTTGCCATCATTTTTATTACTGATGTAATGTTGTCTATCTGTAGCTGAATTGCATTTGATGATTTGCTTCCAAATAAGATGTAGTAAGTCTTTTTCGATGTTAATGTTAGTTTGTTAGTTGACATCCATAAGTGGACTTTTTTTAATCATTATTCACAACATTATTAGTGTATGTGCGGTTGAGGTCTGATAGATAAGAGTAGTATCGTCAGCAACATATAGGTTTGAGAATATTAGAGACATTAGGCAGATCGAGTTTATATATATAAGAAATAGAAGAGGTCCTAAGATACTGCCCTGTGGCACTCCACGGTAATTGGTAGAGTGGAAGAAGTTGTTTCATTGATAGTTACATATTGGTGTCTGTCCACTAAGATAGGATCGGATGTAGTCAAGGCAAGGCCTCGGATTCCATAATGCTGGAGTTTAAGTAAGAGGTAGTTGTGATTAACAGTATCAAAGGCTTTTCTTAGGTCAATGAAGAGTCCAATCGGAAACTCATTTTGTCAAGTGCTGAGTAGATTACGCCAAGGAGACTAATGATTGCATCGTTGGTGCTCTTTTGGGACCTGAAGCCAAACTGGCAGGGGCTGAGGTGTCGAATTTTACGAGGTAGGAATAGAGCTGTTTGTAAATAATTTTTTCAAATATTTTTTGATAGAATGGTAGATTTGATATTGGTCATAATTGTTTATGTCCGCCGGATTGCCTCCTTTATGGACTGGCGTTACTCTTGCTTTTTTGAGGATATCAGGGAAGGTGTGACACTCTATAGATTTGTTGAACAGTAGGGCTATGGGTGGGGCAAGGGCATGGGAGGCTCTCTTGTATACAATGGACGGAATTTTTTTTTTTTTTTTGAGATATATACAAGAGTTGTTACATTCTTGTACAGCCACTAGTACGCGTAGCGTTTCGGGCAGGTCCTGGAATACGATCCCCGCCGCGAAGAATCGTTTTTTCATCCAAGTACACATTTTACTGTTGCGTTAAACAGAGGCTACAGTTAAGGAATTGCGCCCAGTAAATCCTCCCCGGCCAGGATACGAACCCATGACATAGCGCTCGCGGAACGCCAGGCGAGTGTTTTACCACTACACCACGGAGACTGTTTTTCACTGGTGTTCCCTGCCTTTGTTTTTAGAGAGTGTATGATGGACACAACATCTTCCGGGCTGATTGGTGAAAGGAGAAGAGAGTTTGGATAGCTGCCTGAGAGATATGTGTTAATATGTGTCTGAGTCTGTGGGATTTTACTGGCAAGATTAGCACCAACCGATGAAAAGAAACTATTAAATTCATTTCTAAATCAGTTGACGGTATATCCCCATCCTTGTAGAGTTTTATTTGGTTATGTGAGTGTTGTTTAGTTCCTAGGATACTAGAGATGGTTTTCCAAGTGCTTTTCATGTTGCCTTTTGCTTCATTGAATCTATTCACATAATATGCAAGTTTTGCCTTTCTTATGATACTGGTAAGCATTGATGAGTACCTTTTAGCTACTTCCTTTGAAACTAGGCCAATCCTAAGTTTCTTTTCATATTCATGTTTCTTGTTGATTGAATTGAGAATGCCGCTTGTGAGCCATGGATTGTTTAATCTTTTGTCAGTTACTTGCTTGGTAAGAAGGGGACAATGGAGGTTGTAGAGGCTTAGAGTTTTGGAGAGGAAGAGGTTAGCTAATGAATTTATATCCTGGGTATTATTGAATTCAGAATCCCAGTTAATATTGTGAAATGCATCTGTAAGATTGCCCAAAGCTGATTCACTGTGTAGCCTAAATGAAAGTTTCTTGCTTTTTGGTGGTGTTATGTCCATGTTCGCTATGAGAAAGGTAGGATAGTGGTCAGTTGTTCTGTCGTAGATTATACCAGATACAAGGGGAGCTGTTATGTTTGTCCATATATGGTCCAAGGTAGTGGCTGATGTTTGAGTGACTCGGGTAGGTTTGGTGATTGTGGGGATTAGCATACAGGAGTTCATGCTGTTAAGGAAATAGTCAACTTGAGAGCAATTTTGTTGACCCAGGTCAATATTAAAGTCTCCTCCCAGAATGATGTGGTTTTTGTTGAGATTGTTGTTTATAATAAGATTACTTAGGTTGTCTGAGAAAGAAGCTATGTTAGTATTGGGAAATCTATAGATGGCTCCAATAGTCAATGAGGATTTAAGGGATTTAATTGTAAACTGAGCAAAAGTATATTCACAGTAGTCATCTCTGTCACTAATAATACTGTTGCAGATAAATGTATCTCGGTAATATATAGCTGTGCCACCACCTTTTTTATTTGGCCTACAGTTATGAATGGCTTTATAACCAGCTAAGTTGTAGAGTTGGGTATAGTCTTTATTTAGCCAAGTTTCTGTTAGAATAATGAAATATTCTATGTTGAATATGTTGAATGTGATTTAGTACATATGTGATATATTCCCAGTTACCTTTTTTACCAAGGCCCAAACTCTTCCGCACGTACCAATTTACGTCTCACAGTACCCGTCCATCAACGTAAATAGCAGAATAGTCGTGATTGGTTCAATTATAATGAAAATTGTAGTTTTCAGGACCCACATGGGTTGTGAAATTTACCTACTATTGTCCATGCTCTTAGAATATTACAAATCAGCTAAATCCTATTGAAGGCTCGTAGTTTTGTTTTGAGAAATATTAGTTGTTCTTAGTAAATTATAATAAGTACTATAAATTATTACATAGAATAACAGTGCTTCACCAATCAATATTCTATACCATAGTTTGTGCTTTAAAAATATTTAAAGAATGTTCTGTAGGAACGCTAACAGAAAACGATGTTATGTTGTCTATGGGGTAAACTACTGCAAATGGTGTGGTGTCTACTATGTATTAACTATAAGATGCGTATAGGGTCCACTACCACCTGTTAGGTGGGTAAGGGGGTCCAATACCACCCGCAGGATGGGTATGTGGGTCACATCCACCCACAGGATGGGTATGGGGATCACATCCACCCACAGGAAGGGTATGGGGTCCAATACCATCCACTGGATGTGTATGGCGTCCACTACCACCGACAGGATGTGTATGGGGCTCACAACCACACACAGGATGGGTATGGGGTCCAATATCACCCACAGGATGAGTATGGCGTCCACTACCACCGACAGGATGGGTATGGGGCTCCAACCACCCACAGGATGGGTATGGGGTCCAGTACCACCCACTGGATGAGTATGGGGTCCAATAACACCCACTGGATGTGTATCAAATCAAATAAAATCAAAATGTTTATTTAGGTAAGGTACATACATACAAGTGATTGTACAGAGAGTGATGGAGTTATAGATAAGGCTAGTACATACAGTGCCTAAAGCCACTATTACGCAAAGCGTTTCGGGCATGAAAAACTTAAATGACTAAGGCTTAATAAAATTAAAATGAGTTGAGAACAAAAAAAACAGTTAAGAAGGGGGGAACATGGCTGAAAAAGCAGCACAAATACAATTCGGTCGACAAAACAGCGTCATTTAAAACAAAAACAGACATTGGTTGACAATAGAGGGGTAAGGCAGGTTACAGGGAATTTATTAGGTATAGCTTCGTTTTTCTCTTAAACTGGTTGAGAGAGGTACAGTCTTTAACATGGTTGGGAAGGTCATTCCACATTCTGGGTCCCTTGATTTGTAAAGCATTTCTAGTTTGATTAAGACGTACTCTAGGAATATCAAAACTGTATTTTCTGATCAGGGGAAGGAAGACACAAACAGTATGGGGCGTAAATTTATTAATACAGTAAATAATTCTGCAGAGTAAGACAGGCTTCTAAGTAGGTCTTAACAAATGTACAACATAGCCGTGGCTAACTCAAAGTACACGAAACAACTTAAAATGTACACCCGCTGTAAAATAAAAGTAATCTTGTAGCCTAGTAACAAACTCTGCAGAAAACTAATGGCCTATTGTCTAGAATTAGCAGTGAGGCGAATGTAACAAATCTAAGTATAACAGTCAGGACACCATAAGTGAACAACATAACATAATGGAAACCCTAGCTGGAAATAAACAGGCGGCAGAAAATTACATAGAGACTGGGAAAGCCTGATATGAATTTGGAGAAGAAAATAACCCCAGGCCAGAGGCCGAGCCGCCAAGGAATAAGGAGAAAGAATTTCCTAAATAACCCCAGGCCAGAGGCCGACTTAAGGTAGGGCTTACTAGTAGAATGGCAGTAAAGTCAAAGTAGTAGCTGCGGACAGCGGAACAGATTGGGACGGGCGCTGCACCCCCCCACCCATCCCCAGTGAAACGGGAGGAAAGACGTACGGAACAACGACTGACGTAGTCAGAACCGGGGAAACTGGCAGCCAGCAGAAAGGGGGAGGAGGGTGGGCGCTTCTTGAGTCGCGGACGGTGACGGGAGCGGAGTGAGAGAGAAACCTCCCATTCCGCGCTATTTATGCCACCCAGACTGTCCGCACCGCGCCTTGCGGAACGCGGTGCGCAATTGTCTTCCTTCCCCATCAGAAATTCCACCGCCTTTCGTTCAAAAGGCAGTGGCCATTTTCTGATCAGGGGAAGGAAGACACAAACAGTATGGGGCGTAAATTTATTAATACAGTAAATAATTCTGCAGAGTAAGACAGGCTTCTAAGTAGGTCTTAACAAATGTACAACATAGCCGTGGCTAACTCAAAGTACACGAAACAACTTAAAATGTACACCCGCTGTAAAATAAAAGTAATCTTGTAGCCTAGTAACAAACTCTGCAGAAAACTAATGGCCTATTGTCTAGAATTAGCAGTGAGGCGAATGTAACAAATCTAAGTATAACAGTCAGGACACCATAAGTGAACAACATAACATAATGGAAACCCTAGCTGGAAATAAACAGGCGGCAGAAAATTACATAGAGACTGGGAAAGCCTGATATGAATTTGGAGAAGAAAATAACCCCAGGCCAGAGGCCGAGCCGCCAAGGAATAAGGAGAAAGAATTTCCTAAATAACCCCAGGCCAGAGGCCGACTTAAGGTAGGGCTTACTAGTAGAATGGCAGTAAAGTCAAAGTAGTAGCTGCGGACAGCGGAACAGATTGGGGACGGGCGCTGCACCCCCACCCCGCAGGGGCCAGCAGGCCGGACCCCCCCCCCCCCCGAAGGGCGAGTGCCCGCTGGCCGCGAGGGAAAAACCCAAGGTGGCAGAGCAACTATGCTACCGAACTGGGAAGGAAAGGAGGACAGACTGGAGGAGCTCGCACGTCTCCTCGACTTATGCCCCCTGGCCCTTGGTCGACGGTTGGGGAAGGGGGGGGCGGCTGTAGCAGCCGTGGCAGGGTCGGCCTCGGTGGTCCCCATGCCCAGAAGGCTTGTGACATGAGAGGGCATCCGAGCCTGCGCGATGGGCGCCTGAAGCGTCGTCCAATCGTCTGCCGAAAGGGGGTGGAGGCTGCGTCGCTGTGCCACCCCCCGCTTTGCCGGCAGGGGGCCTCTGGGAAATGTAGTCGCCGTCCACATCAGAGCCCCCCGAGGAGGCCCCCGAGGAGGGGGAGGCGAAACGGGCGGGTTTCGTCCTGGCCCAGGCCGGCTGCGTCCTCACACCACTGCGCTGTTGTCCTCGCACGCCGCCGCCCGAGCCCTCTTCCGTGTTGCAGTTGCTGCGTGATCCGGCTTCTCGCCACTGCGGAAAATGAAAAAGTAAGCATCGGTAGGACTAACAGGAAAAAGCAGGCAGGGAAACCCAGCTGCCGCACCAGCAACCGTCACATACACCAGTAGACAAAAGCAAAGGTAAAGTTAATTGACCATAGTGAGTGAAAATACCGGACAGATAGCCAAAGCTATCGTAATAAAACCAATGTAATAAAGCTGTCAGTTAAATAGATTAAGAGAGTAATATTCATGTAAGATTGAACAGTATTATTCATGTTAGTTTGGTTATATTAAGACCGTATTATTCATTGTATAGTTTGATTATATTAAGACAGTATTAATCGTGGTATAGTTTGGAAGAATTCAAACAATTAATCTCGAAAGTGAAAAGCAAAATTATTTGAGTATCCCACTAGAAATGGACACTGCTTTAACACTGCAACAGTATTATTAAGTAAATACGTATTGCTTAAGTAAATTTAAGCTGAACAAATAAAGAGTAAACAGTGATAATCATGGATAACTTGGGTAGATTAAAGCAGGACTATACAAGGTATAGGAAGGGTAGGATAAACAGTAATAATGCAAGGTATAGTTTGGATAGATTAAAACTAATGTCCATGGGATAGAATGGATAATTAAAACAGTACGTATCCATGGAATAGTTGGTCTAGATTAAAACAATAATAGTCTCAAAAGTGAAACAAATTAACTGCGTATCCCACAGCAATGTACACTGCTTTAACTCTGCAACTGGATTAGTAAGTAAATACAGGGCATAACTGAAAGCTGAACAATGTAATAAATTAATTTAGGAAAACTTAAATAAATGATAACATGTTGTAGCCCACCCAAGCCGACAGACCGCTCTACGTCCTGCGCCTACCCTGTAGGAGTAGAACAGAACAGTGAGAACGGGAGGGGAATAATATATTCTAATAATAGCATAAGACCGTAATATAATGTACTTGATATAAGATGAACAAACGAAAGAAATAGTGATAAACATGGGAAGATTAGTTGGCTTAAAGCGGGATTAATCAAGGGATAGGATGGTAGGTTAAATAGTAATAGTGCATGGTAAGGTTTGGATAGAGTAAACTGAAAAGTTCAAGGGATGGAATGGCTAATAAACAGTAATAAACAAGGGAGAATGGCTAGCCTAAAGCAATAATATTCTCAAAAGTGCAACAAAAGACAAAAGTCTGTGACGAACAAGCGGGGCTGAGCCAGCCAGACAAGCAGCTGTGACGAACGAGCTGGGCTACACCAGCCAGACAAACGTCTGGGACGAGCGAGCTGGGCTACACCAGCCAGACAAACGTCTGGGACGAGCGAGCTGGGCTACACCAGCCAGACAAACGTCTGGGACGAACGAGCTGGGCTACACCAGCCAGACAAACGTCTGGGACGAACGAGCTGGGCTACACCAGCAGAGTGCCAGTACATTACCTGTTGAGTTACTGAGAGTGCCAGTACATTACCTGGTGAGTTACTGAGCGTCAGTACATTAGCTGGTGAGTTAAAGAGAGTGCCATGATATTACCTGGTGAGTTACTGAGAGTGGCAGTACATTACCTGGCGAGTTACTGAGAGTGGCAGTACATTGCCTGGTGCGTTACTGAGAGTGGCAGTACATTACCTGGTGAGTTACTGAGTGGCAGTACATTACCTGGTGAATTACTGAGGGTGCCAGTACATTACCTGGTGAGTTACTGAGTGCCAGTACAGTACCTGGTGAGTTACTGAGAGTGGCAGTACATTACCTGGTGAGTTACTGAGAGTGGTAGTACATTACCTGGTGAGTTACTGAGAGTGGCAGTACATTACCTGGTGAGTTACTGAGAGTGGTAGTACATTACCTGGTGAGTTACTGAGAGTTACACCAGCCAGACAAACGTCTGGGACGAACGAGCTGGGCTACACCAGCCAGACAAACGTCTGGGACGAACGAGCTGGGCTACACCAGCCAGACAAACGTCTGGGACGAACGAGCTGGGCTACACCAGCCAGACAAACATCTGGGACGAACGAGCTGGGCTACACCAGCCAGACAAACATCTGGGACGAGCGAGCTGGGCTACACCAGCCAGACAAACATCTGGGGCGAACGAGCTGGGCTACACCAGCCAGACAAACGACTGGGACGAACGAGCTGGGCTACACGAGCCAGGGAAACAACTGGGACGAACAGGCTGTGCGGCGCCAAACAGCCAAACGAATAGGACGAACAGGCTGGGCTACACCAGCCAGACAAACGTCTAGGACGAACAGGCTGGGCTACACCAGCCGGACAAAAGACTAGGTAAGAACAGGCTGGGCTACACCAGCCAAACAAACGTGTAGGGACGAACAGGCTGGGCTACACCAGCCGGACAAACGTGTAGGACGAACAGGCTGGGCTACACCAGCCAGACAAACGTGTAGGACGAACAGGCTGGGCTACACCAGCCAGACAAACGTGTAGGTACGAACAGGCTGGGCTACACCAGCCAGACAAACGTGAAGGTACGAACAGGCTGGGCTACACCAGCCAGACAAACGTCTAGGACGAACAGGCTGAGCTACACCAGCCAGACACCCGTCTGGGGACGAACAGGCTGGGCTACACCAGCCAGACAAACGTCTAGGACGCACAGGCTGGGCTACACCAGCCAGACAAACGTGAAGTTACGAACAGGCTGGGCTACACCGGCGAGACAAACGTGTAGCTACGAACAGGCTGGGCTACACCAGCCAGAAAAACGTCTAGGACGAACAGGCTGAGCTACACCAGCCAGACAAACGTCTGGGGACGAACAGGCTGGGCTACACCAGCCAGACAAACGTCTAGGACGCACAGGCTGGGCTACACCAGCCAGACAAACGTCTAGGACGAACAGGCTGGGCTACACCAGCCAGACAAACGTCTAGGACGAACAGGCTGGGCTACACCAGCCAGACAAACGTCTAGGTACGAACAGGCTGGGCTACACCAGCCAGCCAAACTTCTAGGGAGGAACAAGCTGGGCTACACCAGCCAGACAAACGTCTAAGGACGAACTGGCTGGGCTACACCAGCCAGACAAACGTAATGGGCCAACAGGCTGGGCTACACCAGCCAGGCAAACGTCTAGGGACGAACAGGCTGGGCTACACCAGCCAACCTTGGCATGGGCCCCTAGGGTCGGTCTCTAGGGACAAAGACGACTAATAACCCGGCCAGGAGGCGTCACCACCAAGGGTGACGCCAGGACGCTCGCAGGGAGCCTGGCCGGACACGCACGACTAGGAACGCGCCACGAACCCTGGCCCCTAGGGACAAGCCTAGGAGACGCAACAGACCGGGTTCCAGGGAAGACGCCTGGGAGGGGGGGGGGAGTAAACGAAAAGCATCCCTGGGGCGAGTGCTCTATAGAGCGCCAAGCCACGTGGGCGCCGCCTACCGGGCTTGGGCCCCAGGGCGCAGGTCCACAGAAACCAGCCACGTGACGTCGCCACAGAGGGCGGTGCTAGACCACAGAGGGAGCCTGGCCGTGCACGCACGACCAGGCGCGGGCGAGACATGGCCCCTAGGGCAAGCCTAGGGGCACAGCAAACCGGGCTCCCGATAAACGCCTGGGAGGGCCCACCTGGGACGAATGCTCCACCGAGCGTACATTAGGGCCCGGGCCCCAGGGGCACAGGACCACCGAAACCTGGCCACGAGAGACGCCGCAGACAAGCAGCACACCATTCCCGACCTGGAGGCGCACCTGCAACCCCAGGCAGGCAAACAGGCGGGATGCCCAGGGAACTAGCTAAGGCGGTACGAACGGGCCGCGAGGGACGGCGCAACCACACGCCAGCACTGGGGAAAGTCCTGACTAACTTGAACAGGAAACTCTTTTACCTTAAGGTTTGCTGAGTACGACAGGGAGCCCCTGCCGGATCAGGGAAAGTCAGAGCTGGGACCATGGTAGCGGGGATGGGGTCCATTTGCTTGAGATGCAGTATAGAGTACTGGCCCACGTGTCGATGAGGCGCGGCGCTGAGCGTGGAGTCCGCTTCTTGAGTCGCGGACGGTGACGGGAGCGGAGTGAGAGAGAAACCTCCCATTCCGCGCTATTTATGCCACCCAGACTGTCCGCACCGCGCCTTGCGGAACGCGGTGCGCAATTGTCTTCCTTCCCCATCAGAAATTCCACCGCCTTTCGTTCAAAAGGCAGTGTCCATTTATTTCTGGTGTGGTGCTCATGGGTTCTGTTACAACCTTCAATGAAGCTTTTGAGTTCAGGATTGGCATTACAATTCAGCGTTTTATATGTGTATGATACACACGAGAGAATGTGCAGTGACTTAATATCTAACATATTCAGAGATTTGAGTAGGGGTACCGAGTGATGTCTGAGGCCAGAGTTGGATATTGTCCTAATAGCAGCTTTGTGTTGAGTAATTAGAGGACGTAAATGATTTTGGGTAGTAGAACCCCAAGCACAAATACCATAGTTGAGATATGGATAGATGAGGGAGTAATAGAGAATCAACAGGGCAGGTCGGGGTACATAATATTTGATCTTAGAAAGAATGCCAACAGTTTTTGAAACTTTTTTTGATATATTTAGAATGTGTCCCTGGAAATTTAGCTTGTGGTCAATGAGAACGCCAAGGAACTTGCCATCTAATTTGTTACAAATTTGGGTATTGTTTATTTTGAGATTTATTTGATTAGAAGATTTATTACCAAACAGAATATAGAAAGTTTTGACAATGTTAAGGGTGAGTTTGTTGGCAGTTAGCCAAAACTCTTAACCAAGCCAAACAGTTAGCCAAAAACTCTTAACCTTTATAACACCCACTGTCCTAGGCTTTCAAAACAAGTCACAACTAAAAGGCTTAACAATCCTTGGCTTACAAAGGGAATTCTTAAATCCATTAATAAAAAAAACATGACTATCCTTGAGAAGAAGTATAGTCTAGAAACCGTCTCCAAAGAAATTTTAAATCAAAGAATTACTCGTTATTGGCTGGATCTAAAATAATTAGACGAGACAACAAAACTAAAATTACTACGAAGATAAATTTCCCAAATAAGAGCAATCATTAAAAAACTTGGGAGCAACAATCTCACAAATATTGGGATCAAAGCAGATTTTAAAGTAACAAACCAACACTCTGTCATCTCTCTCAAACAAAAA
>WNGS01020125.1:8232-26460 GCA_020271785.1 Procambarus virginalis | reverse complement strand
TATTCTACCAACTTCAAGACTCCGAACCAATATAGAAGCATCAAGAGTTGTATGGGCCAATAGGCGCTCTGCCGTTACTTCCATTCTTATGCTCTCATATCCAATTAATACTCATAGTTTCGTGTTGAGTCTTGTATTTGTCAAAAGTTTGTTCACCTCATCCAAAACTGTTGCACCATAACACCTCACCCAAATGTGAGTATGAGTATGACGGATTAGCTGACTCTGTTTAGTGTTTTCAGGTTACAGTTTGTGTGTAAACTAAAGTCTTTGAAAATATAATAAGGTATTACGAAATACTTTCAAGCATCATGTCAGACTAAAAATAAAAAAGAATTTTGGAGATTTGTTTTTTCAATTACCATCGACAGTGAAAAGAAACATAAGAAATATTGAGAAACTTCGTGTTAGATTTATTTATATATATATATATATATATATATATATATATATATATATATATACACAACTTTAGAACACTTTCCCAACAGGAGACTCGAACCCTAGCCAGCACAGAAGCCTTCCAGCAACTGGCATAACAGGTTGCTGGAAGGCTTCTGTGCTGGCTAGGGTTCGAGTCTCCTAGTGGGAATGTGTTCTAAAGTTGTATAACTTCACTTGCGTGTATAGGCAAGTTGGGCATCAAGCATAGACACAGTGTTCTCCCATATTAACAGGGACTTGATGAAAAAACGTAAAATTGACCCCTCACTTAAGGTATAAAGAGGTAGGAATTCTGGGGCATTTAACCAACCAGAACTCCTTTCTTTTCCAGGCAATGAGATAGTGAGGGACCTCTCACTTTCTTTCATCATGCCCTGTTATATGGGAGAATTCAGTGCCAAATGCTTAATGCGCAGACTTGCTTATATCCACAAGTTGAGGTTTATAACTTTTTAGACACTCAACCCACCAGGGTACTCGAACACTGGCCATCAAGGTGGCAGTTACGCACTGTATCCACTACGCAATACTTCAGAGCCCTAAAGAGATAGGAATTCCTGGGTAATTAACCAACCAGAACTCAATTCCTCGCCAGGCAATGAGATAGTGAGAGACCTCTCGCGGTCTGTCATCAAGCCCTGTTATGTGGGAGAACTCAGTGCCAAACGCTATGCCAAACACAGCGTTTCAGGCTGACCAGTAATCTAATAGATAATTTTATGTAAGTAATTTGTAGAAACATTTGAAGGTTTTTATATTGATTTGCTCTGCAATGTTCTCTCCAGTTTGTCTGATAATTTGCGGTTGGTTTTAAAAAAATAATACTCACGTCTTATGAGTAAAACAAACAATAAAAAACATTTATTGCTTGAAGAGTAAAAGAAGCTTGGTGTAGCACTTGTGCGGAACTCCGAACTGCTAGGCCACGGAGGACACTCCCACAGCTGGGCTATGACGGCTTCTAATTACTCTTATAAACACAGACCTTATCTTGCACAAACACTAAAAATCTAAAAAGCAAAGTGAAATCTAGTGTGTTGATTGTTTTTTGTGGGTTAATGAGTTACCAAATTAATAGATAAGTAAACTGTATATGAATAATATTTGTTGAATTGTTACTGTTCTTGAACTTTGGAATGTGTTTGAATACAGTAAAGTAACGTAAATGATGCCTATCATACACACACACACACACACCAACACAGTCACTCAGACTTTCACATGAGCATGCAAGTGCTGATTTAATGTTTATTTCAATAGAACGTTACAAATTAATTCAGGTTTTCGATAAGATTCACTGAGGCAGATGATTTTGCAAAACACATTGTATCTAGCCCTAGTATAACATTCGAATCATAATCACTTATCCACTACCTTACTGAAACCAACATGAGAAATATGAACACTCATCCACCCTCTTACATGTGAGTCAGCATACAGCAGCATGTGAATCATAAACACTTACCCCACCACCAACACTTACGTGAAACATGAAAGTAAGTTACACGAACTTAAGAGAGTATCTGTGAAGTATGCAATGGTAGCAGGAACTTAGAGGGAACACGGTCCAGGAAATGATGGACCAAGTAAAACTGAGGTGCAAAGAAGAAGAGAGATTCATACCACCATTAAGGGCAAAAAGTATAACATATAATAACCCGTGTTTAAATAGACAGTGCCAGAAAGCAAAAGCAAAAAGCTGGAGGGAGTGGAGAAAATACACAAGGCAAAGGGCAGAGATAAACCGGAATAGATGTAACAGGGCCAGGAATGACTACATAAACATAAAAATATTGGCAGAAATAAACTTTGAAAATGATATTGCCTCCAAAGCTAAGAACCAACTGAAACCAAGTGACCAGGTTACGAAAAAAGGGATGTCAGTAAACAGAAAATGATAAAGAAATTTATGAGAAGCTCAATGCCAGCTTCCATGGAGTCGTCACTATTGAGCCTGAATAGCTCCCAGAGCTAGATGGGGAAGTAGCCCGCGATGGGAAACTAGCAAATATTGACGTAAGACCAGAGGAAGTAAGGATACAGCTAGTATTACTGGTTGTAACTAAAGCTACTGGGACAGATATAATATCACCATGGAAGATAAAGAAGCAGCACAGGCCCTCAGCATACCTCTAGCACTAATCTATAATGAGTCACTTAACAGGGGAAATTGCCAAACTGTTGGAAAAAGGCAAATGTGGTACCAATCTACAAGCAAGGAGTTAGAGAAGAGGCACTGAACTACAGAGTGGAGTCACTCACAAGGATTCCTTGCAAAGTACTTGAAAAAGTAATAAAATTAAGACTAGTGGCACGCCAAAAAAGAATTAGGTTTGTAAGTAAACAAGATCATGGATTTAGTGCAGGGAAATCATGCCAAATGAACTTCCTGGAGTTTTATGATAAGGCAACGGAAATAAGGCACGACAGAAGGATGGGCATAATGCATATTTCTGGACTGCCAAAAAGCCTTTGATAGAGTACCACACAGAAGGCTATTATACAAACTTGAGAGACAGGTGGGAGTAGACTGCAATGCACTATCATGGGAAAGGAATTACCTGACAGACAAGGGTCAAAGAGTGACGAGGAGTCGGACTCGCGTAGAGTAAAAAGCTGGGTTCCTCAAGGGTTGGTGCTGGGTCCCAAACTATTCCTTATTTATGTTATAACTTGACTGCAGGAGTCGAGTCTTTTGTTAATGTTTGCAGATAATGCAAAACTAATTATAAATGTTGAGACAGATGAGGATTGTAAGATTCTCAAGGATGACTTCAGCAGGATGCAGTTCTGTTCCGGGAAATGGCTGATAGAGCTCAATAGTAACAAGTGCAAAGTGATGGAAATGTAGACAAGAACCAGGAGCCCGAAAGGTAAATGCACAATGAAGGGAAATTACTTCCCTATAACGTCTAGAGAAAAAGACCTGGGAGTGGACATAATGCCAAACCTAACTCCAAAGGCTCATATATATTAATATATGAGCCTTTGGAGTTAGGTTTGGCAATATGTCCACTCGTGTAACTTACTTTCTCAAGTAAGTTAACATCAGCCACAAACTCTACTTTGGCAAGTCAGAACTTTCTTCAGAAACTTAACAAGGAGGCGTTTAGATCATTGTACACTGCCTATGTGAGGCCAGTCTTAGAGTATGCCGCACCTGTGTGTAGCCCCTGTCGTAAAAACCACTTATGGAAGCACGAAAAGTTGCAAAAGTTTGTAATGAGACTAGTCCCAGAGCTCCCAGGGATGAGGTACGAAGACAGATTGAAGGAACTAAACCTGACGACGTTAGAAAAGAGGAAGGAATGGAGGGATATGAGATTAACGAATAAAATACTTAGAGGGATTGACAAGGTGACCACAGATTGTTTACAATGAATTACAATAGAACATGGGGGCACGAAAGAAAATTTGAGACTCAGAAATGTCATAAAGATGTTGGAAAATTTTATTTTAGCGTAAGGAGTAGTGAGTAAATGGAATGACCAAAAGGAGCAGGTTGTAGAGGCTAACCCCATTCATAAATTTAAAAGCAGATATGATAGAGAAATAGGACATGAGTTATTTAATTAAAAACCAACGGCTAGACAAGCGGACTTGAGCATACCACTAACTCTTCGAATCATCTCTATAAAAAAAAAGAGTTTTTCCAAAGGAATGGAAGACAGCCAATTTAGTGCTAATGTGCCAGAATGAAAGGACACAGAAGTCACTAAACTACACAATAGCTTCATTATCGACCATTTTCAGTTAGGTGAATGAGAAGCTTGCAAGAAAACGTCTCTTGGAACCCATAAAAAACTAAGATTTCTCTGTAAGCATCAGCATGGATTGAGTTAAGGCAGGCAATGTCCTATGAATTTATGTGTTGTTGAAATGAAAATTATACAACTAAGGGAAGTAGGGTTAGCTTCCTGTATTTTCACTGATAATCAACAAACGTGTAACAGAGTTCCATTTAGTAGGTCCCCATCCCAAAATTGAAGACCAGGATTTCATACCTAATGGAGTGCTGGTGTGGAATATATCATTGGTTGAAAACAGAGGGTAATGCTGAAAGAAGAGAAATCAGCTGTAAACAATTGCAAGTATTAAAAAATGCAAGTAGTGTACCCCCGCGAGATCATTTGGGGTCATTCAGGTTGTGATATATGTCATCAAACTTTAAGCATAATTGCTAAGATTTATAAACGAAGACGTTTGAGGGAGAGTACAAATTGAAATAGGTGCGCTGCGCTGAAGCAGCGGTAGGACAGATTGTCACTTTCCTTTAACACTGACAAATGCAAGAAATGCATTGGTGAGACAAAGAGAAGGCTCCAGAAATAATATAGGATAGAAAGCTATTTCATGACTTCACCTTGATGTTAACACATGAAGGTGACGTCTGCTAGGATCGTACAAGCGTACATGGACAGATAATATACATCAAAGTTGTGAGGAACGTTTAGGTGACCTTGAGACTATTTTCTAGGCAATGCAGTGTTTCAGACTTACTAATCTTCCACAGTCACATTCATATTGATTTGATTTCGAGTTTTCTCATCAGATTGTTCAATAATTTATTATATTCTTTCTTTTATTCCTAAGAGGTGAGAATAATATGGAAACAAGAAAAAACCTTTGTTACGTGAACTGTAAAAGAAAAAGCTATTAGCAATTGGGTGGAACTCTGGACTGCAAGGCCGCGGAGGACGCTCCCACAGCTGGGCTACGACGGCTTCTGATTACTTTTCCATAAACACAGAACTTATCTTGCATAAACACAAAGAATCTAATAAGCATAATGAAATCTGATGTGTTACTTGTTTTGTGTGGATTAGTGAGGTACTAAATTAATTGATAGGTAAACTGTAAAAGAATACAAATTCTGAATTGGTACTGTTCATGAACTTTGGAATGTGTTTGTACCAGTAAAAGTAACATCAATGATGTTTATATATGTATGTTAAGAATCCGTATGGAGGTGAGGATACGTGGAGAGCTAAACTTTTGGAGTTGGCAAAAAAAACTTTTTAGCCAGCATGTCAGAAATTCCACAAGAATGAGAAGCAAAGATGAACTAGCGAAACTCGACCTAGTATTCACTCTGAACAACTCTGACATAATGGAAATATGTTTATAGGCTCTAGTAAGAATGAGAGATCACAGTGTACTGACTTTTGAGTATCTGGTCAAAGAAGGGTTAATGAACCTGAAAGGAAGGGACCTGAAAACAAAAGGCTGGCATTCCGAAAGGGAAACTATGAGGAGAGAAGAAAATTCCTAACATATATAACATGGGAAATGGAGCTTGGGAAAAAGACGGCCCAATACATGATCGACTTCATCACGCAGAGGTGTAAGGAGGCAGCAGACAAGTTTGTCCCGGTCCATGTAAGCTAGCATAGAAACAAAGAACAAGGACGTCGAGAAACTATATAAATAACAGAACACTTGAGAGCAGAAAAAGATACCAGAGCACCAGGAATGAATACGTCAGGGTGAGAAGAGAGAGAGAAGGGCAATAAGAAAATGACATCGCAAGCAAGGAAAAGACTCAACCTAAATTTTGTGCACAGCCACATTGGGAGAAAAACAACAGTGAAGGATTGGGTAATGAAACTGAGGATACGAGCAAACAGATTCACTACAAAGGACAAGGAAGTGTGCGAGGAACTGAATAAGAAATTCCAGGAGGTCTTCACATTAGAGCAGGGAGAAGTGCCAGAGATAAGAGAGGGAATAGTTAACCAGGCACCACTAGAATAATTTGGGATTACCAGTTGGGATGTAAAGAAGCTTTTGCTAGAGTTGGATGTGACAAAGGCTTTAGGCACGGATGGAATCTCTCCATGAATACTAAAGGAAGGAGCAGAAGTACTGTACCTGCCACTCTGTATAGTGTATAACAAATCACTGGTAACAAGGTAACCGCCAAAAACTTAAAAAACGGCCATTGTATTCTCGATATACAAGAAATGGAATAGAATTGAGGCAATGAACTGCAGGCCAGTGTCCCTAACTTGCATACTAAGCAAGTTCATGGAGAAAATTATGTGAAAATGCTAGTGGAATATCTGGACCGAAAGAACTTTGTAACACAGAATCAACATGGGTTCAGGGATGGCAAGTCCATCCTCAAAGGATTAATGGAATTCTACTACCAGCCAAAAAAAAATCAGGCAAGAAAGTTTAACCCGTCCTCGCAAATTCGTATAGTCAATATTGACTTATTAAATACGTGCATATGTGACATACTAAACATAATAGTTTACCTTGAAAAGCTTCATAGAAAACACCGACCTTACCTAACCTTGTTAGTATGTTAAGATAAGCATCTTATTGCTTCATAATTACAATTATTACTTAACCTATACCTATAATAGGTATACCTATACCTATATACCTATACCTATAATAGGTTAAGTAACAATTGTAATTACGAAGCTATAAGATGCTTATCTTAACATACTAACAAGGTTAGGTAAGGTCGGTGTTTTCTATGAAGCTTTTCAAGGTAAACTATTATGTTTAGTATGTCACATATGCACGTATTTAATAAGTCAATATTGACTATACGAATTTGCGAGGACGGGATGCAAAGTTACGGGTGGGCAGATTGCATATTTTTAGATTGCAAGAAAGCCTTTGACACAGTACCACACAAGAGGCTAGTGCATTAGCTGGAGATGCAGGCACGAATAAAAAGGAAGGTACTCCATTGGATAAGGGAATACCTAAGGAACAGAAGACAGTTTGTGCCAGGAGCACAAACACATTACAACCTCCTCTCATGACCTCTGCTTCTCAAGTGAGGTCAAGACGTCGTTGCGAGCCTCACATCTTGTCAGAATAACATTGACATCTCATGTCATGTCACTTATTTACATGTTCAACCTCCGCCCATGCTTTTAGACTACTCATTAACGCTTGTCATGTATTTAATATATATTCACATATCTATACTTCCTCTGACCTCTCAATTGGGTCTAGTAGGTGGAATAACTCTCAGGCAGGTAGAATCGTTTTTCAGGCTACCTGGGGTCATAACATTTCATTTGTAATTTTATGTGATGCCTCTAAATTGTTCTTTAATTTGACGTCTTCTATTTCATTTAGATCTGTATAAATATCAGGTATGAAATTATGAAAATTACATGGAAATACTAATATAATTGGATTTTTGTATAATATCCCCCTATCATTATTAGAATTTTTATATATTTTATGTACGAAATATGCAGAATAACCATTGTTAAAGTATTTGTGGATTCTATCATAATAACTAAGGGATTTATTAAAGGGTTGAATTTGTGTCTTGTCAGTTTCGGCACTATTTTTAGGATTATACGAAATTGGTGGTTTGGGAACAATAAAGAAGCCTTTATGAGTTTTTATGTCTTCAATAAAGGTCGAGAATATTGATTCCACAAGTTTGGATTTCAATTTGGATTCTCGAAGTTCAGACGAATCTGTTTGACAGACGAAATCTTTTGTTTCTTGGGCGTATTCTTTTGTTTCCTGAGGAAGTTCAGAGAAATCTGCTTGACAGATGGAGTAATGTAATAATTCTCGAAGTAGTTCATGAGGTAGTTCGACGGATTTCGTTTGACTAATGACTTGAGGCGCGTCAGAGGACTTATTTTCACTTGTTTGTAATTCTCCTCCTACTTCTTCTCCTCCGTCTTGTAATTCTCTTCCTAGTCCTTCTCCAGCGTCTTGTAATTCTCCTCCTCCTCCTCCTCCTGCGTCTTGTAATTCTCCTTCTCGGCGTAATTCTCTTGCTGTTTCTTCTTCCCCGACTTCCACATTAATGCTAAATTTAATGCTAGCAAATGGATCTGAGGAATTAATATTCTTAGCCTCCATTTTACATTCCACCTCATTATTATCGTCCTGGAGTTCAAGTTTCATGATAACAAATGGGGGCAAGGAATTCTCTTTAATCGGAAACTCATTCTTATAAAATCCCTGAAGGTATATATGACGACTTGCTGCATGGGTACATGAAATCCAGGTACCAATTAAAAATTGTCCGAACTTTATTTATGTAAAATGATTCTTTATTATGAAAATACATGTGGCCTTTATTGTAATTTGAAAGAAAGTCATTAAAGAGTTGTATTATTGTTTTGTCAGTTTCGGCTGTATTTTAAGGCTTATACGAAAATGGTGGTTTAGGAACAATGAAGAGACCTTCATAAGCATTTATATCTTCAATAAATGGGGTGAATAATAATTTTAAAATGGATTGCCTGATGATGGATTGTAATGTTTGCTGGATGATGGATTGTAATGTCCCTTGAGGTACTTCATGTTTTTTATAGAGCTCTGCTTGATTGAGGAGTGATTGACTGATGATGGATTGTAATGTCTCTTGAGAGAATTCAGAGAAACCGGTTTGACTGATGGAGGAATGTAATGTTACTTCTGGTATTTCTAAAGACTCTGTAATGTTTCTAGAGGTACTTCAGAGGACGCTGTTTCATCTGTTTGTAATTCTCCTTCTCCAACTCCTGCTTCTTCTTCTTTCTTCTTCCTCGACCTCCACATTAATGTGAAATTTAATGCTAGTAAATGTATGTAATGAATTAATGTTCTTAGCCTCTATTTTGCATTCCACCTCATTATTATCATCTTGAAGTTCAAGTTTCATTACCACAAATGTTGTAAAGAATCTGATTCTTCTTCTGTTGGAAAATCATATTTATAAAATCCGTGAACAAATATATCTTGACTGGCTGCATGGGAACATGATATCCACAGTCTGTTCATGTAAATAGATTTGGTTCCATTTTGTGATTTTGTACATACTGCTTCTATATGGTTCTTTAATTGCACATCTTCTATTTCATTTGGATCAGTATAAACATCAGGCTCGAAATTAGGAATATGCCATGGAAATATTAAAACTATTTGGTTTTTGGAATAATACCCCCTTATCATTCACAGAATTTTGCCATATTTTATCTATGTAAAAATAATCTTTAAGATACAAATATCGGCGAGCTTGATTATAGTTTAAAAGATAGTCATTTAAAAGGTTTTATTACTCTATTCTTAATTTCGAGTCTATTCTTAGGATTATACAAAAATGGTGGTTTAGGAATAACAACGAAACCCTTATAAATTTTTATATCCTCAATAAAAGGGGAGAATAATGATTCCAAAATGGATTTCCTGATGGCAGATTGTACTGCTTGGATGATGATGGACTGTAAAGTTTCTTGGGATACTTCAATGGAGGACTTTGTTTGACTGATGACAAACTGCATTGTTTAATTGATGACAGATTGTAACATTTCTCGAGATAATTCTTATGATTCTGCTTGAGTGATGAATGACTGTAACTTTTGACTTATGATAGATTACAATGTTTCTGGTGACACGTCTGAGGAGGACTCTGTTTGACTGTTGGAGGATTGCAATGCTCCTTAAAGTGCTTCAGATGATTCAGCGACTACTTAAAGATTTTAATGTTTCTTGAGGTAATTCAGTGGCCTCAGTTTGTAATGTTTCTTGAGACAGTTCAGATGCCTCAGATTGTTTTGTTTCTTGAGGCGGTTCAGAATCCTCAGTTTGTAATGTTTCCTGAGGCGGTTCAGAATCCTCAGTTTGTAATGTTTCTTGGGGCAGTTCAGAGACCTCAGTTTGTAAGGTTTCTTGAGGCTATTCAGAGGCCTCAGTTTGTAATTTTTCTTGAGGCAGTTCAGAGGGATCTATTTATAAAGCTTCTTGAGGCAGTTCAGAATCCTTAGTTTTAATGTTTCTTGAGGAAGTTCAGATTGGAGCCACGAGCCATATTGAGAAAGATATATAGATATAATGTTTAATAATGATCTTGTATTTTTAAAGAAACTCTTGAAATCTTAAAATGAAAGCGAATCATAGATTATTATAGTTAATGTGCTTAATAGTTTTTCCAAGACACCAACTCTCTTATAATGTTGAATATAACGATCTTGTGTTTATTTTAGAGGAACTCATGATATCTCAAAATGAAAACGAACCATAAATTATTATTTTTAATGTTCCTAATAAAATTCCCAAGACACCAACTGCTTCTTATAATGTTGAGTGCATCTTTAAAAATCATTAAACAACGCGATTGGAGCCATATTGAAAGAGGTATAAAGATATTATGTTTTAAAACAATCTTGATTTTTTTTTGAGAAGCTCATGAAATTTCAAAATGAAAAAGAACCATAGATTATTATTTTTAATGTGCCTAATAGCTTTCCCAAGACACCAACTCTCTCTAAATGCCCAGCAGACTACTGGAACATTATCTAACACAGTGAACAATTACAAACCCATTAAGATTTCAACTTAGATTCAACAGAGCAGAAGAAGTTGTTAAACACATGGCAAAACCTTACTGAAGCGACCATACGAGTCATAAATACCCATACTCCGCCCAAGTAAAACAGAAACAAGCAACACTTAGTGGGCCAGCCAGAGGCTTAGGGCCCGCACAGGAATATCCCTGCAAAAAAGAAAAAAATATTATAATGTTGAGTTCATCTATAAAAATCATTAACAATGCGATTGGAATGATATTATGAGAGGTATAGAGATATTATATTTTATAACGATCTTGTGTTTTTTTTTAGAGAAACTCATGAAATCTCGAAATGAAAACGAGCAACAGATTATTTTTTTAATGTGCATAATAGCGTTTCCAAGACACCAACTGCTTCTTATAATGTTGCGATCGTCAATAAAAATAATTAACAACGCGATTGGAGCCACATTAAAAGAGTAATAGAGATACAGAGATATTATGTTTTATAATGATCTTGAGTTTTATTTAGAGAAACTTATAAAATCTCGAAATGAAAACGAACCATAGATTATTATTGTTAATGTTCCTAGTAGCTTTCCCAAGACACCAACTGCTTCTTATAATGTTGTGGGCATCTATAAAAATCATTAACAACGCGATTGGAATGATATTAAATAGAGAGGTATATAGATATCATGTTTTATAACGATCGTGTGTTTAAAAAAAAAAAAACTCCTGAAATCTCAAAATGAAAACGAACCATAAATTATTATTTTTAATGTGCCTAATAGCTTTTCCAAGACACCAACTGCTTCTTATAATGCTGAGTGCATCTATAAAATTCCTTAACAACGCGACTGGAATGATCTTAAGAGAGGTATAGAGATATTATGTTCTATAACAATACAATCTTTTTTTTTAGAAACTCATTGAATCTCAAAATTAAAACTAACCCTAAATTATTATTTTTAATGTGCTTTATAGCTTTTTCAAGACACCAACTGCTTCTTATAATGTTGAATATAACGATCTTGTGTTTTTTAGAGAAACTCATGAAATCTTAAAATGAAAACGAACCATAAAGTATTATTTTTAAAGTAATAAAAAAATACAATACATTTTATAATATAAAAAATAAAAATACATTTCTTACAATTGCTTTCATATGCAACACATTAAGGAACCAACGCTGGAAAATAATATTTTAGATTTAGTGTTAACAAACAGGGAAACATAAATTGATGACATCGAAATTGGGAGTGAATTAGGGAACAGTGATCACATAGAAATTAGATTTAGCATTGAGTGGAATAGATCAGCAGGAGAAAATTCTGTTAAAGTGCCACATTTTCGTAAAGCTAATTTCAATATCCTAAGAAAATTTTGGGGGCAAATAGATTGGAAAGTCTTGGGCATAGGGGGGGGGGCGGTCTTGGAGCAAGACCGGCCCAGCGATGTGTATTGTAAATGAGGATTTTGATTTGGATTCAAAATATAACTTATTTACAAATATTCTAAGTAAAGCACAGGAAAGTAGTATACCCTACAAATTGAATAGATCAAATACAAATGACCCGAAATGGTTAACAAAGTATCTGAAAAACCTTATAGGAAGAAAGAGAGCGTGGTACAAAAGGATTAGGAATGGGGAAGTCAGTTTAGAACAAGAATTCACACAACTGGTTAGAAATGTTAAAAAAGAGATAAGGAGAGAAAAAAGAAACTATGAAGTACGTATAGCAGGCCAAGCAAAAGCAAATCTTAAAGGGTTTTTTCAGCTATATCGAACAAAGGTTAGGAAAAGGATAGGTCCATTAAAAACCGAGACAGGTCAGATAACGCATAATGACGAAGAGATGAGTAGTATTTTTAATAAATATTTTATATCTGTATTTACTAAAGAAGAACTTAACACTATGCCTTCAACCGAACAAGTCTATGTGGGTGGGGACGAGAACAGGTTGACTAGTCTAACAGTTACCAGGGATGATATTATTAAACAAATAGTAAAACTCAAACCAAACAAATCCCCAGGGCCGGGTGAAGTATTCGCCCAGCCCTGAATGTATTAAAGAATGCAAAGAGAAGCTTTGAGATCCATTGACTACCATATATAATAAATCATTAGAGTCAGGCAGAGTGCCAGAGTCGTGGAAGATTGCTAATGTGGTAACAATTTTAAGAAAGGAGATAGATCACTTACATCAATCTATCGGCCAATTAGTCTAACGTCTAATGTAGGCAAGTTACTTGAATCGATAATTGCAAATACCATTCGTTTAAATTTGCAAATTTGCAAATTTACAAAAATCGGTAGGGAAATTAACATGGAAGAATACTCACTAGCTTCAAGTTGATCTAAATAGGGTTTTGAAATGGTCAAAAGATTGGCAGATGCAGTTTAATGCTGATAAATGTAAAGTTCTAATGCTAGGTAATGATGATAAGAGTTACAAGATACGAGCTAGATGGTGTTGAGAATGCGAAGTCGGATTGCGAAAGGGATCTGGGAGTTATGATTAGTAAGAATTTAAAACTAAAGGATCAATGCATGAATGTTCGTGGTAAGGCAAATAAAACACTGGGATTTATTAATCGAAGCTTTAGTAACAAGACACCTATTATATATATGTATTATAATATGTGTGCATAGCTCGAAGAAAAAATAATGGCTGTCAAAACCACAAAAAAAAACACAAATGACCCTAATATATATATTATATATAATATTATATATATATATATATATATATATATATATATATATATATATATATATATATATATATATATATATATATTATGTATAGTAATATTATATAGCATTTACTTATTAAAAAGGAAAGTTGATAAAAATATTTTGTATGATGTTAAACTCGGTTTTTATTTCGACCAATGTTAACCAGGAGACAGATAAACAGACTAAAAGTAGTGGAAATTATATCGGGAAACGTTTTGAATGTTCGGATTGTAATACAAAATTTAGATTGCCAGACTCCTTGAACACTCACTTGAAAATACATGAAAAGCTTTATCAATCTTCTGTATGCATGAAATGTTTTGATAAAAAACGTACCTACGAAATGCATTTGAAAATTCATACAGATGAAGATCTTCATAAATGTTCTACGTGTGGGAGAATTTTTTTATTATAAAACCAGCCTAAAGACACATTTCAGAAGACATAAAGGTGAAATGCCTTGTAAGTGTCATATATGCACTAAAGGGTTTGTTAGTAGGGCCACTTGGACGATAATTTTAATATACATACAAGCATAAAACCCTACATATATATGTTTTATGTGTGTGAGAAAGTTTACTATTAACAACCACTTTCAGAGAAATTTAGAGCAACAGGCGATATGTATTGAAGAATGTAGGTAACAAGTAATTCACTAAATTGATCTATTGTGAGGGAGACACAGGAACAGTGTAAAGGTTAACATTATTTTTAGACCCATTTAGTTTTCATCACGTCTTACCTCAAGCGTTTGGCCTTCAACTTTAGACAGACAGATTTGAAGAAATTAATGAATGGTCAATTAGAAAACAGGTATAGACCTCGAATGTATGTTTGATGTTATCTAAGTCTGTAAACTCCGATTCTTCGACGTAGCGGTATAAAACATTATGACGACATTATGACGACATATATATATATATATATATATATATATATATATATATATATATATATATATATATATATATATATATATATATATGTAGACACTCTGGGTTCGAGTCTACTGCAGTGAGAGTGTCAATGTGTGTTCACGAAAAACTTGCGAGTTTATGCAAGTTAAATGTTATGAATAGAGACATGAGTTCTCCCTGAGAATGCAGTTGCTTAATGAAAACCGTAAATTGGACCATGCACTGCTCTGGTGCCCTCGGGGGATGAAAATATTGCGGAAATAATCCGAAATATCCATCCTTTTTGTAGGGTCTGAGTTGGTGTAGTCGGTTAAGGTGTACTAGTTATGGCAGCTGCGCGAACAGATATACTCTCTGGGTTCGAGTCTACTGCAGGGAGGGCGTCTATGTGTGTTATATATAATATATTATATATATATATATATATATATATATATATATATATATATTATATATATATATATATATATATATATATATATATATATATATATATATATTAGGGGTACCACCTCTGGTGCAATTGCAGGGACCCACATCCTCGAAGAAGAAAACAAAGAGCATTCAGAGAAGATCTTGTGGATTCTCACTGAATACTTAATTCTTTTCTTCTCCTACCACCCCTATTATTTTTTTGTATGTTTTGTTTTATTTTATTGCAATGCTACAGTTTACAGAGAACACACACACACACAAAAATATAACAATTAAACAATCAGCGTTCGAAGACCTCGTCCAGCTCCTCGGAGGTTGGGTGCGTACCCAGGATACAGCACGCATTTCCCCTCTGCACTGCGACACTGAGGCGCTGGAATAGGAAACTGGCTGCTCGTGGGTCTCTAGTTTTCCCAATGAGTTCCTCACCAACCTCCTTTAAAAACTTGAGTGCACATTTACCCCAGGCGCCCAGAGTCTCTGAGCCTATCGGCACGAACCTGTAACAACGTTCTAGGTCTCTGTACTTGTGGATTTTCTGGGTCTCCCTGAAGGTGGCTGCCCCACCTCCCTCCGCTGAGCTGTAACGTAAATAGGTATCAGCCAATGTAGATGCACAGGTGTAATCCCATACGACCTGTTTACCTTCCCTCCATGGCTGCAGGGTGACTCCATCTGGGCGTTTTTGGCTGTTGTCAGGTCTGCACAGCTGGGGTTCCCTTTGTGCTGGACACCCAGCTGTAGCCAAACTTCTCTTGATGATGTCATTGACTGCCTCGTGTCTGGCAATCTTTCCCTGTGTCTTACGACAGATGAGACCATGGCTGCCGTATTGGTCTGCCCGTGCCTGGCCGCAAATACACCGGTGCTCGGTGGAGATAGGGGCGGCAAGGCGCAGAGCAACACCAATACTTAGGGCCCGATGATCCAGGCGGGTGCCCAAGGCGGAATTAGGGACTGCCAACAGGAAGTCCCCAGCATGGGGGGCTTGCACAGCTAGGAGACGCGCTCTGTCCTTCTGAGAAGCTACGTCCAGCAATGCTTTGGCGATGTTCTCCACTATGGGGCTATCCCATTTGGCCTGTTTACCGTCGTTTGGACAAGTTGGTCGGGTGTGTGAATTGGCGAGTGTGTCCCACCGACCAGCTCCTTCCACAAATTTGGGATCACGAATCCCAATGGAGTTCCTTAGGTATTCTGGTAGTATTTCCTTCACTAATTCACTTGTAGCACTGGTCGAGGATAAGAATGCCGGCAATGCTGTGTCGCCTTGCGAATACCTATACCCCCGAGTCTAACTGGGAGCGTTGCTTGGTCCCACTGGTCATCTTGCAGGGAGAGGTTTAACACTTTCATAGTTATTGTCTTTAGGAGTGAATCGTATTCCGTTAATTTTGGGCTGTCAAAAGAAGGAGCACACCTGAGGAAATAGGTAAGTCTGGGCAAGGCCAGGCACCTTGTAAGAAGGTACAACGCATCATGAGCATCCAAAGCCCCTATTCGCGCCTCCATCCTCCTCAGGTCTTTAAGCTTTTCTTCGAGGACTACCTCAATGGCGTTCGAGCCCAGAGGTGCCCCTAGCAGCACACTGTCGGTGGGAGCGATCACTTGGGCTCCTGGCAATAAGATTTGTACTGCATTTATGATTGGTTGGTTGGACGAGATGATTTCACACTTTGATGGATTTAGTGTAAGGCCTAACTCCTCTCCCCTAGATTTCACTAGCTGAAGATCTCCTAGTAGGGATTCCTGTGTCCCTGCCAGGGTGCCATCGTCCAGGAACCAGATGTTGAATTCGCTGGACAACCTACTTGTGACCTCCTTAGCTGCCATGCAGAAAAGAAAAGGGGCAAGTGGGTCTCCCTGCTGGACACCTTCTGCGGAAACAACTTCATGTTCCCCAAACAACAGTGTCGATTCCCTACTGTACCCTGCTGAAACGAAAGGAAGTAGACAAGGAAAGCTGGTTCGAACTGCTTCCAGTACCACATCCCTTTTTACCTGGTTGAAGGCATTTTTAAAGTCTAATTTAATTAATGCCTTATTTACTGGGAGGTCCTTGATATAGGCTCGTGCTGCATGAGCTGCTGCTTCACAGCCATGGGGGACACCAAAACCTAGTTGATGGGGTCGAAGCATCGTTGCAGCGTCTATGCTGATTTTTCTGACAGCTGCCCTAGCAACAAGGCGCCGAAGTGTGTTGCCCACGGCAATGGGTCTGACTCCACCATCCTTCTTCTTAAGGGCACAAAGGGATGCTCCGAAGAAGAACGGTTTAATTGTATCTGGGATCAACCCGGAGAGACAGTCGTTGACAAACTTCGTGATCTCTGACAGTAGTGTCTCGGCAACTTCGCCGAGAACTGGGTTTGTCATCTCCTTGAGGTGCTGAGGTCTTACTCCAGTGTATCCCCCTGCTGAGCCTGGTGGAAATGACATGATGGCTTTGTATACCTCTGATGCTTGGAGGAATAGAGGTCCCATGTCTGGGGCATTTGTGTCCCGAGCAGTGGGTTCCCATGGTACTCTGGGAGGGTGCTTCTCTCTCAGTGAGTCGGCAGTTGCTGTATCTCTAGGGGCGATTGTTTCTTCACTGGTAAGTAACCTAATTGCCCCTACTGTGTTGCCCTCTTCAATTTTCTTGGTCACTTGTGTTCCAAGCTTAAAATTATCATTGGAACTCTTGGGTCTTCCACGACGGTTTTTGCGTTGAGGAGGGATGGGGATCAAGTTGTCAGCTCTGGGGAAATTATTTATTGCCCTAGTGACTGATGAGGCTAGTGACTTGCCTCCTCTTGCAGGTACGCCTAAGCAAATATTGCCAAACAGGAGCAAATTATGCCATGCTTTGATGGTGGCTGCAGCATTAAGATTTTCAGACCGTTCATTCACTTTCCTTAGAAGGTCTGTATATTTCCCTGCTGCAAATGGCGCGCAGCTTTAGGAATGTGGGGAAGAGTTCTGGTGGTGGATGCTTTGATGGCCCCCAGGAGGTCATCTGATGACATGAAGTTTGCTGGGATGTGTGGGGGTGCCGGGGGGGCCTGTGGGCCTTCCCTCTCTACAGGTAACGTCCATGAACCCTCACAGCCGTTGTGCTGACGTAGGGTTCCATCGTTTCTAAGGCTGTGAGCTTCCTCACAAACCCGACACGTTCCTCTGAGTCTGGGTCCCCCTCTGGGTGCGCCTCTGGTACATTGTTCCCAGGACCGTGTTCTGGCTGAGGGGTTCCTGGTTAGTTGGGGGAGTCCCCTCCGTCCCCGGGCGGGCTGTGACATAGGCGTGGCGTGGGAGGGTGATCACGGGTGGTGGCGGCAGGGGTAGTTAGCTGTCCCTCGCACTCACCACTCATGTGGGTACTTGTGTCTCCTCCTTTGGGAAGAACTGAATGCTTGCTGTGACCTGTGCCATATCTGGGTGTG
>WNGS01020121.1:112700-128637 GCA_020271785.1 Procambarus virginalis | reverse complement strand
TTCAGAGTGAAGACTAGTCGAGTCTCGCTGGTTCGTCATTGCCTCTCATCCTTGTGGGTCGCCGACATGCTGGGTTAAAAAGTTTCTTGTCACCACTTCCAATAGTTTGGCTCTCCACGTATCCTCGCCTCCATGCGGTTCCTTGTTCTCCCAGTCAATCCTTCCGTGATTGAAGTCGCCCATGATGAGCAGGTGGGATCTATTTCTACAGGCAGCAGAGGCTGCCCTCTCAATTATAGTGTTAACTTCCATGTTGTTGTTTTCATACTCTTGACTGGGTCTTCTGTCATTTGTGGAGGGTTGTATATTACTGCTACTACTATTCTTGGTCCTCCCATTGTCATGGTGCCTGCTATGTAGTCTCTGAACTCCTCACAGCCCGGATGGCCATCTCCTTAAAACTCCATTCCTTTCTCATGAGTAGGGCCACTCCGCCTCCTCCCCTACCTACCCTCTCTTTCCTTATTACTGTGTACTCCTGGGGAAACACGGCATTCGTTATGATTCCCGAGAGTTTTGTTTCAGTGAGTCCGATTACATCTGGGTTCACTTCTTGTGCTCTTTCCCTTAGTTCACTTGTCTTGCTTGTGATTCATCTATGTTCGAGTACATCACCCTGAAACTGACTCTGTTCTGCTTCTCCTCTGGGGGGGACCATTGGGATCTGGGGTGAGTGGGAGCTGGGGGACCTGGCACGGGAGATTGGTGGAGGAGGGAGGGCTTGGGGGAGGTGGGGGAGAGGGGGGTGGAGGGGAAGAGGGGGAGGGTAAGGGGGGTGGGTAAGAGGGGGAGGGTAGGGGGGAGAGTGAGAGGGTGAGGGTTGGGGGGAGAGTGAGAGGGGAGGGTTGGGGGGTGAGAGAGGGAGGTTGGGGAGGCATGGGGGGAGGAGAGGCTTTGGGATAGGGGAGATGGGGAGGCTTGGGGGGGGAGAAGAGGGTGGAGGGCTTGGGGGGCATGGGGAAAAAGGAGGGCTGAGGTGGGTGAGGAAGAGGGAGGGTTTAGGGGAGTGGGGGAGAGAGGGAGACTTAGGTGGGTGGGGGAGAGTGGGGGGCTTAAGGGGGCGGGGGATAAGGGAGGGCTTGGGGGTGGGAGAGACGGAAGGCATGTGGGAGAAGGTAGGGTTTGGGGATGGGGAGAAGGGAGGTCCTGGGGAGAGGGGTGAGTGGGAGTAGGGGGGTGAGTAGGAGAAGGGGGGGGGGGGGGAGAGTGCCCTAGGTGGGTACTTCGTGGGGGGCTGACAGGGGATGGGGCAGGTTGGTTGTCTGTGAGGTAGAATGTGAGGGTGGTGCCCCAATCCCTGTGGCTGTTGCACTGTTTGAGGAGGGTTCTCCACTTCCCTCTGGAGTTGTTGGGTTCCAGGCTGTGGTATTCTGAATCCTTTCTCTCTCCCTGCGCTCCTTCCTCCGGTCTGCTGCCTGTATTCTTTCTTCCATTGTCATATCCCTCTGCAGGAATACTTTTTTGAACTTCGGACATTTTTAGACCGCTCTTCTTTGCTAACAGCTCCTCTTTCGTGATTTCGCTCATAAAAACCACCTTTATCATTCGGTCCCTGTCCTTGTTGAACTTTCCAAGCCTGAAAACCTTTTCAACACTTTGGTCAGTTCCCTCCATCCTTACCTCTTTAAGGATCTCGGTAATTGCGTTTTTGTCCTTATCTCTCCGCTCCTGTGGGCTGGTCCCTGTTTGCTCTTTAATGCCTGCTACTACTATTGCTCTTTTCCTCTCAATCAGCCGGCTAGTACATCTAGCTGCTTCCTGAGAGGAAGCCACTTCCATGGCAACTTCCTTAACTGCAGCCCTAGCTGCGGGGCTGTGGTGTGTGTGTGGTGTGTGTGTGTTGTGGTGTGTGGTTGTGTGTGTGTGTGTGGTGTGTGTGTGTGTGTGTTGTGTGTGTGGGTGTGTGTGTGTGTGTGTTGTGTGTGTGTGTGTGTGTGTGTGTGTGTACTCACCTATTTGTACTCACCTATTTGTGCTTGCGGGGGTTGAGCTTTGGCTCTTTGGTCCCGCCTCTCAACTGTCAATCAACTGGTGTGTGTGTGTGTGTGTGTGTGTGTGTGTGTATGTGTGTGTGTGTGTGTGTGTGTGTGTTTTGTGTGTGCGTGTGTGTGTGTGTTGGGAGCTGCACCAGGGGTGGATGTAGTCCATTAACCTTAATCGTTTTTCAAATTCTACAGAGTGGTCTGGGAAATGTTCCCCCCAGCAGGGCTCTCCACCACTGCGGTTTCGTTAAGGAGGGGCGTTGTTCGTACTTCTACCAGCAGGTCCTCACCTGCCACCATCAATCACTTCTCATTTGACCGGGTCGTTTCCCTCACACACAAACGCGATGTTGGTTCACTGCGAGTCTTCATTCGCTACACACACACACACAACACACACACACACACACATACCATACAGCTCCACATCATGGAAAGACAAACCTTAACAGCCTGCATGAAATGCGGTGTGTTCTATATTCCATCACCAAATCAAGTATGCCGTCTTCAGTGCACAAGCTGTGAAAAACCGCCCCTAGGTCATTGCGACATCAAATGCAAGCGATGTCAGCAGATTTTCTGTGATAACCGTGAGTGTTATTCTTATTTAATATTTCCACAGTTCATTTATTGTACCCACAGGTGAAATATCGCGTGTGTAAACTATTACCTCTCTTATAGTGTGAGAATATTTACTCATTCGGGCTATTACATTCAACACACTTAAATATGTTCTTTTTCAATTTCAGTTTACAAAACCGTGAAGTGTCCTTACTGCTCACCTGCCCCTCGAGGAGGACATCGTCGGAATGAAACTTCTCATAAGCGTACGGATAATATATAAATATATTTCTCTTACCTGTATTACATTTTCATCATTATCATCCACTTGCAAGCAAACACACATGCATAATAATAATATTTTCCCCATTCACCCGTGCTGAATAACATTTTGCTCCATTTCAGGTTATAATCCTTACCTCGATCGACGGAGGGAACAGATAGACGTCATCGAGTCGGAATCCCATCCGTCCCATACCCAGCTAAGGAGAGCTGATGTCACTCGCGAGTATCCCCCACCCCTTCAACAAGGGCGGCAACCCAGCCAGATGGAGGGCTACGAGACATTATCATGCCCCGTTAACACAACGTTAAGGATTCATAGCCTCACACCTGCTCTACACCCTCACCAGGACATAAGTAAGTTAATACTGCCTTATTTCAGTCTATTTCCTAAACATATTAATTCCCACTAGTCTGTTCCCTCACCTAAATATATATATATATATATATAATATATATATATATATATATATATATATATATATATATATAATATATATATATATATATATATATATATATATATATATATTTAGGTGAGGGAACAGACTAGTGGGAATTAATATGTTTAGGAAATACCGCCCGTGTTTATAGTAAAATTTACTATAAAACCAAGAAAACTGCCAACCTACTCATGAGAAACTCTCCAGACACAAAGCAAACGCTTTGAAGAGACAAGCGTCGTCTATGCCTTCAAATGTCCTCTTGGGGACTGTAAGCCCCAAAAAAACTCAGTATATAGGCAAGACAACAACATCTCTTTCCAGGCGTTTAAACAATGCATAAGCAACAGGCTCCATTAAGGAACATATAGTCTCTTCCCACAACCAACCATCACCAGAGAAATCTTAACACACAACACAGAAATCATCGATAGATACAGTGACAACAGGCGGCTTGACATCTGCGAGGCACTTCACATCAAGAAGTCAACACCAGCAATCAACAGCCAATAACGTACAACTATATTCTGCCCACTTCAAGACTCCGCTCCAATATAGAAACATCAAAATATGGGCCAATAGGCCTTCTGCAGTTCTATTGGGTCCCGATTTCTACTTCTACAAATCTATACCCCTTTTTCCATGTTCTGTGTTTCACCCCCTAATGTATCACATCACCTCACCCAAATGCAGGTATAAGAGCCAATGTTTGTTTCATAAAGCATAAGTTGTGTAGATAAACTAAAAGTCTTTGAAAATGTAATAAGTTTACGAAACGCGCTCAAGTGTCGCGTCAGACTAGAAATAAAGAATGAATTTTGGAGAATTGATTTTAATTTACCGTCATCAGTAAAAAGAAACATAAGGAAAATTGAGAAAATTCGTGTTAGAATTATTAATCTAACTTTTTCGGTCATATGTAATACGTATATATATATGTATACAATCACACTGCGTCCGTGGAAGGGTGGCAGACAGTTGGCATGGGACTATACTTGCGTATCCACCCTGGCAGCCACATACATCAACCTCTCTGCCGGCACAGCAGGAGCCGCGGCGACACACAGAGAAAGAGACAAGTCACCAAGTAAGGCAATTAGATCATCGGTACAACTTCGTTCCAATAGGGTCTGAGACCCTAGGCCCATGGGGAGAGTGCAAGAAGGTTTCTAAAGGATCTTGGTTCCAAGCTCATGACACCACAAGAGACCCTAGAGCGGCAAGTTTTCTCTTTCAGCGCCTCAGTGTCGCGATCCAGAGGGGAATGCTCGCTGCATCCTCGTTCCTGCCCAACGTTGGAGGAGTTCGAGGAAATCTACAGCCTCTAGGAAGCGAACTATTTTTGTGTCCTCTTAATGTTCTTTTTTGTATACAATCAGATATGTAACTGTATAACCTTGCTTAATAAAGTGTACACCATAAAAAGGAGGTGGTAGGAGAGGCGAACACCCTTATGTATTCAGAGTTAAATGGCAAGTTTTTCCCTGAATGCTCTGTGTTCCCTTCTCTGAGGCTGTGGGTCCCTATAATTGCACCAGAGGTGGTACCCCCCTATATATGTATATATATATATATACATATAATATATATATATACATATGTATATATATATACATATATATATATATATATATATATTATATATATATATATATATATATATATATATATATATATATATATATAAATAGGGGTGGTAGGAGAAGAAAAGAATTAAGTATTCGGTGAGATTCCACAAGATCTTCTCTGAATGCTCTTGTTTTCTTCTTCGAGGATGTGGGTCCCTGCAATTGCACCAGAGGTGGTACCCCTAATATATATATATATATATATATATATATAATATATAATATATATATATATATATACGTCGTACCTAGTACCAGAACGCACTTCTCAGCCTACTATGCAAGGCCCGATTTGCCTAATAGCCAATTTTCCTAATTATATATTTTCTCTAATTTTTTTCTTATGAAATGATAAAGCTACCCATTTCATTATGTATGAGGTCAATTTTTTTTATTGGAGTTAAAATTAACGTAGATATATGACCGAACCTAACCAAACCCTACCTAACCTAACCTAACCTATCTTTATAGGTTAGTTTAGGTTAGGTAGCCGAAAAAGTTAGGTTAGGTTAGGTTAGGTAGGTTAGGTAGTCGAAAAACAATTAATTCATGAAAACTTGGCTTATTAGGCAAATCGGGCCTTGCATAGTAGGCTGAGAAGTGTGTTCTGGCTACTAGGTACGACATATATATATATATATATATATATATATATATATATATATATATATATATAAACTGAAAACTCACACCCCAGAAGTGACTCGAACCCATACTCCCAGGAGCAAAGCAACTGGTAACTACAGGGCGCCTTAATCCGCTTGACCATCACGACCGGACATAAGGAAGTGATAGCCTGAGCTATATGAACCACTTCCCCGCCGGCACCTGGATGGTTATCTTGGGCATAGCATTTTATCAAATCACCTCATTTTTTGGGGCAACACGTGAGGAACACAAATGCAAACAAGCCTGAATGGTCCCCAGGACTAGATACAACTGAAAACTCACACCCCAGAAGTGACTCGAACCCATACTCCCAGGAGCAAAGCAACTGGTAACTACAGGGCGCCTTAATCCGCTTGACCATCACGACCGGACATAAGGAAGTGATAGCCTGAGCTATATGAACCACTTCCCCGCCGGCACCTGGATGGTTATCTTGGGCATAGCATTTTATCAAATCACCTCATTTTTTTGGGGCAACACGTGAGGAACACAAATGCAAACAAGCCTGAATGGTCCCCAGGACTAGATACAACTGAAAACTCACACCCCAGAAGTGACTCGAACCCATACTCCCAGGAGCAAAGCAACTGGTAACTACAGGGCGCCTTAATCCGCTTGACCATCACGACCGGACATAAGGAAGTGATAGCCTGAGCTATATGAACCACTTCCCCGCCGGCACCTGGATGGTTATCTTGGGCATAGCATTTTATCAAATCACCTCATTTTTTGGGGCAACACGTGAGGAACACAAATGCAAACAAGCCTGAATGGTCCCCAGGACTAGATACAACTGAAAACTCACACCCCAGAAGTGACTCGAACCCATACTCCCAGGAGCAAAGCAACTGGTAACTACAGGGCGCCTTAATCCGCTTGACCATCACGACCGGACATAAGGAAGTGATAGCCTGAGCTATATGAACCACTTCCCCGCCGGCACCTGGATGGTTATCTTGGGCATAGCATTTTATCAAATCACCTCATTTTTTGGGGCAACACGTGAGGAACACAAATGCAAACAAGCCTGAATGGTCCCCAGGACTAGATACAACTGAAAACTCACACCCCAGAAGTGACTCGAACCCATACTCCCAGGAGCAAAGCAACTGGTAACTACAGGGCGCCTTAATCCGCTTGACCATCACGACCGGACATAAGGAAGTGATAGCCTGAGCTATATGAACCACTTCCCCGCCGGCACCTGGATGGTTATCTTGGCATAGCATTTTATCAAATCACCTCATTTTTTTGGGGCAACACGTGAGGAACACAAATGCAAACAAGCCTGAATGGTCCCCAGGACTAGATACAACTGAAAACTCACACCCCAGAAGTGACTCGAACCCATACTCCCAGGAGCAAAGCAACTGGTAACTACAGGGCGCCTTAATCCGCTTGACCATCACGACCGGACATAAGGAAGTGATAGCCTGAGCTATATGAACCACTTCCCCGCCGGCACCTGGATGGTTATCTTGGGCATAGCATTTTATCAAATCACCTCATTTTTTTGGGGCAACACGTGAGGAACACAAATGCAAACAAGCCTGAATGGTCCCCAGGACTAGATACAACTGAAAACTCACACCCCAGAAGTGACTCGAACCCATACTCCCAGGAGCAAAGCAACTGGTAACTACAGGGCGCCTTAATCCGCTTGACCATCACGACCGGACATAAGAAGTGATAGCCTGAGCTATATGAACCACTTCCCCGCCGGCACCTGGATGGTTATCTTGGGCATAGCATTTTATCAAATCACCTCATTTTTTTGGGGCAACACGTGAGGAACACAAATGCAAACAAGCCTGAATGGTCCCCAGGACTAGATACAACTGAAAACTCACACCCCAGAAGTGACTCGAACCCATACTCCCAGGAGCAAAGCAACTGGTAACTACAGGGCGCCTTAATCCGCTTGACCATCACGACCGGACATAAGGAAGTGATAGCCTGAGCTATATGAACCACTTCCCCGCCGGCACCTGGATGGTTATCTTGGGCATAGCATTTTATCAAATCACCTCATTTTTTTGGGGCAACACGTGAGGAACACAAATGCAAACAAGCCTGAATGGTCCCCAGGACTAGATACAACTGAAAACTCACACCCCAGAAGTGACTCGAACCCATACTCCCAGGAGCAAAGCAACTGGTAACTACAGGGCGCCTTAATCCGCTTGACCATCACGACCGGACATAAGGAAGTGATAGCCTGAGCTATATGAACCACTTCCCCGCCGGCACCTGGATGGTTATCTTGGGCATAGCATTTTATCAAATCACCTCATTTTTTGGGGCAACACGTGAGGAACACAAATGCAAACAAGCCTGAATGGTCCCCAGGACTAGATACAACTGAAAACTCACACCCCAGAAGTGACTCGAACCCATACTCCCAGGAGCAAAGCAACTGGTAACTACAGGGCGCCTTAATCCGCTTGACCATCACGACCGGACATAAGGAAGTGATAGCCTGAGCTATATGAACCACTTCCCCGCCGGCACCTGGATGGTTATCTTGGGCATAGCATTTTATCAAATCACCTCATTTTTTGGGGCAACACGTGAGGAACACAAATGCAAACAAGCCTGAATGGTCCCCAGGACTAGATACAACTGAAAACTCACACCCCAGAAGTGACTCGAACCCATACTCCCAGGAGCAAAGCAACTGGTAACTACAGGGCGCCTTAATCCGCTTGACCATCACGACCGGACATAAGGAAGTGATAGCCTGAGCTATATGAACCACTTCCCCGCCGGCACCTGGATGGTTATCTTGGGCATAGCATTTTATCAAATCACCTCATTTTTTGGGGCAACACGTGAGGAACACAAATGCAAACAAGCCTGAATGGTCCCCAGGACTAGATACAACTGAAAATCTAGTTGCTCCTGGGAGTATGGGTTCGAGTCACTTCTGGGGTGTGAGTTTTCAGTTGTATCTAGTCCTGGGGACCATTCAGGCTTGTTTGCATTTGTGTTCCTCACGTGTTGCCCCAAAAAATGAGGTGATTTGATAAAATGCTATGCCCAAGATAACCATCCAGGTGCCGGCGGGGAAGTGGTTCATATAGCTCAGGCTATCACTTCCTTATGTCCGGTCGTGATGGTCAAGCGGATTAAGGCGCCCTGTAGTTACCAGTTGCTTTGCTCCTGGGAGTATGGGTTCGAGTCACTTCTGGGGTGTGAGTTTTCAGTTGTATCTAGTCCTGGGGACCATTCAGGCTTGTTTGCATTTGTGTTCCTCACGTGTTGCCCCAAAAAATGAGGTGATTTGATAAAATGCTATGCCCAAGATAACCATCCAGGTGCCGGCGGGGAAGTGGTTCATATAGCTCAGGCTATCACTTCCTTATGTCCGGTCGTGATGGTCAAGCGGATTAAGGCGCCCTGTAGTTACCAGTTGCTTTGCTCCTGGGAGTATGGGTTCGAGTCACTTCTGGGGTGTGAGTTTTCAGTTGTATCTAGTCCTGGGGACCATTCAGGCTTGTTTGCATTTGTGTTCCTCACGTGTTGCCCCAAAAAATGAGGTGATTTGATAAAATGCTATGCCCAAGATAACCATCCAGGTGCCGGCGGGGAAGTGGTTCATATAGCTCAGGCTATCACTTCCTTATGTCCGGTCGTGATGGTCAAGCGGATTAAGGCGCCCTGTAGTTACCAGTTGCTTTGCTCCTGGGAGTATGGGTTCGAGTCACTTCTGGGGTGTGAGTTTTCAGTTGTATCTAGTCCTGGGGACCATTCAGGCTTGTTTGCATATATATATATATGTATATATGCTTTCAATCTTTCTAGAGATAATATGTTTTTCTTTTTTATAGATTCTACACCAGTGTGCATAGACTTGGTATCCACCAGCGCTGAGAGCGACAGTGAGACGGACTCACCCACCACACCAGAGCTGTCATTACCCACACTCGTCCCCCACCCCTCAGCTCACAGGGAGGGAGGGGCACGTTCACGCGCTCACTCAATTCCCCGTTCCTCCCCCAGCCCCATACCTCAATCTATCAACAGCAGCAGCTCGGCCACCAGCGGCAGCTACAGCAGCAGCAGCAGCAGCAGCAGTGGGCGATAATGGCGGGTATGTTCGGCTTTCATTCTCGATACCAGAGCATGTTAACACCTCCCCAGGACTCTATTTGAGAACATACAGTGAATTTTTCATTAATGAGATTCGATCCCTTTTCTCCTCACAACACCCATCACTTCTAATTTACCCTGACATCACTCTAATTGTGAGGAATTTAAATGTACAACAAGATGGTGAGGAGGAGAATCTATTGGATCCTATAAATAACGACGGCTTTCCCATACGAGGTGAGGGGCGAACAGTAACTCGAGAGGAAGTAGATACACTTATTGATTTTTGGGCTGACGAATTGACAGGGAAAATATCCCAGTACTTGGAAGAGAGGGAGGGGTCCAATGTCTTGGTTGAGCGGCTCACAGGGTTTTACATTAACTGTGGTCAGATTGAACACCCGATAAGATTAGGCTCACATGTAGACTATCCTGAAGGGTTGCGTGGAAAAAATTGGTTTTCAATCCAGAGGGAGAGGCTGATATTTGCCTTATGCAGTGTGTTGCTGCTTATAAATGTTTAGCTAAGGGGATGCATCTAGATAATATTCGCGCTAGATCTGTGAATGCTAGTTGGTGTCTCAGACACATTAATTGGCCAGCAGATGTCAATTCTGCAGTGACGTTTGAGGATATTCACAAGGTAGAGAAAATTAATAAAGTCAGTATATTCATCTATTCACTAGAAAGAGATGAAAATGCTAGACGACAACGACACTACATTACACTAGCTAGGAAGGGAAGAGGGGGATATACAGATGTCATACCATTGCTGATGTTGGAAGCTCAACACTTAGTATTAATTAAGGATTTCAACCAATATGTACGTAATATGCAAAATCATGGAGATCTAATCCCAAGTCATCACAGCTTTTTCATTGTTGTTTGATATCACTCCCGCAGGCCCCATGCAGAGTCATGAAAGTACATGCAAAGTACATCAGACTCTCAAATTTTACCCACCAGAGAGGAAGATTACTTTCCGTAACTACGGACGTGGATATGGTCCTAGTCACATGTGCTTTTATGACTTTGAGTGCATGTTAGACCGCTCGAACCCTAAGGGAATGATAGAATCACGTCACAATGCAGTTGCGTATGCGTACATCATCATTGACAGACAGATGAATATTGTTGAGAATGACACTTATTTGGGTAAAGATGCGGTCAATCACTTTGTAACCACGCTAGAAGCGTCATGGGCTAGAATCAAGAAGGGGTTAGTATCCTATGAACTTCACATGTCCCAGCAACAGCAGGCGATATTTGAGACAAAAACAGCCTGTGAACTCTGTGATGAACCTTTTAACGGGGAAGATGTAATCAAAGTCCGTCATCACGACCACACAGTAAGATTCCACAATTATCAAGCAGCTTACTGTGATAGATGTAATTTGCAGTGTATAAATTCATACAAGTTCCTATACACTTTTTCCCACAACGCTTCCTATGATTTAGGAGTAATCCTAAACGAGATGAAAGATAGACCAGGAAGTGAAATAGATATATTAGCTAGGGATGGATTTAAATTTATGAAAGTTGATGTGAACAACTTAAGATTTTTGGATAGTTTAGCCCTTCTCAACGGCTCGCTAGGAAGAATAGCCAAGGATCATATTGATAGTGGGAAACCTACCACATTCACTTTGGCTATGTTAAAAGGGTAAATAAAGCGCCATCCCAAAACTGCTCAAGGGTAAACAATCATTCTGCTATGATTATTTATCCTCTATGTCTGTGTTAGATGAACCACACCTTCCTTCTCGCGATAAGTTTTACAATACACTAAAAGACGAAGAGTTGTCAGAAAAAGATTATAAACAAGCCTTAGAAATTTTTGATTTGGCTAAATGTCGCAACATAGGGGAGTATCTGCTCCTTTACCTCAAAGTGGACACAGGTTTGCTAGCTGATGTGTTCACAGTCTGGCGAGATACCATGCTTGCTCTCTACAAATTAGACATTTCCCACTACATTTCTTTACCCTCATTTGCTTGGGATGCATTCTTGCTTAAATCGAAAGTTGAACTTGATGTTGTGTCAGACCCATTGTTATATGATTTACTTCGTCGGAATCTCCGAGGTGGGTTCACCAGTGTGACGAGACAGTACACGAATGTGGAGAACCAGCATACAGGCTTAGATCTAGGGGAAGATAGTAGCTACATCATTTACCTCGATTTTAATAGTCTTTACGGGGCGTGTATGACTGAACTGCTCCCTCGTGGCGGGATTCGGAAACTGACACACAATGAGCGTGACGTGCTGCTAGAGCGAGGCTTGGAGAATATCCCATGTGATGGGTCCAAGGGATATTGGGTGTTGTGTGATACACTGCAGGTCCGACCGGAGGTAGCTAGGTATACAGATGAACTGCCCTTAGTTCTTTCACATACTTGCATTACCGAGGATCACATTTCACCTTACAGTAAGAATATTCTTACAGAAGAAAGTCGCGGTCTGCCTAAAAACAACACTAAATTAATTGCTTCTCACCTTCCTCAGAAAGATTACCTTGGGACTTGTTACAGTTACTCATACGCATTGGATTAGAAGTAGCTAAAGTTCACGACATCTACGAATTCGAGCAGGAGAGCTACCTTAAAGACTTCATTGAAACCAATGTTCGTGAACGTGCCAGTACCAAATGCGCGATAAAAAAAAGGCTTTCAAACTCGTATCAAACTCTATATATGGAAAGAGTCTCACAGATGTATCTAAATATGGGAACAAACACTATTTGGTCACAGATCGTAGACATTTCCTGAAACATGCTCGAAACCCATTCTTCAAGCGGAGTCTTTTGTTAAGTAAGGATCGTGTGATATGTACTATCAAGCAGAAGTCTCTCCTAGTCAACACTCCTACGTATCTGGGTTATCATATACTTCAAATTGCTAAGAGGCGTCTCTATGAGTTCTGGTATGATGTTGTCAAACCCGCGTATGGGGATAAAGCGAGTCTGTTATATACAGACACAGACTCTTTCATCATTAAACTTGACTGTCAGGATGTGTTTGAAGAGTTGAATAAGTCTCCTCTCTTCGACTGTATGGATTTTAGTAATTTTAATGACACACATCCATCCTACTCTAAAGCGCGAGAAGGTGAACTAGGATTGCTCAAGTCTGAAATAGGCTCTAAGATTATTAACCAGTTAATTGCTCTCAGACCTAAAACATATTCGTTCACCACATGATGGGGAGCACACTTGTAAGTGTAAGGGCGTGCCATACCACCTACAAGAGAAACTCTCACACGACTCGTTTCAGCACACTCTTGAAACAAACACTTCAATCAGGTTTGTGTCGAGATCTATACGTAACGTGCAAGGAAAGATTTGTACATGTCGCAGTACCTGCAGAGGATTGTCAGCATTTGACGATAAACGCTACATTTTAAGCCCCACACAGTCCCTAGCGTATGGTCATCCAGATATTCCCAATAACAATGATGATGAGATGGATGTAGAAGTGGGAGAGGAGGAGATGGAAGAAGTGTTTATGGAGGAGGAAGAGGAAGTAGAGCAACCACAGAGACTCTACCCAATATTCCGCCCCTGGAGCAAACGCGATGCTACAGCTCAGAAACTATTCAACCCTCACTAGATTTTATGTTGTACAATTTTTAGTTAGTATTAAGATAGATGCCCCATATGACTAGAACTATTTATACTAAATGAATAGGATGTTTAATATTATTGTTTGTGAACTGTAAGAACTATGATTAGTTTTAAAAAAAATGTTGCTGCTGTACATAAAATATGTGAATAAACCTGTAAATGTCTATGTTTGTATAAATACCACCTCATTTCCTTAGTTTTAGCAGTCTTAACGAAGCATTAATCATGGACAGTTCCTATGATATAATCCATGAGGAACATCTAGATATTTTCCGAGAACCATCTCGTGTTATTATTGCTGGTTATTCAAACAGCGGAAAATCCTACTTGTGCAGTAAACTTGTAAGGAAGTATCAGCACAAGTTCTCCTCAATAATTATATGCGGAGGAGGTTACTCTGAATTACGATCAGATCCACAAATTAAAAGGAAGCTGATCGAGCATTCAACCATTATTGATCCTGTGGAAGAGCGAGTGGATAATGACTCGCATATCTTAGTAATCTATGATGACCTTTTTACAGAGTCTGCGAATTCAAAAATCGTATCAGACATGTTTACTAGGGGTCGACATTTCATGGTTTCCGTCATATTGATTACTCAAAATATATTTTTTCCTGGTAAATATTCGAGGAATATTAGTTTAAATGCTTCTCATTTCATATTGGTTAAATCAAGAGACCTGTCACAAATTGAAACACTCGGACGACAAATATTTGGGAAACAGGATTCAAAGAAATTTGTAGAGTTATATAAGAAAGTTATTAGCCAACCCTACGGCTATTTGCTAGTAGATCTGGGTCGAACACTCCCTCTACTATAACGTTACGCGGTAATATTGTTCACGAACCGCCCTATGAGATAGTTTACCAATGGTGAGCAAGAAAGATGTACTGGAACGAGTATATAATGACCCCTCATCTAGCGGTGGGCTTGGAGGGGTACAGAGGTTGTATAAGGCCGCCAAATTAATTAACTCTAGTATAACTCTAGCCGATGTAAAGGACTATCTGAAAAGCTCTGATTCCTATACGTTGCATTATTTACAACCCTATAAATTCCCTCGGCGTCGGGTGTTAAGCCCTAAACCACGACTATTTCAAGCTATAGACTTGGCCGAGATGAGTTTATTGGACAAACATAATGACGGAGTGAAATATTTACTCGTATGTGTAGATATTTTCTCCAGGTACGCTCAAGTAGTACCCTTACGCGCCAAGGACGGGAAAAGTACCAGTAAAGCTCTGGCTTTAATTTTAGATTCACCTCATTCTCAGGGAGTGCGCAAAATTAATTCTGATCGAGGTGGCGAATTTTATAACGCCACTATGAAAAAAATGCTGGCAGCAAAGAAAGTACAGTTATATAGTGTATTTTCTCAGGAGACTAAAGCTTCAATCGCTGAGCGGTTCATACGTACTTTAAAAGGTAAACTTTACAAGTTTATGACGGCGCACAACACTTTAAAATACATGCAGGCTCTACCAGATATTGTGAAAACATATAATTTAACCCCACACAGAGGATTGAAGGGGAAGACACCCACGGAGGTGCACGCTCTATCCTCGCCCAGCGAACACGCCAAACAATTTGATTTAATGTATAAAAGCCCGAGCAAATCAAAGAGAACTGTCATTCCTCGATTGAGTGTTGGTGATACAGTACGCATCACTCTATCTGATCGCATTTCCAAGTTTAAGAAAGGGTTTAAGCAGCAGAACACCCGAGAGATATTTACAGTTACACGTATTGATCGGAGACAACACATCCCTTTATACTTTCTAAAAGATCTGAATGGGGAAGAAATTGATGGTGGCTTCTATAAACAAGAATTAACACCCACACATTTGCCTCAAACCTTTAATATTGAAAAGGTAGTGGGGCAACGCAGAGTCTCTGGCAAGCTTCAGTATAAAGTTAGGTACGCAGGTTATGATCGATCATTCGATCAATGGATTGATGCTGCTGAGATATTACATTTATAATGAAGAAGCCCTTAGTTTATAAATACAAGGAATTGATCCAACTATTATCAAAACTTCAGTATTCCTCGAGAAAACAGTTGATTGAAAAATTGAAGAAACCACATATAAATTGTTTATCAGAAATTTTTAATAACTTTAAAAAAAATTGCCTGTGCCTGACAAGGTCGTTAAAAAGTTGAAAAAATATAAATTGCTTATTCGGTCACTAGCCTGTAAGAAACCTTCTGTGTCAACTAAGAAACAGATATTAACCAGCAAACGAGGAGGCAGTATTTTATCCATTATTTTGCCGATTGCAGCTAGTTTAATTACACGGTTGTTCAGTAAGTAAAGTAAAATGAAAGCCTTTTATCTCGTACCGCGTAAAATAGTGGACAACCGGAAAGCTGCACACAGCCCAGCTTACCCCACTGTGAAAGCTGCTTGCTCAACATCTTACTGTCAAACCTCCCCCTCCTCAGTTGCATACCAACCCTTCCATAAAACATTTAATAGATTTGAAGTTGAAAGTGCGAGATCATGAATATGCAAGATCCTTGCTAAACATTATGATGCTAGTGGAATCGTTCGTTGGATCTGAATGGAAATGTATTGGCTCCAGTATCTGGCATACTATAATTAACGACATTATACATAAAATGACTGTGCTTAAATCTGTTTTTTTACCGGATAAA
>WNGS01020121.1:72003-111700 GCA_020271785.1 Procambarus virginalis | reverse complement strand
TGTTAAGATAAGCATCTTATTGCTTCGTAATTACAATTATTACCTAACCTATACCTATAATAGGTTATGAAACAATTGTAATTACGAAGCTATCAGATGCTAATTTTGACATACTAAGTAGGTTAGGTAAGGTCGGTGTTTTCTATGAAGCTTTTCAAGGGAAACTATTATGTTTAGTATGTCACCTATGCAGGTAACTAATAAGTCAAATTGACTATAAGAATTTGTGAGGGACGGGTTGCGCCAAGGTCCTCACCTGCCACCATCAATCACTTCTCATTTGAACGGGACGTTTCCTTTCTAGCGCAGGTGGGTCCTATCTCCCTCCCACCCACTTCTCTCAGCAGAGAATATATGCAATAAACGAGGAAAAGTAAACACATTATATAAATTTATTTCTTTATTAAACACTTAAGCGATTTACAACGATAATAATAATAAGACTTCTTGGTGGTTTAGCTAGCAGACAGATGGGGAAAGGCTTTCATTCAGTCCATCGAAGCTTCTTGTCATCCTAGTCAATCATTCAATCTGTAGAAAGGCTTTAGGTAGTAGACAGCAGATTGGGAGTCATTCATCCACTCCATCGATCCTTCCCAGCACGCTAGTCAACCTGTCAATCTGTAGAAAGGGAAAAAAGGTTATAAGTTTTTTGTTGTCAATGTTGTAAAAATAAATACAGACATTATTATGTTCATCATTCAATCCTAACATAAAGTATTACTCACCGCACTATCATCCTAGCCAACTTCGTCACACAACGTTTCACACTCAGCATCAGTACCGTTTAAGCAGAATGTTTGCTTACACACAGGCATTTTCATCTGAGCATAATTGAATTTCAACACTTTTTCATCATTCTTGCGAAATTGTCCATATTTAAATGCTTCATCAAAGTGAAGCAGGGCGGCCTCCAAGCCTAGTCTGGAAAAATGATAGGCAAAATAAACGGCGTAATTCCCACAGAAGTAACTATTCAGGGATTGAATCCTTTTCTTCATAATATATAGGACATAGTCTTGGAAGTAGGACATAAACTCTTCGAAATATCTTGAATAAGATCCTATTGCAGGATTAGCGTAGCTGTCTAGTATAACTATCTCGCTTCTACCTTCTTCCTTATTTACATAGAATGTTATCCAATGTCCCATTTTATTACGTGAACCAGACTCCAGAGTGTTGATTATGAACACCACAGGTCTTTTTTATGTATTTTTGTCAGTATTTTCCTTACGTCATCAGCTAGGAAACATCCTAGGTAGTTTACCTTATCACCTAAATTGCTTCTGATAGCCTCATTTATTTCCAAACAATTCATATTAATATTTATCCTCGCGTATCACAAATAACGCGACGATCTGCGTTAATGCTGATCACACCTGTTGTAGACCCGTAAACTAGAATGACTTTATTTCTATCCACACCGCGTTTAAATTCCAAAGCAATCCGCAGATTACCACTTTTTTCAATCGGGATGGTGTCATCTATATCCTCAGGTTGTAAATTAAAGGCCAGTATGGTTCCACCATTCACATATGTATCATAAGACAATATATTGTCTTTATCGAAGCCTAAGGCTTGTAATGCTGTGTAATACAACTTGGCGCAGTTATGAGGGAAGTCACACCCAATATTGACAATATTAGTGCTATTCTGCGATATTAATACTTTACTAAGCTCGCAGTTTTCCAAATAAAGCGGGTTGCGATTATATGCACCAGACACGGCCTCCATATCAAGGATGATCATATATAAATGTTCTGGTATAACAGTCCCCCACGGTTGGTCCATCGTTATCGAGCGCTGACCTGTGCCCAATATATACGTTTTGTATAAAGTTTTATTAAAAGTATACGTAATAGGAGAGTTGTTCTGCACCATGGCTTTATTAACGGCTACTAATCCTTCAGGGTATGGCAATACCCGATCCACCCATAGACGTGTAGACTTGATATTGTATTTAAAATTAGCGTGTTCATTATCGCTGAGTATAAGCCATTTATCAGGTTGAAGTTCGAGCCGCACCCTGATGTCCACATTATCCAAAACATATTCACTAACTGATGTGACATCCAGCATTAGTTTAAAACAAGTATTCACGCCACTCGTTTTCATATCAGTCATCCGTTGCTTCTCCCCAGCCGAGGCGTTAGTGAAATAACCAGCTTCAATTTTACCAGGATCGACACGGTTAAAAAACTGTGACAGTTTATCATAGCGGTTAGCCTTACACCCAGAAATCGTAGATAATAACTTTATGTATGACCAGAATGAGAATAATGAGCTGGTTTCAACTACTGTTTCGTTTAAATACACAATAGCGGATTTGAATAGAGTTTGCGATAATCCATTCACTAACGAGATGTTTTTAGCATCTCCTAAAGGTGTTGTTCCATCTTCTTCGGTTAGATCAATAGACAACTCCAAAGCTATAGATGATAAATCCACCAGTTGCCATTCACTCCCTTGATGATGAATTCCAGATAGGTGTCTGTAAACTTATTATTGACCCCAGAATTCACAGGTAATACATCCACCGTTTGTCTGCTGGCAATTGTTGATTCTACCAATCGAGGGGAAAATACTTTAGGAAAGGCTTCACTAACAGCCGCGGTATAGTGTTCTAATGGCACCTGGAGGCCAAGAGCGTTATATCCGGCCATGTTCGCGCTTTAGACAACACCAGGCGAGTGAGAAGAATTTATGACAGCACATCATTATATTTCGCTTTAGTAAAACGTTTGATGTTTACTAATTTTTTGTTTGTTTGTTTATTCTTTTTCTGCACTCTTCCGCCTATCATTTGCTTCCCCACTCCTTTCAATGTTTCAACTCCGCGTTTCTTAAGAGATTGTTTGAAAGTTTGTTTGTCATTATTAATGTCGTCTAGTACGTTCTGCCCCAAGCTAAGCGCAGCCGGAGCCAGTGTTCTCATGATAAAGGGCGCCGCTCGACGCGCTATCCCGCTTAAAAAGGAAAATATTCCTCCTCCACGCGTATATCGCCTACTGCTGTTGAAAATCCGTATATCATCAGTCCCCCCACCTCTAGGAGGGGTTAACAGAATGTATAATTCCTCAACAGAGGGGGAATAAAGTGGACACGCATTTCTCCGCTTGTTTCAGACGAATGAGGAGTGGGGGGAAAGCGTTGGTGTTATATACCTCCTGCAACGGGACGTACATGCAAGACTGCTATGGTACACCCACGTTCATCAAAATGTATTGGGTTACCATCTTGATCCCTAATAGTGATGCTGACGCTGTCTATCATGTTGGTGTTAAGACGCACATATAGTTTTTTATTGTTGCTGTTATCACTTCCATTTAGGGAGATTACATCCAAAATATTTACAGACTGGTTCCCATATCTAGTAGAAGAGATTTTATCGCAATAAACACACAGAATATCAACTCCTCCTCTAGGCATTGGCGGGAATAGACATGTGTTAACTACACTCGAGGCATACTGACGTTTTGCGAATATGTCATATTCAATTTCTGGAACTAAGCCCAACACTTTCCCAAAGCTGTCCCAAATGACAATGTGACTCTACTGATGTTTTTATGCCCTGTTGCAGAGCTAATATTCTCCTCACTAATCACAGTAGTGAACTTGTTTCGATTGGAGGAAGAATCATATTTAATAAAGTGCGTTCCGTATTTAGCTGAAAATTGTTTTAATGACTTTCCTAAAAAACTCAGTTTAGCATTACTTGAAAATATGGCCTCTATTTCTGTATTAATCGTGGTATTAATTTCTTTTATAGTTCCAGCTAAAACATCAGATGATAATAAATGCTTTGAATGCATGTATCTCCCCTCGCCCACTTTCTCATACGTAACGCCTACACGTATATAGGCCTCAGGATTATCACGCTTAATAACGTAATGGGAAGTGGGGAGGAGTAATTTTTGTAGACACATTTCATAACTCCTCCTGGGATCTAATTCTAGCTGGTTAAACAATCGATTTTGGAACGATGCGGGGATGTTATTTGGGAATAAATGCGTATCTGATACGCTGGTTGCGTATATCACGTGAGTGTCCATCACTCTGTCTCCTTAGACAGCTTTTTGCCGAGTAAAGCTAGCTACACATTACATACACATTTATATATACACTCACCTGTTAATATACGATCCAGGAAGCATTCCTTTTACTGTGAGGATCAATCTTTGCAGTTGCCTTTCTCTTAACAGATGGAGCCTCGTACACTTGACTGCTTGCCGTAGTATTACGGAATAAATCTCGCGGTGTAGAAGTTAGATTGAAAAACAGTTGAGCAATAGGCAGTTTATCAGGTAAAAAAACAGATTTAAGCACAGCCATTTTATGTATAATGTCGTTAATTATATGTATGCCAGATACTGGAGCCAATACATTTCCATTCAGATCCCAACGAACGATTCCACTAGCATCATAATGGTTTAGCAAGGATCTTGCATATTCATGATCTCGCACTTTCAACTTCAAATCTATTAAATGTTTTATGGAAGGGTTGGTATGTAACTGAGGAGGGGGAGGTTTGACAGTAAGATGTTGAGCAGCAGCTTTCACAGTGGGGTAAGCTGGGCTGTGTGCAGCTTTCCGGCTGTCCACTATTTTACGCGGTACGAGATAAAAGGCTTTACTTTTTACTTTACTTACTGAACAACCGTGTAATTAAACTAGCTGCAATCGGCAAAATAATGGATAAAATACTGCCTCCTCGTTTGCTGGTTAATATCTGTTTCTTAGTTGACACAGAAGGTTTCTTACAGGCTAGTGACCGAATAAGCAATTTATATTTTTTCAACTTTTTAACGACCTTGTCAGGCACAGGCAATTTTTTTTTAAAAGTTATTAAAAATTTCTGATAAACAATTTATATGTGGTTTCTTCAATTTTTCAATCAACTGTTTTCTCGAGGAATACTGAAGTTTTGATAATAGTTGGATCAATTCCTTGTATTTATAAACTAAGGGCTTCTTCATTATAAATGTAATATCTCAGCAGCATCAATCCATTGATCGAATGACCGATCATAACCTGCGTACCTAACTTTATACTGAAGCTTGCCAGAGACTCTGCGTTGGCCCACTACCTTTTCAATATTGAAGGTTGAGGCAAATGTGTGGGTGTTAATTCTTGTTTATAGAAGCCACCATCAATTTCTTCCCCATTCAAATCTTTTAGAAAGTATAAAGGGATGTGTTGTCTCCGATCAATACGTGTAACTGTAAATATCTCTCGGGTGTTCTGCTGCTTAAACCCTTTCTTAAACTTGGAAATGCGATCAGATAGAGTGATGCGTACTGTATCACCAACACTCAATCGAGGAATGACAGTTCTCTTTGATTTGCTCGGGCTTTTATACATTAAATCAAATTGTTTGGCGTGTTCGCTGGGCGAGGATAGAGCGTGCACCTCCGTGGGTGTCTTCCCCTTCAATCCTCTGTGTGGGGTTAAATTATATGTTTTCACAATATCTGGTAGAGCCTGCATGTATTTTAAAGTGTTGTGCGCCGTCATAAACTTGTAAAGTTTACCTTTCAAAGTACGTATGAACCGCTCAGCGATTGAAGCTTTAGTCTCCTGAGAAAATACACTATATAACTGTACTTTCTTTGCTGCCAGCATTCTTTTCATAGTGGCGTTATAAAATTCGCCACCTCGATCAGAATTAATTTTGCGCACTCCCTGAGAATGAGGCGAATCTAAAATTAAAGCCAGAGCTTTACTGGTACTTTTCCCGTCCTTGGCGCGTAAGGGTACTACTTGAGCGTACCTGGAGAAAATATCTACGCATACGAGTAAATATTTCACTCCGTCATTATGTTTGTCCAATAAACTCATCTCGGCCAAGTCTATAGCTTGAAATAGTCGTGGTTTAGGGCTTAACACCCGACGCCGAGGGAATTTATGGGGTTGTAAATAATGCAACGTATAGGAGTCAGAGCTTTTCAGATAGTCCTTTACATCGGCTAGAGTTATACTAGAGTTAATTAATTTGGCGGCCTTATACAACCTCTGTACCCCTCCAAGCCCACCGCTAGATGAGGGGTCATTATATACTCGTTCCAGTACATCTTTCTTGCTCACCATTGGTAAACTATCTCATAGGGCGGTTCGTGAACAATATTACCGCGTAACGTTATAGTAGAGGGAGTGTTCGAACCCAGATCTACTAGCAAATAGCCGTAGGGTTGGCTAATAACTTTCTTATATAACTCTACAAATTTCTTTGAATCCTGTTTCCCAAATATTTGTCGTCCGAGAGTTTCAATTTGTGACAGGTCTCTTGATTTAACCAGTATGAAATGAGAAGCATTTAAACTAATATTCCTCGAATATTTACCAGGAAAAAATATATTTTGAGTAATCAATATGACGGAAACCATGAAATGTCGACCCCTAGTAAACATGTCTGATACAATTTTTGAATTCGCAGACTCTGTAAAAAGGTCATCATAGATTACTAAGATATGCGAGTCATTATCCACTCGCTCTTCCACAGGATCAATAATAGTTGAATGCTCGATCAATTTCCTTTTAATTTGTGGATCTGACCGTAATTCAGAGTAACCTCCTCCGCATATAATTATTGAGGAGAACTTGTGCTGATACTTCCTTACAAGTTTACTGCACAAGTAGGATTTTCCGCTGTTTGAATAACCAGCAATAATAACACGAGATGGTTCTCGGAAAATATCTAGATGTTCCTCATGGATTATATCATAGGAACTGTCCATGATTAATGCTTCGTTAAGACTGCTAAAAACTAAGGAAATGAGGTGGTATTTATACAAACATAGTCATTTACAGGTGTTTATTTACATATTTTTTATGTACAGCAGCAACATTTTTTAAAACTAATCATAGTTCTTACAGTTCACAAACAATAATATTAAACATCCGATTCATTTAGTATAAATAGTTCTAGTCATATGGGGCATCTATCTTAATACTAACTAACAATTGTACAACATAAAATCTAGTGAGGGTTGAATAGTTTCTGAGCTGTAGCATCGCGTTTGCTCCAGGGGCGGAATATTGGGTAGAGTCTCTGTGGTTGCTCTACTTCCACTTCCTCCTCCACAAACACTTCTTCCATCTCCTCCTCTCCCCCTTCTACATCCATCTCATCATCATTGTTATTGGGAATATCTGGATGACCATACGCTAGGGACTGTGTGGGGCTTAAAATGTAGCGTTTATCGTCAAATGCTGACAATCCTCTGCAGGTACTGCGACATGTACAAATCTTTCCTTGCACGTTACGTATAGATCTCGACACAAACCTGATTGAAGTGTTTGTTTCAAGAGTGTGCTGAAAAGAGTCGTGTGAAAGTTTCTCTTGTAGGTGGTATGGCACGCCCTTACACTTACAAGTGTGCTCCCCATCATGTGTGGTGAACGAATATGTTTTAGGTCTGAGAGCAATTAACTGGTTAATAATCTTAGAGCCTATTTCAGACTTGAGCAATCCTAGTTCACCTTCTCGCGCTTTAGAGTAGGATGGATGTGTGTCATTAAAATTACTAAAATCCATACAGTCGAAGAGAGGAGACTTATTCAACTCTTCAAACACATCCTGACAGTCAAGTTTAATGATGAAAGAGTCTGTGTCTGTATATAACAGACTCGCTTTATCCCCGTACGCAGGTTTGACAACATCATACCAGAACTCATAGAGACGCCTCTTAGCAATTTGAAGTATATGATAACCCAGATACGTAGGAGTGTTGACTAGGAGAGACTTCTGCTTGATAGTACATATCACACGATCCTTACTTAACAAAAGACTCCGCTTGAAGAATGGGTTTCGAGCATGTTTCAGGAAATGTCTACGATCTGTGACCAAATAGTGTTTGTTCCCATATTTAGATACATCTGTGAGACTCTTTCCATATATAGAGTTTGATACGAGTTTGAAAGCCTTTTTTTTATCGCGCATTTGGTACTGGCACGTTCACGAACATTGGTTTCAATGAAGTCTTTAAGGTAGGTCTCCTGCTCGAATTCGTAGATGTCGTGAACTTTAGCTACTTCTAATCCAATGCGCATGAGTAACTGTAACAAGTCCAAACTAACGAGGTAATCTTTCTGAGGAAGGTGCGAAGCAATTAATTTAGTGTTGTTTTTGGGCAGACCGCGACTTTCTTCTGTAAGAATATTCTTACTGTAAGGTGAAATGTGATCCTCAGTAATGCAAGTATGTGAAAGAACTAGGGGCAGTTCATCTGTATACCTAGCTACCTCCGGTCGGACCTGCAGTGTATCACACAACACCCAATATCCCTTGGACCCGTCACATGGGATATTCTCCAAGCCTCGCTCTAGCAGCACGTCACGCTCATTGTGTGTCAGTTTCCGAATCCCGCCACGAGGGAGCAGTTCAGTCATACACGCCCCGTAAAGACTGTTAAAATCGAGGTAAATGATGTAGCTACTATCTTCCCCTAGATCTATGCCTGTATGTTGGTTCTCCACATTCGTGTACTGTCTCGTCACACTGGTGAACCCACCTCGGAGATTCCGACGAAGTAAATCATATAACAATGGGTCAGACACAACATCAAGTTCAACTTTCGATTTAAGCAAGAATGCATCCCAAGCAAATGAGGGTAAAGAAATGTAGTGGGAAATGTCTAATTTGTAGAGAGCAAGCATGGTATCTCGCCAGACTGTGAACACATCAGCTAGCAAACCTGTGTCCACTTTGAGGTAAAGGAGCAGATACTCCCCTATGTTGCGACATTTAGCTAAATCAAAAATTTCTAAGGCTTGTTTATAATCTTTTTCTGATAACTCTTCGTCTTTTAGTGTATTGTAAAACTTATCGCGAGAAGGAAGGTGTGGTTCATCTAACACAGACATAGAGGATAAATAATCATAGCAGAATGATTGTTTACCGTTCAGCAGTTTTGGGATGGCAGCTTTATTTACTCCTTTTAACATAGCCAAAGTGAATGTGGTAGGTTTCCCACTATCAATATGATCCTTGGCTATTCTTCCTAGCGAGCCGTTGAGAAGGGCTAAACTATCCAAAAATCTTAAGTTGTTCACATCAACTTTCATAAATTTAAATCCATCCCTGGCTAATATATCTATTTCACTTCCTGGTCTATCTTTCATCTCGTTTAGGATTACTCCTAAATCATAGGAAGCGTTGTGGGAAAAAGTGTATAGGAACTTGTATGAATTTATACACTGCAAATTGCATCTATCACAGTAAGCCGCTTGATAATTGTGGAATCTTACTGTGTGGTCGTGATGCCGGACTTTGATTACATCTTCCCCGTTAAAAGGTTCATCACAGAGTTCACAGGCTGTTTTTGTCTCAAATATCGCCTGCTGTTGCTGGGACATGTGAAGTTCATAGGATACTAACCCCTTCTTGATTCTAGCCCATGACGCTTCTAGCGTGGTTACAAAGTGATTGACCGCATCTTTACCCAAATAAGTGTCATTCTCAACAATATTCATCTGTCTGTCAATGATGATGTACGCATACGCCACTGCGTTGTGACGTGATTCGATCATCCCTTAGGGTTCGAGCGGTCTAACATGCACTCAAAGTCATAAAAGCACATGTGACTAGGACCATATCCCCGTCCGTAGTTACGGAAAGTAATCTTCCTCTCTGGTGGGTAGAATTTGAGAGTTTGATGTACTTTGCATGTACTTTCATGACTCTGCATGCGATCTGGTGGGAGTGATATCAAACAACAGTGGCAAAAGCCGTGATGACTTGGGATGCGATCTGGATTGTCGCGCATATTACGTACATATTGGTTAAAATCCTTAATTAACACTAAGTGTTGAGCTTCCAACATCAGCAATGGTATGACATCTGTATATCCACCTCTTCCCTTCCTAGCTAGTGTAATGTAGTGTCGTTGTCGTCTAGCATTTTCATCTCTTTCTAGTGAATAGATGAATATACTGACTTTATTAATTTTCTCTACCTTGTAAATATCCTCGAATGTTACTGCAGAATTGACATCAGCCGGCCAATTAATGTGTCTGAGACACCAACTAGCATTCACAGATCTAGCGCGAATATTATCTAGTCGCATCCCCTTAGCTAAACATTTATAAGCAGCAACACACTGCATAAGGCAAATATCCGCCTCTCCCTCTGGATTGAAAACCAACTGCTTTCCACGCAAGCCTTCAGGATAGTCTACATGCGAGCCTAATCTTATCGGATGTTCAATCTGACCACAGTTAATGTAAAACCCGGTGAGCCGCTCAACCAAGACATTGGAGCCCTCCCTCTCTTCAAGGTATTGGGATATTTTCTCTGTCAATTCGTCAGCCCAAAAATCAATAAGCGTAACTACTTCCTCTCGAGTTATTGTTCGCGTTTCACCTCGTATGGGAAGCCATCGTTATTTATAGGATCCAAAAGATCCTCCTCCTCACCGTCTTGTTGTACATTTAAGTTCCGCACAATTAGAGTGATGTCTGGGTAAATAAGGAGTGAAGGATGTTGTGGGGAGAAAAGAGAACGAATCTCATTTATGAAAAATTCCCTGTATGTTCTCAGATAGAGTCCGGGGGAGGTGTTAACATGCTCTGGTATGGAGAAAGAAAGCCGAACATAGCCACCGTTATAATTATCAATTCGATCCAGTAGCTGAATTTCTAGGGCAGGTGGGGGAGAGGGGGAGAGCGGTGGTGGTGGAGGTGATGGGAGAGGACTAGGGGGAGTGGGGGGTGGTGATAGACCCCCTCCGAAATGAATGGGTGAGACTGCGCCGTCAGCTACTACGCCTGACGGTGGTAACCAGTCAGAATTGACAGATGCTGACGAGTCAAGGTCTGCTGAGCTGTCGTCGTCTGAGTCAAGGTTAATCTCATGGACTGTGATGTTGTTAACGGTAGTGTTCTCACCACCGCTGCTGCTGCTGCTGCTGCTGCAGCTGTCTGCTGCTGCTAGATTGTGGTATGGGGCTGGGGGGTGAAGGGGAGATTGAGTGAGTACGTGAAGGACCCCTCACCCCCCTGTGAGCAGAGGGGAGCGAGCCGGATGTAGGTAATGTCCGCTCAGCTGTGCTGTCACTCTCATTGTCGCTCTCAGCACTGCTTGATGCTAAATCTATGCAGAGCGGGGCGGCATCTGTAAAAAAAAAAAGAAAAACATATTATCTCTAGAAAGAATGAAAAAAGCACACACACACACACACACACACACACACACACACACACACACACACACACACACACACACACACACATACATATTGAGGTGAGGGGGCAGACTAGTGGGAATTCATGTGATTAGGAAATAGACTGAAATAAGACAGCAATAACTTACTTATGTCCTGGTGAATGGGTTGAGCGGGTGTGTTAACTGGGCGTGATAATGTCTCGTAGCCCTCCATCTGATGGCGAGAGTGACCTTGTTGAAGGGGCTGGGGATGTCCGCGAGTGACATCAGCTCTCCTTAGCTCAGTGTGGGACGGGTGGGATACCGACTCGATGACGTCTGTCTGTTCCCTCCGTCGATTGAGGTACGGATTATAACCTGAAATGGAACAAAAATGATATTCAACATGGGTGAATGAGGAAAATATGTTTATTATGCATGAGTCTAAGCTTGCAAGTGGATTATGATGATGAAAATGTAATACAGGTAGGAGAAGTTTATATGATCCTTACGTTTATGAGAAGTTTCATTCCGACGAGGACCTCCTCGAGGGGCTGGTGAGCAGTAAGGGCACTTCACGGTTTTGTAAACTGAAATTGAAAAAGAACATATTTAACTGTGTGGAATGTAATAGCCCCGAATGAGTAATTATTCTCACACAATAAGAGATAATAGTTTACACACGCGATATTTCACCTGTGGATGCAATAAATGAACTGTGTAATAAGAATAACACTCACGGTTATCACAGAAAATCTGTTGACAGCGCTTGCATTTGATGTCGTAATGACCAAGGGGCGGTTTATCACACATTGTGCACTGAAGACGACATACTTGGTTTGGTGATGGAATATATAACACACCACATTTCATGCAAGCTGTTAAGGTTCGTCTTTCCATGATGCGGGGCTCTATGGTGCGTGTGTAGCGGATGAAGGCTCACAGTGAACTAACGGCGCGTTTGTGTGTGAGGGAGGTAGACGACCCGGTCAAATGAGAACTGATTGATGGTTGACAGGTGATGCCCAGCCGGCGGAAGTATGAACGGTGACCTCCTTAACGGAACCACAGTGGTAAGAGAGGGCTGCTGGAGTGAGCATCTCTCAGTCCGCTCTAAGACATCGAAAAGCTTAAGGTTAATGGTTCACTTCCTGCGGCCACTCCCTCCTCCTACCCTCCGGTCTGTCGGTCTGTCTGTCTGTCTGTCTGTCTGTCTGTCTGTCTGTCTGTCTGTCTGTCTGTCTGTCTGTCTGTCTGTCTGTCTGTCTGTCTGTCTGTCTGTCTGTCTGTCCGCCTCTTTCTTTCTCTCCTACCCTCCTGGCACTTCATGGATAATGGATGTCCCCTCACTTTCCCCTCCTTCTCTCGTCTTAACTCCCTGCCCCCTCTCAGGTATTGGGGGTCCCCCCTCCCTCCACATGTCCGCATACCAAGCACATAGCTTCCATCCCCTACCCAACGGAAGCTGACAAACCACAAAATGGCTCTAACACTTACGCCATATGGGAAGGTCCCCTCACTCTCCCTCAGACTCCCTATCCTCTCCCTCCCTCACCCCTGTCCCTCCCCTACCCCAACAACATATGTTGGGTCATCTAGAACACTCCACATACTCTAGGCGCATAACATTACATAGTCTTTAATCATAAACTATTATCTACACACAGGATTAAGTCTACGGAAAACAAACATACATATTCATTTACTCTTAACAACATATTCACATACCTCTTACTTTAGCTCATACCACATAGCCTACATACTCCCCTACACCCCAAAACAACATGACCACAATCTTCCCTGACCACATACCCAAACACCAGATGCTCACACATGATTAAGTCTACGGAAAACAAACATACATATTCATTTACTCTTAACATAACCACATACCACATAGTCCTACATACTCTCCTACCCCCCAAACAACATGACCACAATCTTCCCTGACCACATACCCAAACACCGGACGCTTACACGCGTCCGACACGCCCCAACTTCCGGGAAAACCCCTTACAACATTATGTGGCTACATACCTGAGCACCACATGGCCAGCTGGCTCTAATGAGCTCACCTGGCCAGATGGCGCGCGGTGCCGTAGTCGTACTTTTCACTACTTTAGTATGCTATGCATGTTAGCTTGGGTAGGTTAGGTTATGTTGTAAGATTAAGGTTGGTTATTTTGTGGTTGGTAATACTTTATTTTTGTTTTATTTTATAATTTTTGTAATTTAATATTTAATTTAATATTAATTAATTTCATATAAATAAATAAACGTTTAAAATACTTTTATTTTATGTGATAATTGGTTAGGTAATAGTATTACCTAACCTATATTATTACCTATATTACTAACTATATTATTAACCTATATTATTATATAACTAATTACCTATAGTAAAAATAGGTAGTAGTATTACTCCACAGACTGATTATATATATATATATATATATATATATATATATATATATATATATATATATATATATATATATATATACGAACAAGCCTGAATGGTCCCAAGGACTATATGCAACTGAACACTCACACCCAGAAGTGAGTGACTGATATATATATATATATATATATATATATATATATATATATATATATATATATTTTCGGTAGCAGTCTTTCCTGTAGACATATGTTATTAAATATGACCGAAAAAGTAAGATTAATAATTCTAACACGAATTTTCTCAATTTTCCTTATGTTTGTTTTACTGATGACGGTAAATGAAAAATCAATTCTCCAAAATTCATTCTTTATTTCTTAGTCTGACGCGACACTTGAACGCGTTTCGTAATAACTAATTACATTTTCAAAGACTTTTAGTTTTCTCACACAACTATAACCTTAAAGCACTAAACAGTTCTTTACTATGCTATGATTTAAACAGCTTTCATCTTTCATTTTATACCCGCGTTTTGGGTGAGGTGATATGTTACAACAGTTTTTAATGAGGTGAACAAAACTTTCAACAAAGGACAGAACACGAAAACAATGGATATTAACTGGATATTAACTGGGTAAATTGAAGGTATGAATGGAAGTAACTGCGGAAGGGCCTATTGCCCATATTTCTTGATGCTTCTATATTGGAGCGGGGTCTTGAAGTGGGTAGAATATAGTTGTGCATTAATTGACTGTTGATTGCTGGTGTTGACTTCTTGATGTGTAGTGCCTCGCAGACGTCAAGCCGCCTGCTATCGCTGTACCTATCGATGATTTCTGTGTTATTTGTTAAGATTTCTCTGGTGATGGTTTGGTTGTGGGAAGAGAGTATATGTTCCTTAATGGAGCCCTGTTGCTTATGCATCGTTAAACGCCTGGAAAGAGATGTTGTTGTCTTGCCTATATACTGAGTTTTTTGGGGCTTACAGTCCCCAAGTGGACATTTAAAGGCATAGACGACGTTTGTCTCTTTTAGGGCGTTCTGCTCCGTGTCTGGAGAGTTTTTCATTAGTAGGCTGGCTGTTTTTTTGGTTTTATAGTAAATCGTTAGTTGTATCTTCTGATTTTTGTCTGTAGGGATAACATTTCTATTAACAATATCTTTCAGGACCCTTTCCTCCGTTTTATGAGCGGTGGAGAAGAAGTTCCTGTAAAATAGTCTAATAGGGGGTATAGGTGTTGTATTAGTTGTTTCTTCAGAGGTTGCATGGCGTTCTACTTTCCTTCTTATGATGTCTTCAATGAAACCATTGGAGAAGCCGTTGTTGACTAGGACCTGCCTTACCCTACAGAGTTCTTCGTCGACTTGCTTCCATTCTGAGCTGTGGCTGAGAGCACGGTCGACATAAGCGTTAACAACACTCCTCTTGTACCTATCTGGGCAGTCACTGTTGGCATTTAGGCACATTCCTATGTTTGTTTCCTTAGTGTAGACTGCAGTGTGGAAACCTCCGCTCCTTTCCATGACTGTTACATCTAGAAAGGGCAGCTTCCCATCCTTCTCCATCTCGTAAGTGAAACGTAACACAGAATTCTGCTCAAACGCTTCTTTCAGCTCCTGCAGATGTCTGACATCAGGTACCTGTGTAAAAATGTCGTCAACATACCTGCAGTATATGGCCGGTTTCAAGTTTAAGTCGACTAAGACTTTTTCCTCGATAGTACCCATGTAGAAGTTTGCAAACAGGACGCCTAGGGGAGAACCCATGGCGACCCCATCTACTTGCTTATACATGTGCCCATCCGGGCTCAAGAAGGGTGCCTCCTTAGTACAAGCTTGGAGTAGTTTCCTCAGGATATTTTCTGGCATGTCAAGGGGAGTACAGGCCGGGTCTCGATACACTCGGTCCACTATCATCCCGATTGTTTCATCCACAGGTACGTTGGTGAACAGTGATTCTACGTCCAACGAGGCTCTTATCCCTGTAGCCCGTGTTCCCCGCAGTAAGTCAACAAATTCCTTCGGGGATTTCAGGCTGAAGTTGCACGGGACATAAGGAGTCAGTAAGCCGTTGAGTCGTTTCGCCAGTCTGTACGTGGGTGTGGGTATCTGGCTGATAATTGGCCGAAGTGGGTTTCCAGGCTTATGCGTCTTGACGTTTCATACGCATATCCAGGTTTATATTCTCCAATAATCTTTGGCAGGTGGAGTCCGGATTTCTGGCATTCACAGTTTCAATCAACTTGTTGACCTGTTTTCAAGGTCAACAAGTTGATTGAAACTGTGAATGCCAAGAAATCCGGACTCCACCTGCCAAAGATTATTGGAGAATATAAACCTGGATATGCGTATGGAAACGTCAAGACGCATAAGCCTGGAAACCCACTTCGGCCAATTATCAGCCAGATACCCACACCCACGTACAGACTGGCGAAACGACTCAACGGCTTACTGACTCCTTATGTCCCGTGCAACTTCAGCCTGAAATCCCCGAAGGAATTGTTGACTTACTGCGGGGAACACGGGCTACAGGGATAAGAGCCTCGTTGGACGTAGAATCACTGTTCACCAACGTACCTGTGGATGAAACAATCGGGATGATAGTGGACCGAGTGTATCGAGACCCGGCCTGTACTCCCCTTGACATGCCAGAAAATATCCTGAGGAAACTACTCCAAGCTTGTACTAAGGAGGCACCCTTCTTGAGCCCGGATGGGCACATGTATAAGCAAGTAGATGGGGTCGCCATGGGTTCTCCCCTAGGCGTCCTGTTTGCAAACTTCTACATGGGTACTATCGAGGAAAAAGTCTTAGTCGACTTAAACTTGAAACCGGCCATATACTGCAGGTATGTTGACGACATTTTTACACAGGTACCTGATGTCAGACATCTGCAGGAGCTGAAAGAAGCGTTTGAGCAGAATTCTGTGTTACGTTTCACTTACGAGATGGAGAAGGATGGGAAGCTGCCCTTTCTAGATGTAACAGTCATGGAAAGGAGCGGAGGTTTCCACACTGCAGTCTACACTAAGGAAACAAACATAGGAATGTGCCTAAATGCCAACAGTGACTGCCCAGATAGGTACAAGAGGAGTGTTGTTAACGCTTATGTCGACCGTGCTCTCAGCCACAGCTCAGAATGGAAGCAAGTCGACGAAGAACTCTGTAGGGTAAGGCAGGTCCTAGTCAACAACGGCTTCTCCAATGGTTTCATTGAAGACATCATAAGAAGGAAAGTAGAACGCCATGCAACCTCTGAAGAAACAACTAATACAACACCTATACCCCCTATTAGACTATTTTACAGGAACTTCTTCTCCACCGCTCATAAAACGGAGGAAAGGGTCCTGAAAGATATTGTTAATAGAAATGTTATCCCTACAGACAAAAATCAGAAGATACAACTAACGATTTACTATAAAACCAAAAAACAGCCAGCCTACTAATGAAAAACTCTCCAGACACGGAGCAGAACGCCCTAAAAGAGACAAACGTCGTCTATGCCTTTAAATGTCCACTTGGGGACTGTAAGCCCCAAAAAACTCAGTATATAGGCAAGACAACAACATCTCTTTCCAGGCGTTTAACGATGCATAAGCAACAGGGCTCCATTAAGGAACATATACTCTCTTCCCACAACCAAACCATCACCAGAGAAATCTTAACAAATAACACAGAAATCATCGATAGGTACAGCGATAGCAGGCGGCTTGACATCTGCGAGGCACTACACATCAAGAAGTCAACACCAGCAATCAACAGTCAATTAATGCACAACTATATTCTACCCACTTCAAGACCCCGCTCCAATATAGAAGCATCAAGAAATATGGGCCAATAGGCCCTTCCGCAGTTACTTCCATTCATACCTTCAATTTACCCAGTTAATATCCAGTTAATATCCATTGTTTTCGTGTTCTGTCCTTTGTTGAAAGTTTTGTTCACCTCATTAAAAACTGTTGTAACATATCACCTCACCCAAAACGCGGGTATAAAATGAAAGATGAAAGCTGTTTAAATCATAGCATAGTAAAGAACTGTTTAGTGCTTTAAGGTTATAGTGTGTGTGAGAAACTAAAAGTCTTTGAAAATGTAATTAGTTATTACGAAACGCGTTCAAGTGTCGCGTCAGACTAAGAAATAAAGAATGAATTTTGGAGAATTGATTTTCATTTACCGTCATCAGTAAACAAACATAAGGAAATTTGAGAAATTCGTGTTAGAATTATTATCTTACTTTTCGGTCATATTTAATAACATATATATATATAATATATATATATATATATATATATATATATATTATATATATATATATATATATATTTTATTTTTAAAATATGTTAGATTATAAATATATATGTAATTTAAATTTTGATATATACCTGTGGGTCCAGAAGGCCATCTGTGTCCCCTCAGATGGTCTCCCTTATCACAGTTTGTGTCTATGGATGTGTGTGTGTTGTCAGTGTGTTTATCCCTGTGAGTGTCCGGGTTGAGTGTGAGATCCCCTGTGAGTGTCCGGGTGATTGTGTGTCCGGCTATACCTGTGGGTTTACGAGGCCATCTGTGTCCCCTCAGATGGTCTCCTTTATCACAGTCTATGGGTGTGTGTTAGTGTGAATGTTCCTATGAGTGTTCGGGTGAGGGTGTGTGTGTGTGTGTGTGTGTCCGGGTTTATGTGAGGTTTGGTTCCTGGAACCATCCTTCCTTACAAATCTCCTCCCTTATTCCCACCGTGGGTTCGAATCCCAGGTGATTAGACCTGCCCTAGGTTCATGGATCCAAGGTATCCATCCGTGGGCCCAACGGATTTCACCCCTTCCCCACTTTCCAAGGGCCAGGTCAATTCCAGCTATCCAGGGAACCTGTCGAAACAGAGGCAGCTACAGGAGGGGACACACAAATATTTGTGCCCTGCAGTTACACAACCGTTCCGACAGGCTCGATCGCAATCTATCCAGATGAGAACACGTTCTCTTCCGACTAGACCACGCTGGAGTCGCTGTATGTCTCAAATTTGGTGCCTCTATTTATAGTTAGTATTTTTGGTGTAATGATTGATTTGTTTTAATTTTTTAATGACTTAGGTAGAGTAATTTAGGGAGTTGGGGGGGGGGCGGGTTGCGTGTGTAGTGGATTGTACGAGATCGTGGTTGGTTAGTATTTATCTAGTTGTGTTCACCTAGTTGTGCTTGCGAGGGTTGAGCTCTGTTCTTTCGGCCCGCCTCTCAACTGTTAATCAATCAATTATTACTAAGTAATACAAAAAATCCACACACACACACACCCAGGAAGCAGTCCGTAACAGCTGTCTAACGCCCAGGTACATATTTACTGCTAGGTAACAGGGGCATCAGAATGATAGAATCTCTGCTGATTTCCGTTTGTGCCATCACCGGGGGATCGAATGAGCTAGGATTACGAGTCGAGAGCGACGTCCACTCAACTATAAAGCCCCCTAGGTTGTGTATTGGTGCAAAAGATAATTTGGGAGAGGTTAAGGGAAAGGAATGATGTTTGGTGGCCTTGAAGGCTTTGGGGGAGGGGGGCTGCCAGTTTTGAATTTAAATTGTTAATTTTTTAAGATAGGATATATATGCAAAAGACGTTGCGAGATATAGTAAGAAAAGTGTTTCTGACTGAGGTTAGGTACTGTGTGATTGACTTGTATGTTAGGAAAAGAAATACTTATTAGAAACTTAGATGATCTATAGAAATGTTTCTTTGCAAACATTTGCAAATTATTGTGTAAAATGCCTATGGTTACCGTACCTTAAACAAACACACGTGAGCACAATTAGTCCACGGGATTCAGAGAGAGTGAGAGTGAACAGCGAAATAGTCACAAAAAATGTGACAATGAGGGGAAACTATGTCATTCAAACGTTAACCATATAAATTACAGTAACACTAACCGAGCGTCCACATACATATTCCAATCAATTTACATAAATAAACAATCACTAATATGTTCCTTTTAAAATGGACACACGCAGATAATTACAGTACTCATGTCAGTTCAGTTACAGGTACACATAAACACTCATAGCTGGACGTGTCTGTCGATCTTGACAATAGTAGACATGTCACAAAAAATGTGACAATAATGGGAAACTATGTCATTCATTATATATCACATATGTCAGACCAATCCTAGAGTATGCGGCTCCAGAATGGAGTCCATATCTAGTCAAGCATAAGACTAAACTGGAAAAGGTTCAAAGGTTTGCCACCAGACTAGTACCTGAGCTGAGAGGTATGAGCTACGAGGAGAGACTACGGGAATTAAACCTCACTTCGTTGGAAGACAGAAGAGTTAGGGGGGACATGATCACCACATTCAAGATTCTCAAGGGAATCGACAGGGTTGATAAAGACAGGCTATTTAACACAAGGGGCACACGCACTAGGGGACACAGGTGGAAACTGAGTGCCCAAATGAGCCGCAGAGATATTAGAAAGAACTTTTTTAGTGTCAGAGTGGTTGACAAATGGAATGCATTAGGAAGTAATGTGGTGGAGGCTGACTCCATACACAGTTTCAAGTGTGGATATGATAAAGCCCAATAGGCTCAGGAACCTGTACACCTGTTGATTGACGGTTGAGAGGCGGGACCAAAGAGCTAGAGCTCAACCCCCGCAAGCACAACTAGGTGAGTACAACTAGGTGAGTACACACAAACTGGAGGCCTACCGTCTAAACGGAGAGAGAGAGTTCGTTATAATCTTAATGGTCCCCGATCGAATCCCAGTTGATGCAATAGCAAATCGACAGATATTCTTTAACCTGATTCACCTGTTCACCTAGCACAAATGTATCCATCAATGAATCCATCTATCTATCTACTTATATCTGTCAATCTATCTTGACATAAACCCACCATTTATTATTATATACATCTATCTATCAATGTATCCGTCCATCAACTCTTCTGTCTATCCATCCATCTACTCATATGTCTTTCCATCCATCAGATAGACGGATAGACGGATGCATTTATGCATCCATCTATCCGTCAATGTATATATTTAGCAATCAATGTAAACATCCATCTATCTACTTATATAAATTTTCCTTTAATCTATCCATTTATCATAACCATCTATCAACATCCTCCCCACTCCCTCTCCTATCGTACTCCCAAACTCCCTTCACTCGTACCGGCCCCTTCTCCTTCTCTTTTCCACCCTCTCATAACCCTGCTCATCCTCTGTCCTTCTGCCCTTCCCACTTACTTACTTACTTCTGCCCTTCCCACTTAGGCAAGTTGGGCATTAAGCATAGACACAGTGTCTTCCCATATTCAACAGGGATTTGGTGAAAAAAATGTAAATTTGACCCCCTCACTTGCTCTAGTGTTCTTGGGAGGTGGTGTTCTTTGGAGTGTTGAAATACCCCAAAATTACCATCTCTTTTAAGGGTCTGAGCATGGTGCAGTGGGTTAAGGCGTTACCTGTTATGCCTGTTGCTGGAAGGCTTCTGTGCTGGCTAGGGTTCGAGTCTCCTGGTGGGAAAGTGTTCTAAAGTTGAATAACTACTCTTGCAAGTTGGGCATTAATATATATATATATATATATATATATATATATATATATATATATATATATATATATATATATATATATATATATATATATATATTTATTTTTTAAAAATATGTTAGATTTATAAATATATATGTATATTTAAATTTTGATATATACCTGTGGGTCCAGAAGGCCATCTGTGTCCCCTCAGATGGTCTCCCTTATCACAGTTTGTGTCTATGGATGTGTGTGTGTGTCAGTGTGTTTATCCCTGTGAGTGTCCGGGGTGAGTGTGAGATCCCTGTGAGTGTCCGGGTGATTGTGTGTCCGGCTATACCTGTGGGTTTACGAGGCCATCTGTGTCCCCTCAGATGGTCTCCTTTATCACAGTCTATGGGTGTGTGTTAGTGTGAGTGTTCCTATGAGTGTTCGGGTGAGGTGTGTGTGTGTGTGTGTGTGTGTCCGGGTTTATGTGAGGTTTGGTTCCTGGAACCATCCTTCCTTACAAATCTCCTCCCTTATTCCCACCGTGGGTTCGAATCCCAGGTGATTAGACCTGCCCTAGGTTCATGGATCCAAGGTATCCATCCGTGGGCCCAACGGATTTCACCCCTTCCCCACTTTCCAAGGGCCAGGTCAATTCCAGCTATCCAGGGAACCTGTCGAAACAGAGGCAGCTACAGGAGGGGACACACAAATATTTGTGCCCTGCAGTTACACAACCGTTCCGACAGGCTCGATCGCAATCTATCCAGATGAGAACACGTTCTCTTCCGACTAGACCACGCTGGAGCCGCTGTATGTCTCAAATTTGGTGCCTCTATTTATAGTTAGTATTTTTGGTGTAATGATTGATTTGTTTTAATTTTTTAATGACTTAGGTAGAGTGATTTAGGGAGTTGGGGGGGGGGGCGGGTTGCGTGTGTAGTGGATTGTACGAGATCGTGGTTGGTTAGTATTTATCTAGTTGTGTTCACCTAGTTGTGCTTGCGAGGGTTGAGCTCTGTTCTTTCGGCCCGCCTCTCAACTGTTAATCAATCAATTATTACTAAGTAATACAAAAAATCCACACACACACACACCCAGGAAGCAGTCCGTAACAGCTGTCTAACGCCCAGGTACATATTTACTGCTAGGTAACAGGGGCATCAGAATGATAGAATCTCTGCTGATTTCCGTTTGTGCCATCACCGGGGATCGAATGAGCTAGGATTACGAGTCGAGAGCGACGTCCACTCAACTATAAAGCCCCCTAGGTTGTGTATTGGTGCAAAAGATAATTTGGGAGAGGTTAAGGGAAAGGAATGATGTTTGGTGGCCTTGAAGGCTTTGGGGGGAGGGGGCTGCCAGTTTTGAATTTAAATTGTTAATTTTTTAAGATAGGATATATATGCAAAAGACGTTGCGAGATATAGTAAGAAAAGTGTTTCTGACTGAGGTTAGGTACTGTGTGATTGACTTGTATGTTAGGAAAAGAAATACTTATTAGAAACTTAGATGATCTATAGAAATGTTTCTTTGCAAACATTTGCAAATTATTGTGTAAAATGCCTATGGTTACCGTACCTTAAACAAACACAGGTGAGCACAATTAGTCCACGGGATTCAGAGAGAGTGAGAGTGAACAGCGAAATAGTCACAAAAATGTGACAATGAGGGGAAACTATGTCATTCAAACGTTAACCATATAAATTACAGTAACACTAACTGAGCGTCCACATACATATTCCAATCAATTTACATAAATAAACAATCACTAATATGTTCCTTTTAAAATGGACACACGCAGATAATTACAGTACTCATGTCAGTTCAGTTACAGGTACACATAAACACTCATAGCTGGACGTGTCTGTCGATCTTGACAATAGTAGACATGTCACAAAAAATGTGACAATAATGGGAAACTATGTCATTCATTATATGTCACATATGTCAGACCAATCCTAGAGTATGCGGCTCCAGAATGGAGTCCATATCTAGTCAAGCATAAGACTAAACTGGAAAAGGTTCAAAGGTTTGCCACCAGACTAGTACCTGAGCTGAGAGGTATGAGCTACGAGGAGAGACTACGGGAATTAAACCTCACTTCGTTGGAAGACAGAAGAGTTAGGGGGGACATGATCACCACATTCAAGATTCTCAAGGGAATCGACAGGGTTGATAAAGACAGGCTATTTAACACAAGGGGCACACGCACTAGGGGACACAGGTGGAAACTGAGTGCCCAAATGAGCCGCAGAGATATTAGAAAGAACTTTTTTAGTGTCAGAGTGGTTGACAAATGGAATGCATTAGGAAGTAATGTGGTGGAGGCTGACTCCATACACAGTTTCAAGTGTGGATATGATAAAGCTCAATAGGCTCAGGAACCTGTACACCTGTTGATTGACGGTTGAGAGGCGGGACCAAAGAGCTAGAGCTCAACCCCTGCAAGCACAACTAGGTGAGTACAACTAGGTGAGTACACACAAACTGGAGGCCTACCGTCTAAACGGAGAGAGAGAGTTCGTTATAATCTTAATGGTCCCCGATCGAATCCCAGTTGATGCAATAGCAAATCGACAGATATTCTTTAACCTGATTCACCTGTTCACCTAGCACAAATGTATCCATCAATGAATCCATCTATCTATCTACTTATATCTGTCAATCTATCTTGACATAAACCCACCATTTATTATTATATACATCTATCTATCAATGTATCCGTCCATCAACTCTTCTGTCTATCCATCCATCTACTCATATGTCTTTCCATCCATCAGATAGACGGATGCATTTATGCATCCATCTATCCGTCAAGTATATATTTAGCAATCAATGTAAACATCCATCTATCTACTTATATAAATTTTCCTTTAATCTATCCATTTATCATAACCATCTATCAACATCCTCCCCACTCCCCTCCTATCGTACTCCCAAACTCCCTTCACTCGTACCGGCCCCTTCTCCTTCTCTTTCCACCCTCTCATAACCCTGCTCATCCTCTGTCCTTCTGCCCTTCCCACTTACTTACTTACTTCTGCCCTTCCCACTTAGGCAAGTTGGGCATTAAGCATAGACACAGTGTTTTCCCATATTCAACAGGGATTTGGTGAAAAAAAATGTAAATTTGACCCCTCACTTGCTATAGTGTTCTTGGGAGGTGGTGTGTTCTTTGGAGTGTTGAAATACCCCAAAATTACCATCTCTTTAAAGGTCTGAGCATGGTGCAGTGGGTTAAGGCGTACCTGTTATGCCTGTTGCTGGAAGGCTTCTGTGCTGGCTAGGGTTCGAGTCTCCTGGTGGGAAAGTGTTCTAAAGTTGAATAACTACTCTTGCAAGTTGGGCATTAAATTCATATATATATATATATATATATATATATATATATATATATTATATATATTATATATATATATATATATATATATATATACATATATATATATATATAATATTATATATATATATATATATATATATATATATATATGGATATTAACTGGATATTAACTGGGTAAATTGAAGGTATGAATGGAAGTAACTGCGGAAGGGCCTATTGGCCCATATTTCTTGATGCTTCTATATTGGAGCGGGGTCTTGAAGTGGGTAGAATATAGTTGTGCATTAATTGACTGTTGATTGCTGGTGTTGACTTCTTGATGTGTAGTGCCTCGCAGATGTCAAGCCGCCTGCTATCGCTGTACCTATCGATGATTTCTGTGTATTTGTTAAGATTTCTCTGGTGATGGTTTGGTTGTGGGAAGAGAGTATATGTTCCTTAATGGAGCCCTGTTGCTTATGCATCGTTAAACGCCTGGAAAGAGATGTTGTTGTCTTGCCTATATACTGAGTTTTTTGGGGCTTACAGTCCCCAAGTGGACATTTAAAGGCATAGACGACGTTTGTCTCTTTTAGGGCGTTCTGTTCCGTGTCTGGAGAGTTTTTCATTAGTAGGCTGGCTGTTTTTTTGGTTTTATAGTAAATCGTTAGTTGTATCTTCTGATTTTTGTCTGTAGGGATAACATTTCTATTAACAATATCTTTCAGGACCCTTTCCTCCGTTTTATGAGCGGTGGAGAAGAAGTTCCTGTAAAATAGTCTAATAGGGGGTATAGGTGTTGTATTAGTTGTTCTTCAGAGGTTGCATGGCGTTCTACTTTCCTTCTTATGATGTCTTCAATGAAACCATTGGAGAAGCCGTTGTTGACTAGGACCTGCCTTACCTACAGAGTTCTTCGTCGACTTGCTTCCATTCTGAGCTGTGGCTGAGAGCACGGTCGACATAAGCGTTAACAACACTCCTCTTGTACCTATCTGGGCAGTCACTGTTGGCATTTAGGCACATTCCTATGTTTGTTTCCTTAGTGTAGACTGCAGTGTGGAAACCTCCGCTCCTTTCCATGACTGTTACATCTAGAAAGGGCAGCTTCCATCCTTCTCCATCTCGTAAGTGAAACGTAACACAGAATTCTGCTCAAACGCTTCTTTCAGCTCCTGCAGNAACTGATTCACCTGTTCACCTAGCACAAATGTATCCATCAATGAATCCATCTATCTATCTACTTATATCTGTCATCTATCTTGACATATACCCACCATTTATTATTATATACATCTATCTATCAATGTATCCGTCCATCAACTCTTCTGTCTATCCATCCATCTACTCATATGTCTTTCCATCCATCAGATAGACGGATAGACGGATGCATTTATGCATCCATCTATCCGTCAATGTATATATTTAGCAATCAATGTAAACATCCATCTATCTACTTATATAAATTTTCCTTTAATCTATCCATTTATCATAACCATCTATCAACATCCTCCCCACTCCCTCTCCTATCGTACTCCCAAACTCCCTTCACTCGTACCGGCCCCTTCTCCTTCTCTTTTCCACCCTCTCATAACCCTGCTCATCCTCTGTCCTTCTGCCCTTCCCACTTACTTACTTACTTACTTCTGCCCTTCCCACTTAGGCAAGTTGGGCATTAAGCATAGACACAGTGTCTTCCCATATTCAACAGGGATTTGGTGAAAAAAAATGTAAATTTGACCCCCTCACTTGCTCTAGTGTTCTTGGGAGGTGGTGTTCTTTGGAGTGTTGAAATACCCCAAAATTACCATCTCTTTTAAGGGTCTGAGCATGGTGCAGTGGGTTAAGGCGTTACCTGTTATGCCTGTTGCTGGAAGGCTTCTGTGCTGGCTAGGGTTCGAGTCTCCTGGTGGGAAAGTGTTCTAAAGTTGAATAACTACTCTTGCAAGTTGGGCATTAAATATATATATATATATATATATATATATATATATATATATATATATATATATATATATATATATAATTAAATAATTATATTTATTTATATATATAATTATATTTATATATATAATTTAATATACATATATTTATAAATCTAACATATTTTTAAAAAATAAATAAATATATATATATATATATATATATATATATATATATATATATATATATATAATATATATATATATATATATTATATATATATATATATATATATGAAAATATAATGGTCAAGTGGTTTAAGGCGTCTTGTACATACCAGTTGCGTTGCTCCTGGAAGTATGGGTTCGAGTCACTTCTGGGGTGTGAGTTTTCATTCGCATATATTCCTGGGGACCATTCAGGCTTGTTCGCATTTGTGTTCCTCACGTGTGCCCCAAAGAATGAGGTGATTTGGTAAAATGCTATGCCCAAGATAACCATCCGAGTGCCGGCGGTGAGGTGGTTCAAATAGCTTCGGCTATCACCTCATTTTGTCCGGTCGTGATGGTCAAGTGGTTTAAGGCGTCTTGTACATACCAGTTGCGTTGCTCCTGGGAGTATGGGTTCGAGTCACTTCTGGGGTGTGAGTTTTCATTCGCATATAGTCCTGGGGACCATTCAGGCTTGTTCGCATATATATATATATATATATATATATATATATATATATATATATATATATATATATATATTTATTTTTTAAAATATGTTAGATTTATAAATATATATGTATATTTAAATTTGATATATACCTGTGGGTCCAGAAGGCCATCTGTGTCCCTCAGATGGTCTCCCTTATCACAGTTTGTGTCTATGGATGTGTGTGTGTGTGTCAGTGTGTTTATCCCTGTGAGTGTCCGGGGTGAGTGTGAGATCCCCTGTGAGTGGCCGGGTGATTGTGTGTCCGGCTATACCTGTGGGTTTACGAGGCCATCTGTGTCCCCTCAGATGGTCTCCTTTTTCACAGTCTATGGGTGTGTGTTAGTGTGAGTGTTCCTATGAGTGTTCGGGTGAGGGTGTGTGTACTCACCTAGTTGTACTCACCTAGTTGTGCTTGCGGGGGTTGAGCTCTGGCTCTTTGGTCCCGCCTCTCAACCGTCAATCAACAGGTGTACAGTTTCCTGAGCCTAATGGGCTCTATCATATCTACATTTGAAACTGTGTATGGAGTCAGCCTCCACCACATCGCTTCCTAATGCATTCCATTTGTCAACCACTCTGACACTAAAAAAGTTCTTTCTAATATCTCTGTGGCTCATTTGGGCACTCAGCTTCCACCTGTGTCCCCTAGTGCGTGTGCCCCTTGTGTTAAACAGCCTGTCTTTATCAACCCTGTCGATTCCCCTGAGAATCTTGAATGTGGTGATCATGTCCCCCCTAACTCTTCTGTCTTCCAACGAAGTGAGGTTTAATTCCTGCAGTCGCTCCTCGTAGCTCATACCTCTCAGCTCGGGTACTAGTCTGGTGGCAAACCTTTGAACCTTTTCCAGTTTAGTCTTATGCTTGACTAGATAGGGACTCCATGCTGGAGCCGCATACTCCAGGATTGGTCTGACATATGTGGTATATAATGTTCTGAAAGATTCCTTACACAAGTTTCTAAAGGCCGTTCTTATGTTAGCCAACCTGGCATATGCTGCTGATGTTATCCTCTTGATATGAGCTTCAGGGGACAGGTCTGGCGTGATATCAACCCCCAGGTCTTTCTCTCTCTCTGACTCTTGAAGTATTTCATCTCCCAAATGATACCTTGTATCTGGTCTCCTGCTTCCTACCCCTATCTTCATTACATTACATTTGCTTGGGTTAAACTCTAACAGCCATTTGTTCGACCATTCCTGCAGCTTGTCCAGGTCTTCTTGAAGTCTCAAGCTGTCCTCCTCTGTCTTAATCCTTCTCATAATTTTGGCGTCGTCAGCAAACATTGAGAGGAATGAGTCTATACCCTCTGGGAGATCATTTACGTATATCAGAAACAGGATAGGTCCAAGTACAGAGCCCTGTGGGACTCCACTGGTGACTTCACGCCAGTCTGAGGTCTCACCCCTCACTGTAACTCTCTGTTTCCTATTGCTTAGGTACTCCCTTATCCACTGGAGCGCCCTACCTGTTACTCCTGCCTGTTTCTCCAGCTTATGCATCAACCTTTTATGGGGTACTGTGTCAAAGGCTTTCCGACAGTCCAAAAAAATGCAGTCCGCCCACCCTTCTCTTTCTTGCTTAATTCTTGTCACCTGATCGTAGAATTCTATCAAGCCTGTAAGGCAAGATTTACCCTCCCTGAACCCATGTTGATGGGTTGTCACGAAGTCTCTTCTCTCCAGATGTGTTACTAGGTTTTTTCTCACAATCTTCTCCATCACCTTGCATGGTATACAAGTTAAGGACACTGGCCTGTAGTTCAGTGCCTCTTGTCTGTCACCCTTTTTGTATATTGGTACTACATTAGCAGTCTTCCATATTTCTGGTAGGTCCCCCGTTTCCAGTGACTTACTATACACTATGGAGAGTGGTAAGCAAAGTGCTCCTGCACACTCTTTCAATACCCATGGCGAGATTCCATCCGGCCCAACAGCTTTTCTCACATCCAGCTCCAATAGGTGCTTTTTGACCTCATCTCTTGTAATTTCGAACCTATCCAAGGTCACCTGGTTTGCTGCCACCTCTCCCAGCGCCGTGATATCTCCCTGTTCTATTGTAAAGACCTCCTGGAACCTTTTGTTGAGTTCTTCACACACCTCTTTGTCATTCTCTGTGTACCTGTCCTCGCCCACCCTAAGTTTAATCACCTGTTCCTTCACTGTTGTCTTCCTCCTGATGTGACTGTGTAGTAGCTTTGGTTCAGTCTTGGCTTTGTTAGCTATATCATTTTCATACCTTTTCTCAGCTGCTCTTCTCACACTGACATACTCGTTCCTGGTTCTCTGGTATCTCTCTCTACTTTCTGGTGTTCTGTTATTACGAAAGTTCCTCCATGCCCTTTTGTTCAGCTCCTTTGCTTTCATACATTCCCTATTAAACCACGGATTCTTCCTTTGCTTCTCTGTTTTTTCCTGTTGGGCTGGGACAAACCTGCTTACAGCCTCCTGACATTTTTGGGTGACATAGTCCATCATGTCTTGTACGGACTTGGTTCCGAGTTCTGTGTCCCAATGTATATCCCATAGGAATTTATTCATCTCCTCATAGTTTCCCTTTCTGTACGCCAGCCCTTTGGTTCCCAGTTCTTTTTGGGGGTGATAATTCCTAGCTCAACCAGGTACTCAAAGCTCAATACACTATGATCACTCATTCCCAAGGGGGCTTCCAACTTAACTTCCCTTATATCCGACTCATTTAGGGTAAATATCAAATCCAGCAAGGCTGGTTCATCCCCTCCTCTCATTCTTGTCGGTCCCTTGACGTGTTGACTTAGAAAGTTTCTTGTTGCCACATCCAGCAGCTTAGCTCTCCACGTGTCTGGGCCTCCGTGTGGGTCTCTGTTCCCCCAATCTATCTTCCCATGGTTGAAGTCTCCCATGATTAGAAGTCTGGATCCGTTCCTGCTAGCCACAGAAGCTGCTCTCTCTATTATATTGATGGTGGCCATGTTGTTTCTATCATATTCCTGTCTGGGTCTTCTGTCATTCGGTGGGGGGTTATATATGACTACTATTATAATTTTCTGTCCTCCAGTTGCAATGGTGCCTGATATGTAGTCCTGTGTGTGTGTGTGTGTCCGGGTTTATGTGAGGTTTGGTTCCTGGAACCATCCTTCCTTACAAATCTCCTCCCTTATTCCCACCGTGGGTTCGAATCCCAGGTGATTAGACCTGCCCTAGGTTCATGGATCCAAGGTATCCATCCGTGGGCCCAACGGATTTCACCCCTTCCCCACTTTCCAAGGGCCAGGTCAATTCCAGCTATCCAGGGAACCTGTCGAAACAGAGGCAGCTACAGGAGGGGACACACAAATATTTGTGCCCTGCAGTTACACAACCGTTCCGACAGGCTCGATCGCAATCTATCCAGATGAGAACACGTTCTCTTCCGACTAGACCACGCTGGAGTCGCTGTATGTCTCAAATTTGGTGCCTTTATTTATAGTTAGTATTTTTGGTGTAATGATTGATTTGTTTTAATTTTTTAATGACTTAGGTAGAGTGATTTAGGGAGTTGGGGGGGGGGCGGGTTGCGTGTGTAGTGGATTGTACGAGATCGTGGTTGGTTAGTATTTATCTAGTTGTGTTCACCTAGTTGTGCTTGCGAGGGTTGAGCTCTGTTCTTTCGGCCCGCCTCTCAACTGTTAATCAATCAATTATTACTAAGTAATACAAAAAATCCACACACACACACCCAGGAAGCAGTCCGTAACAGCTGTCTAACGCCCAGGTACATATTTACTGCTAGGTAACAGGGGCATCAGAATGATAGAATCTCTGCTGATTTCCGTTTGTGCCATCACCGGGGGATCGAATGAGCTAGGATTACGAGTCGAGAGCGACGTCCACTCAACTATAAAGCCCCCTAGGTTGTGTATTGGTGCAAAAGATAATTTGGGAGAGGTTAAGGGAAAGGAATGATGTTTGGTGGCCTTGAAGGCTTTGGGGGGAGGGGGGCTGCCAGTTTTGAATTTAAATTGTTAATTTTTTAAGATAGGATATATATGCAAAAGACGTTGCGAGATATAGTAAGAAAAGTGTTTCTGACTGAGGTTAGGTACTGTGTGATTGACTTGTATGTTAGGAAAAGAAATACTTATTAGAAACTTAGATGATCTATAGAAATGTTTCTTTGCAAACATTTGCAAATTATTGTGTAAAATGCCTATGGTTACCGTACCTTAAACAAACACACGTGAGCACAATTAGTCCACGGGATTCAGAGAGAGTGAGAGTGAACAGCGAAATAGTCACAAAAAATGTGACAATGAGGGGAAACTATGTCATTCAAACGTTAACCATATAAATTACAGTAACACTAACCGAGCGTCCACATACATATTCCAATCAATTTACATAAATAAACAATCACTAATATGTTCCTTTTAAAATGGACACACGCAGATAATTACAGTACTCATGTCAGTTCAGTTACAGGTACACATAAACACTCATAGCTGGACGTGTCTGTCGATCTTGACAATAGTAGACATGTCACAAAAAATGTGACAATAATGGGAAACTATGTCATTCATTATATATCACATATGTCAGACCAATCCTAGAGTATGCGGCTCCAGAATGGAGTCCATATCTAGTCAAGCATAAGACTAAACTGGAAAAGGTTCAAAGGTTTGCCACCAGACTAGTACCTGAGCTGAGAGGTATGAGCTACGAGGAGAGACTACGGGAATTAAACCTCACTTCGTTGGAAGACAGAAGAGTTAGGGGGGACATGATCACCACATTCAAGATTCTCAAGGGAATCGACAGGGTTGATAAAGACAGGCTATTTAACACAAGGGGCACACGCACTAGGGGACACAGGTGGAAACTGAGTGCCCAAATGAGCCGCAGAGATATTAGAAAGAACTTTTTTAGTGTCAGAGTGGTTGACAAATGGAATGCATTAGGAAGTAATGTGGTGGAGGCTGACTCCATACACAGTTTCAAGTGTGGATATGATAAAGCCCAATAGGCTCAGGAACCTGTACACCTGTTGATTGACGGTTGAGAGGCGGGACCAAAGAGCTAGAGCTCAACCCCCGCAAGCACAACTAGGTGAGTACAACTAGGTGAGTACACACAAACTGGAGGCCTACCGTCTAAACGGAGAGAGAGAGTTCGTTATAATCTTAATGGTCCCCGATCGAATCCCAGTTGATGCAATAGCAAATCGACAGATATTCTTTAACCTGATTCACCTGTTCACCTAGCACAAATGTATCCATCAATGAATCCATCTATCTATCTACTTATATCTGTCAATCTATCTTGACATAAACCCACCATTTATTATTATATACATCTATCTATCAATGTATCCGTCCATCAACTCTTCTGTCTATCCATCCATCTACTCATATGTCTTTCCATCCATCAGATAGACGGATGCATTTATGCATCCATCTATCCGTCAATGTATATATTTAGCAATCAATGTAAACATCCATCTATCTACTTATATAAATTTTCCTTTAATCTATCCATTTATCATAACCATCTATCAACATCCTCCCCACTCCCTCTCCTATCGTACTCCCAAACTCCCTTCACTCGTACCGGCCCCTTCTCCTTCTCTTTTCCACCCTCTCATAACCCTGCTCATCCTCTGTCCTTCTGCCCTTCCCACTTACTTACTTACTTCTGCCCTTCCCACTTAGGCAAGTTGGGCATTAAGCATAGACACAGTGTCTTCCCATATTCAACAGGGATTTGGTGAAAAAAATGTAAATTTGACCCCCTCACTTGCTCTAGTGTTCTTGGGAGGTGGTGTTCTTTGGAGTGTTGAAATACCCCAAAATTACCATCTCTTTTAAGGGTCTGAGCATGGTGCAGTGGGTTAAGGCGTTACCTGTTATGCCTGTTGCTGGAAGGCTTCTGTGCTGGCTAGGGTTCGAGTCTCCTGGTGGGAAAGTGTTCTAAAGTTGAATAACTACTCTTGCAAGTTGGGCATTTATATATATATATATATATATATATATATATATATATATATATATATATATATATATATATATATATATATATATATATATATATATATATATATATATATATATATATATATATATATATATATATATATATATATATATTATATTTATATATTATATGTATATTATTATTTTGATATATACCTGTGGGTCCAGAAGGCCATCTGTGTCCCCTCAGATGGTCTCCCTTATCACAGTTTGTGTCTATGGATGTGTGTGTGTGTCAGTGTGTTTATCCCTGTGAGTGTCCGGGGTGAGTGTGAGATCCCCTGTGAGTGTCCGGGTGATTGTGTGTCCGGCTATACCTGTGGGTTTACGAGGCCATCTGTGTCCCCTCAGATGGTCTCCTTTATCACAGTCTATGGGTGTGTGTTAGTGTGAATGTTCCTATGAGTGTTCGGGTGAGTGTGTGTGTGTGTGTGTGTGTGTGTGTCCGGGTTTATGTGAGGTTTGGTTCCTGGAACCATCCTTCCTTACAAATCTCCTCCCTTATTCCCACCGTGGGTTCGAATCCCAGGTGATTAGACCTGCCCTAGGTTCATGGATCCAAGGTATCCATCCGTGGGCCCAACGGATTTCACCCCTTCCCCACTTTCCAAGGGCCAGGTCAATTCCAGCTATCCAGGGAACCTGTCGAAACAGAGGCAGCTACAGGAGGGGACACACAAATATTTGTGCCCTGCAGTTACACAACCGTTCCGACAGGCTCGATCGCAATCTATCCAGATGAGAACACGTTCTCTTCCGACTAGACCACGCTGGAGTCGCTGTATGTCTCAAATTTGGTGCCTCTATTTATAGTTAGTATTTTTGGTGTAATGATTGATTTGTTTTAATTTTTTAATGACTTAGGTAGAGTAATTTAGGGAGTTGGGGGGGGGGGCGGGTTGCGTGTGTAGTGGATTGTACGAGATCGTGGTTGGTTAGTATTTATCTAGTTGTGTTCACCTAGTTGTGCTTGCGAGGGTTGAGCTCTGTTCTTTCGGCCCGCCTCTCAACTGTTAATCAATCAATTATTACTAAGTAATACAAAAAATCCACACACACACACACCCAGGAAGCAGTCCGTAACAGCTGTCTAACGCCCAGGTACATATTTACTGCTAGGTAACAGGGGCATCAGAATGATAGAATCTCTGCTGATTTCCGTTTGTGCCATCACCGGGGGATCGAATGAGCTAGGATTACGAGTCGAGAGCGACGTCCACTCAACTATAAAGCCCCCTAGGTTGTGTATTGGTGCAAAAGATAATTTGGGAGAGGTTAAGGGAAAGGAATGATGTTTGGTGGCCTTGAAGGCTTTGGGGGGAGGGGGGCTGCCAGTTTTGAATTTAAATTGTTAATTTTTTAAGATAGGATATATATGCAAAAGACGTTGCGAGATATAGTAAGAAAAGTGTTTCTGACTGAGGTTAGGTACTGTGTGATTGACTTGTATGTTAGGAAAAGAAATACTTATTAGAAACTTAGATGATCTATAGAAATGTTTCTTTGCAAACATTTGCAAATTATTGTGTAAAATGCCTATGGTTACCGTACCTTAAACAAACACACGTGAGCACAATTAGTCCACGGGATTCAGAGAGAGTGAGAGTGAACAGCGAAATAGTCACAAAAAATGTGACAATGAGGGGAAACTATGTCATTCAAACGTTAACCATATAAATTACAGTAACACTAACCGAGCGTCCACATACATATTCCAATCAATTTACATAAATAAACAATCACTAATATGTTCCTTTTAAAATGGACACACGCAGATAATTACAGTACTCATGTCAGTTCAGTTACAGGTACACATAAACACTCATAGCTGGACGTGTCTGTCGATCTTGACAATAGTAGACATGTCACAAAAAATGTGACAATAATGGGAAACTATGTCATTCATTATATATCACATATGTCAGACCAATCCTAGAGTATGCGGCTCCAGAATGGAGTCCATATCTAGTCAAGCATAAGACTAAACTGGAAAAGGTTCAAAGGTTTGCCACCAGACTAGTACCTGAGCTGAGAGGTATGAGCTACGAGGAGAGACTACGGGAATTAAACCTCACTTCGTTGGAAGACAGAAGAGTTAGGGGGGACATGATCACCACATTCAAGATTCTCAAGGGAATCGACAGGGTTGATAAAGACAGGCTATTTAACACAAGGGGCACACGCACTAGGGGACACAGGTGGAAACTGAGTGCCCAAATGAGCCGCAGAGATATTAGAAAGAACTTTTTTAGTGTCAGAGTGGTTGACAAATGGAATGCATTAGGAAGTAATGTGGTGGAGGCTGACTCCATACACAGTTTCAAGTGTGGATATGATAAAGCCCAATAGGCTCAGGAACCTGTACACCTGTTGATTGACGGTTGAGAGGCGGGACCAAAGAGCTAGAGCTCAACCCCCGCAAGCACAACTAGGTGAGTACAACTAGGTGAGTACACACAAACTGGAGGCCTACCGTCTAAACGGAGAGAGAGAGTTCGTTATAATCTTAATGGTCCCCGATCGAATCCCAGTTGATGCAATAGCAAATCGACAGATATTCTTTAACCTGATTCACCTGTTCACCTAGCACAAATGTATCCATCAATGAATCCATCTATCTATCTACTTATATCTGTCAATCTATCTTGACATAAACCCACCATTTATTATTATATACATCTATCTATCAATGTATCCGTCCATCAACTCTTCTGTCTATCCATCCATCTACTCATATGTCTTTCCATCCATCAGATAGACGGATAGACGGATGCATTTATGCATCCATCTATCCGTCAATGTATATATTTAGCAATCAATGTAAACATCCATCTATCTACTTATATAAATTTTCCTTTAATCTATCCATTTATCATAACCATCTATCAACATCCTCCCCACTCCCTCTCCTATCGTACTCCCAAACTCCCTTCACTCGTACCGGCCCCTTCTCCTTCTCTTTTCCACCCTCTCATAACCCTGCTCATCCTCTGTCCTTCTGCCCTTCCCACTTACTTACTTACTTCTGCCCTTCCCACTTAGGCAAGTTGGGCATTAAGCATAGACACAGTGTCTTCCCATATTCAACAGGGATTTGGTGAAAAAAATGTAAATTTGACCCCCTCACTTGCTCTAGTGTTCTTGGGAGGTGGTGTTCTTTGGAGTGTTGAAATACCCCAAAATTACCATCTCTTTTAAGGGTCTGAGCATGGTGCAGTGGGTTAAGGCGTTACCTGTTATGCCTGTTGCTGGAAGGCTTCTGTGCTGGCTAGGGTTCGAGTCTCCTGGTGGGAAAGTGTTCTAAAGTTGAATAACTACTCTTGCAAGTTGGGCATTAATATATATATATATATATATATATATATATATATATATATATATATATATATATATATATATATATATATATATATATATATATATATATATATATATATATATATATATATATATATATATATATATATATATATTATATATATATATATATATATATATATATAAATATATATGTATATTTAAATTTTGATATATACCTGTGGGTCCAGAAGGCCATCTGTGTCCCCTCAGATGGTCTCCCTTATCACAGTTTGTGTCTATGGATGTGTGTGTGTGTCAGTGTGTTTATCCCTGTGAGTGTCCGGGGTGAGTGTGAGATCCCCTGTGAGTGTCCGGGTGATTGTGTGTCCGGCTATACCTGTGGGTTTACGAGGCCATCTGTGTCCCCTCAGATGGTCTCCTTTATCACAGTCTATGGGTGTGTGTTAGTGTGAGTGTTCCTATGAGTGTTCGGGTGAGTGTGTGTGTGTGTGTGTGTGTGTGTCCGGGTTTATGTGAGGTTTGGTTCCTGGAACCATCCTTCCTTACAAATCTCCTCCCTTATTCCCACCGTGGGTTCGAATCCCAGGTGATTAGACCTGCCCTAGGTTCATGGATCCAAGGTATCCATCCGTGGGCCCAACGGATTTCACCCCTTCCCCACTTTCCAAGGGCCAGGTCAATTCCAGCTATCCAGGGAACCTGTCGAAACAGAGGCAGCTACAGGAGGGGACACACAAATATTTGTGCCCTGCAGTTACACAACCGTTCCGACAGGCTCGATCGCAATCTATCCAGATGAGAACACGTTCTCTTCCGACTAGACCACGCTGGAGTCGCTGTATGTCTCAAATTTGGTGCCTTATTTATAGTTAGTATTTTTGGTGTAATGATTGATTTGTTTTAATTTTTTAATGACTTAGGTAGAGTGATTTAGGGAGTTGGGGGGGGGGCGGGTTGCGTGTGTAGTGGATTGTACGAGATCGTGGTTGGTTAGTATTTATCTAGTTGTGTTCACCTAGTTGTGCTTGCGAGGGTTGAGCTCTGTTCTTTCGGCCCGCCTCTCAACTGTTAATCAATCAATTATTACTAAGTAATACAAAAAATCCACACACACACACACCCAGGAAGCAGTCCGTAACAGCTGTCTAACGCCCAGGTACATATTTACTGCTAGGTAACAGGGGCATCAGAATGATAGAATCTCTGCTGATTTCCGTTTGTGCCATCACCGGGGGATCGAATGAGCTAGGATTACGAGTCGAGAGCGACGTCCACTCAACTATAAAGCCCCCTAGGTTGTGTATTGGTGCAAAAGATAATTTGGGAGAGGTTAAGGGAAAGGAATGATGTTTGGTGGCCTTGAAGGCTTTGGGGGGAGGGGGGCTGCCAGTTTTGAATTTAAATTGTTAATTTTTTAAGATAGGATATATATGCAAAAGACGTTGCGAGATATAGTAAGAAAAGTGTTTCTGACTGAGGTTAGGTACTGTGTGATTGACTTGTATGTTAGGAAAAGAAATACTTATTAGAAACTTAGATGATCTATAGAAATGTTTCTTTGCAAACATTTGCAAATTATTGTGTAAAATGCCTATGGTTACCGTACCTTAAACAAACACACGTGAGCACAATTAGTCCACGGGATTCAGAGAGAGTGAGAGTGAACAGCGAAATAGTCACAAAAAATGTGACAATGAGGGGAAACTATGTCATTCAAACGTTAACCATATAAATTACAGTAACACTAACCGAGCGTCCACATACATATTCCAATCAATTTACATAAATAAACAATCACTAATATGTTCCTTTTAAAATGGACACACGCAGATAATTACAGTACTCATGTCAGTTCAGTTACAGGTACACATAAACACTCATAGCTGGACGTGTCTGTCGATCTTGACAATAGTAGACATGTCACAAAAAATGTGACAATAATGGGAAACTATGTCATTCATTATATATCACATATGTCAGACCAATCCTAGAGTATGCGGCTCCAGAATGGAGTCCATATCTAGTCAAGCATAAGACTAAACTGGAAAAGGTTCAAAGGTTTGCCACCAGACTAGTACCTGAGCTGAGAGGTATGAGCTACGAGGAGAGACTACGGGAATTAAACCTCACTTCGTTGGAAGACAGAAGAGTTAGGGGGGACATGATCACCACATTCAAGATTCTCAAGGGAATCGACAGGGTTGATAAAGACAGGCTATTTAACACAAGGGGCACACGCACTAGGGGACACAGGTGGAAACTGAGTGCCCAAATGAGCCGCAGAGATATTAGAAAGAACTTTTTTAGTGTCAGAGTGGTTGACAAATGGAATGCATTAGGAAGTAATGTGGTGGAGGCTGACTCCATACACAGTTTCAAGTGTGGATATGATAAAGCCCAATAGGCTCAGGAACCTGTACACCTGTTGATTGACGGTTGAGAGGCGGGACCAAAGAGCTAGAGCTCAACCCCCGCAAGCACAACTAGGTGAGTACAACTAGGTGAGTACACACAAACTGGAGGCCTACCGTCTAAACGGAGAGAGAGAGTTCGTTATAATCTTAATGGTCCCCGATCGAATCCCAGTTGATGCAATAGCAAATCGACAGATATTCTTTAACCTGATTCACCTGTTCACCTAGCACAAATGTATCCATCAATGAATCCATCTATCTATCTACTTATATCTGTCAATCTATCTTGACATAAACCCACCATTTATTATTATATACATCTATCTATCAATGTATCCGTCCATCAACTCTTCTGTCTATCCATCCATCTACTCATATGTCTTTCCATCCATCAGATAGACGGATGCATTTATGCATCCATCTATCCGTCAATGTATATATTTAGCAATCAATGTAAACATCCATCTATCTACTTATATAAATTTTCCTTTAATCTATCCATTTATCATAACCATCTATCAACATCCTCCCCACTCCCTCTCCTATCGTACTCCCAAACTCCCTTCACTCGTACCGCCCCTTCTCCTTCTCTTTTCCACCCTCTCATAACCCTGCTCATCCTCTGTCCTTCTGCCCTTCCCACTTACTTACTACTTCTGCCCTTCCCACTTAGGCAAGTTGGGCATTAAGCATAGACACAGTGTTTTCCCATATTCAACAGGGATTTGGTGAAAAAAATGTAAATTTGACCCCCTCACTTGCTCTAGTGTTCTTGGGAGGTGGTGTTCTTTGGAGTGTTGAAATACCCCAAAATTACCATCTCTTTTAAGGGTCTGAGCATGGTGCAGTGGGTTAAGGCGTTACCTGTTATGCCTGTTGCTGGAAGGCTTCTGTGCTGGCTAGGGTTCGAGTCTCCTGGTGGGAAAGTGTTCTAAAGTGAATAACTACTCTTGCAAGTTGCATTAATTATATA
>WNGS01020121.1:51569-70476 GCA_020271785.1 Procambarus virginalis | reverse complement strand
TTCCCATATTCAACAGGGATTTGGTGAAAAAAATGTAAATTTGACCCCCTCACTTGCTCTAGTGTTCTTGGGAGGTGGTGTTCTTTGGAGTGTTGAAATACCCCAAAATTACCATCTCTTTTAAGGGTCTGAGCATGGTGCAGTGGGTTAAGGCGTTACTGTTATGCCTGTTGCGGAAGGCTTCTGTGCTGGCTAGGGTTCGAGTCTCCTGGTGGGAAAGGTGTTCTAAGTTGAATAACTACTCTTGCAAGTTGGGCATTAAATATATATATATATATATATATATATATAATATATATATATATATATATATATATATATATTATTTTTTAAAAATATGTTAGATTTTATAAATATAGTGTATATTTAAATTTTGATATATACCTGTGGGTCCAGAAGGCCATCTGTGTCCCCTCAGATGGTCTCCCTTATCACAGTTTGTGTCTATGGATGTGTGTGTGTGTCAGTGTGTTTATCCCTGTGAGTGTCCGGGGTGAGTGTGAGATCCCTGTGAGTGTCCGGTGATTGTGTGTCCGGCTATACCTGTGGGTTTACGAGGCCATCTGTGTCCCCTCAGATGGTCTCCTTTATCACAGTCTATGGGGTGTGTTAGTGTGAGTGTTCCTATGAGTGTTCGGGTGAGGGTGTGTGTGGTGTGTGTGTGTGTCCGGGTTTATGTGAGGTTTGGTTCCTGGAACCATCCTTCCTTACAAATCATCCCCTTATTCCCACCGTGGGTTCGAATCCCAGGTGATTAGACCTGCCCTAGGTTCATGGATCCAAGGTATCCATCCGTGGGCCAACGGATTTCACCCCTTCCCCACTTTCCAAGGGCCAGGTCAATTCCAGCTATCCAGGGAACCTGTCGAAACAGAGGCAGCTACAGGAGGGGACACACAAAATATTGTGCCCTGCAGTTACACAACCGTTCCGACAGGCTCGATCGCAATCTATCCAGATGAGAACACGTTCTCTTCCGACTAGACACACGCTGGAGCCGCTGTATGTCTCAATTTGTGCCTTTATTTATAGTTAGTATTTTGGTGTAATGATTGATTTGTTTTAATTTTTAATGACTTAGGTAGAGTGATTTAGGGAGTTGGGGGGGGGGGCGGGGTTGCGTGTGTAGTGGATTGTACGAGATCGTGGTTGGTTAGTATTATCTAGTTGTGTTCACCTAGTTGTGCTTGCGAGGTTGAGCTCTGTTCTTTCGGCCCGCCTCTCAACTGTTAATCAATCAATTATTACTAAGTAATACAAAAAATCCACACACCACACACACCCAGGAAGCAGTCCGTAACAGCTGTCTAACGCCCAGGTACATATTTACTGCTAGGTAACAGGGGAATCAGAATGATAGAATCTCTGCTGATTCCGTTTGTGCCATCACACGGGGATCGAATGAGCTAGGATTACGAGTCGAGAGCGACGTCCACTCAACTATAAAGCCCCCTAGGTTGTGTATTGGTGCAAAAGATAATTTGGGAGAGGTTAAGGGAAAGGAATGATGTTTGGTGGCCTTGAAGGCTTTGGGGGGAGGGGGGCTGCCAGTTTTGAATTTAAATTGTTAATTTTTTAAGATAGGATATATATGCAAAAGACGTTGCGAGATATAGTAAGAAAAGTGTTTCTGACTGAGGTTAGGTACTGTGTGATTGACTTGTATGTTAGGAAAAGAAATACTTATTAGAAACTTAGATGATCTATAGAAATGTTTCTTTGCAAACATTTGCAAATTATTGTGTAAAATGCCTATGGTTACCGTACCTTAAACAAACACACGTGAGCACAATTAGTCCACGGGATTCAGAGAGAGTGAGAGTGAACAGCGAAATAGTCACAAAAAATGTGACAATGAGGGGAAACTATGTCATTCAAACGTTAACCATATAAATTACAGTAACACTAACCGAGCGTCCACATACATATTCCAATCAATTACATAAATAAACAATCACTAATATGTTCCTTTTAAAATGGACACACGCAGATAATTACAGTACTCATGTCAGTTCAGTTACAGGTACACATAAACACTCATAGCTGGACGTGTCTGTCGATCTTGACAATAGTAGACATGTCACAAAAAATGTGACAATAATGGGAAACTATGTCATTCATTATATATCACATATGTCAGACCAATCCTAGAGTATGCGGCTCCAGAATGGAGTCCATATCTAGTCAAGCATAAGACTAAACTGGAAAAGGTTCAAAGGTTTGCCACCAGACTAGTACCTGAGCTGAGAGGTATGAGCTACGAGGAGAGACTACGGGAATTAAACCTCACTTCGTTGGAAGACAGAAGAGTTAGGGGGGACATGATCACCACATTCAAGATTCTCAAGGGAATCGACAGGGTTGATAAAGACAGGCTATTTAACACAAGGGGCACACGCACTAGGGGACACAGGTGGAAACTGAGTGCCCAAATGAGCCGCAGAGATATTAGAAAGAACTTTTTTAGTGTCAGAGTGGTTGACAAATGGAATGCATTAGGAAGTAATGTGGTGGAGGCTGACTCCATACACAGTTTCAAGTGTGGATATGATAAAGCCCAATAGGCTCAGGAACCTGTACACCTGTTGATTGACGGTTGAGAGGCGGGACCAAAGAGCTAGAGCTCAACCCCCGCAAGCACAACTAGGTGAGTACAACTAGGTGAGTACACACAAACTGGAGGCCTACCGTCTAAACGGAGAGAGAGAGTTCGTTATAATCTTAATGGTCCCCGATCGAATCCCAGTTGATGCAATAGCAAATCGACAGATATTCTTTAACCTGATTCACCTGTTCACCTAGCACAAATGTATCCATCAATGAATCCATCTATCTATCTACTTATATCTGTCAATCTATCTTGACATAAACCCACCATTTATTATTATATACATCTATCTATCAATGTATCCGTCCATCAACTCTTCTGTCTATCCATCCATCTACTCATATGTCTTTCCATCCATCAGATAGACGGATGCATTTATGCATCCATCTATCCGTCAATGTATATATTTAGCAATCAATGTAAACATCCATCTATCTACTTATATAAATTTTCCTTTAATCTATCCATTTATCATAACCATCTATCAACATCCTCCCCACTCCCTCTCCTATCGTACTCCCAAACTCCCTTCACTCGTACCGGCCCCTTCTCCTTCTCTTTTCCACCCTCTCATAACCCTGCTCATCCTCTGTCCTTCTGCCCTTCCCACTTACTTACTTCTGCCCTTCCCACTTAGGCAAGTTGGGCATTAAGCATAGACACAGTGTTTTCCCATATTCAACAGGGATTTGGTGAAAAAAATGTAAATTTGACCCCCTCACTTGCTCTAGTGTTCTTGGGAGGTGGTGTTCTTTGGAGTGTTGAAATACCCCAAAATTACCATCTCTTTTAAGGGTCTGAGCATGGTGCAGTGGGTTAAGGCGTTACCTGTTATGCCTGTTGCTGGAAGGCTTCTGTGCTGGCTAGGGTTCGAGTCTCCTGGTGGGAAAGTGTTCTAAAGTTGAATAACTACTCTTGCAAGTTGGGCATTAAATATATATATATATATATATATATATATATATATATATATATATATATATATATATATATATATATATATATATATATATTTTTTAAAAATATGTTAGATTTATAAATATATATGTATATTTAAATTTTGATATATACCTGTGGGTCCAGAAGGCCATCTGTGTCCCCTCAGATGGTCTCCCTTATCACAGTTTGTGTCTATGGATGTGTGTGTGTGTCAGTGTGTTTATCCCTGTGAGTGTCCGGGGTGAGTGTGAGATCCCCTGTGAGTGTCCGGGTGATTGTGTGTCCGGCTATACCTGTGGGTTTACGAGGCCATCTGTGTCCCCTCAGATGGTCTCCTTTATCACAGTCTATGGGTGTGTGTTAGTGTGAGTGTTCCTATGAGTGTTCGGGTGAGGGTGTGTGTGTGTGTGTGTGTGTCCGGGTTTATGTGAGGTTTGGTTCCTGGAACCATCCTTCCTTACAAATCTCCTCCCTTATTCCCACCGTGGGTTCGAATCCCAGGTGATTAGACCTGCCCTAGGTTCATGGATCCAAGGTATCCATCCGTGGGCCCAACGGATTTCACCCCTTCCCCACTTTCCAAGGGCCAGGTCAATTCCAGCTATCCAGGGAACCTGTCGAAACAGAGGCAGCTACAGGAGGGGACACACAAATATTTGTGCCCTGCAGTTACACAACCGTTCCGACAGGCTCGATCGCAATCTATCCAGATGAGAACACGTTCTCTTCCGACTAGACCACGCTGGAGTCGCTGTATGTCTCAAATTTGGTGCCTTTATTTATAGTTAGTATTTTTGGTGTAATGATTGATTTGTTTTAATTTTTTAATGACTTAGGTAGAGTGATTTAGGGAGTTGGGGGGGGGGCGGGTTGCGTGTGTAGTGGATTGTACGAGATCGTGGTTGGTTAGTATTTATCTAGTTGTGTTCACCTAGTTGTGCTTGCGAGGGTTGAGCTCTGTTCTTTCGGCCCGCCTCTCAACTGTTAATCAATCAATTATTACTAAGTAATACAAAAAATCCACACACACACACACCCAGGAAGCAGTCCGTAACAGCTGTCTAACGCCCAGGTACATATTTACTGCTAGGTAACAGGGGAATCAGAATGATAGAATCTCTGCTGATTTCCGTTTGTGCCATCACCGGGGGATCGAATGAGCTAGGATTACGAGTCGAGAGCGACGTCCACTCAACTATAAAGCCCCCTAGGTTGTGTATTGGTGCAAAAGATAATTTGGGAGAGGTTAAGGGAAAGGAATGATGTTTGGTGGCCTTGAAGGCTTTGGGGGGAGGGGGGCTGCCAGTTTTGAATTTAAATTGTTAATTTTTTAAGATAGGATATATATGCAAAAGACGTTGCGAGATATAGTAAGAAAAGTGTTTCTGACTGAGGTTAGGTACTGTGTGATTGACTTGTATGTTAGGAAAAGAAATACTTATTAGAAACTTAGATGATCTATAGAAATGTTTCTTTGCAAACATTTGCAAATTATTGTGTAAAATGCCTATGGTTACCGTACCTTAAACAAACACACGTGAGCACAATTAGTCCACGGGATTCAGAGAGAGTGAGAGTGAACAGCGAAATAGTCACAAAAAATGTGACAATGAGGGGAAACTATGTCATTCAAACGTTAACCATATAAATTACAGTAACACTAACCGAGCGTCCACATACATATTCCAATCAATTTACATAAATAAACAATCACTAATATGTTCCTTTTAAAATGGACACACGCAGATAATTACAGTACTCATGTCAGTTCAGTTACAGGTACACATAAACACTCATAGCTGGACGTGTCTGTCGATCTTGACAATAGTAGACATGTCACAAAAAATGTGACAATAATGGGAAACTATGTCATTCATTATATATCACATATGTCAGACCAATCCTAGAGTATGCGGCTCCAGAATGGAGTCCATATCTAGTCAAGCATAAGACTAAACTGGAAAAGGTTCAAAGGTTTGCCACCAGACTAGTACCTGAGCTGAGAGGTATGAGCTACGAGGAGAGACTACGGGAATTAAACCTCACTTCGTTGGAAGACAGAAGAGTTAGGGGGGACATGATCACCACATTCAAGATTCTCAAGGGAATCGACAGGGTTGATAAAGACAGGCTATTTAACACAAGGGGCACACGCACTAGGGGACACAGGTGGAAACTGAGTGCCCAAATGAGCCGCAGAGATATTAGAAAGAACTTTTTTAGTGTCAGAGTGGTTGACAAATGGAATGCATTAGGAAGTAATGTGGTGGAGGCTGACTCCATACACAGTTTCAAGTGTGGATATGATAAAGCCCAATAGGCTCAGGAACCTGTACACCTGTTGATTGACGGTTGAGAGGCGGGACCAAAGAGCTAGAGCTCAACCCCCGCAAGCACAACTAGGTGAGTACAACTAGGTGAGTACACACAAACTGGAGGCCTACCGTCTAAACGGAGAGAGAGAGTTCGTTATAATCTTAATGGTCCCCGATCGAATCCCAGTTGATGCAATAGCAAATCGACAGATATTCTTTAACCTGATTCACCTGTTCACCTAGCACAAATGTATCCATCAATGAATCCATCTATCTATCTACTTATATCTGTCAATCTATCTTGACATAAACCCACCATTTATTATTATATACATCTATCTATCAATGTATCCGTCCATCAACTCTTCTGTCTATCCATCCATCTACTCATATGTCTTTCCATCCATCAGATAGACGGATGCATTTATGCATCCATCTATCCGTCAATGTATATATTTAGCAATCAATGTAAACATCCATCTATCTACTTATATAAATTTTCCTTTAATCTATCCATTTATCATAACCATCTATCAACATCCTCCCCACTCCCTCTCCTATCGTACTCCCAAACTCCCTTCACTCGTACCGGCCCCTTCTCCTTCTCTTTTCCACCCTCTCATAACCCTGCTCATCCTCTGTCCTTCTGCCCTTCCCACTTACTTACTTACTGCCCTTCCCACTTAGGCAAGTTGGGCATTAAGCATAGACACAGTGTCTTCCCATATTCAACAGGGATTTGGTGAAAAAAATGTAAATTTGACCCCCTCACTTGCTATAGTGTTCTTGGGAGGTGGTGTTCTTTGGAGTGTTGAAATACCCCAAAATTACCATCTCTTTTAAGGGTCTGAGCATGGTGCAGTGGGTTAAGGCGTTACCTGTTATGCCTGTTGCTGGAAGGCTTCTGTGCTGGCTAGGGTTCGAGTCTCCTGGTGGGAAAGTGTTCTAAAGTTGAATAACTACTCTTGCAAGTTGGGCATTAAATATATATATATATATATATATATATATATATATATATATATATATATATATATATATATATATATATATATATATATATATTAAAAATATGTTAGATTTATAAATATATATGTATATTTAAATTTTGATATATACCTGTGGGTCCAGAAGGCCATCTGTGTCCCCTCAGATGGTCTCCCTTATCACAGTTTGTGTCTATGGATGTGTGTGTGTGTCAGTGTGTTTATCCCTGTGAGTGTCCGGGGTGAGTGTGAGATCCCCTGTGAGTGTCCGGGTGATTGTGTGTCCGGCTATACCTGTGGGTTTACGAGGCCATCTGTGTCCCCTCAGATGGTCTCCTTTATCACAGTCTATGGGTGTGTGTTAGTGTGAGTGTTCCTATGAGTGTTCGGGTGAGGGTGTGTGTGTGTGTGTGTGTGTCCGGGTTTATGTGAGGTTTGGTTCCTGGAACCATCCTTCCTTACAAATCTCCTCCCTTATTCCCACCGTGGGTTCGAATCCCAGGTGATTAGACCTGCCCTAGGTTCATGGATCCAAGGTATCCATCCGTGGGCCCAACGGATTTCACCCCTTCCCCACTTTCCAAGGGCCAGGTCAATTCCAGCTATCCAGGGAACCTGTCGAAACAGAGGCAGCTACAGGAGGGGACACACAAATATTTGTGCCCTGCAGTTACACAACCGTTCCGACAGGCTCGATCGCAATCTATCCAGATGAGAACACGTTCTCTTCCGACTAGACCACGCTGGAGTCGCTGTATGTCTCAAATTTGGTGCCTTTATTTATAGTTAGTATTTTTGGTGTAATGATTGATTTGTTTTAATTTTTTAATGACTTAGGTAGAGTGATTTAGGGAGTTGGGGGGGGGGGCGGGTTGCGTGTGTAGTGGATTGTACGAGATCGTGGTTGGTTAGTATTTATCTAGTTGTGTTCACCTAGTTGTGCTTGCGAGGGTTGAGCTCTGTTCTTTCGGCCCGCCTCTCAACTGTTAATCAATCAATTATTACTAAGTAATACAAAAAATCCACACACACACACACCCAGGAAGCAGTCCGTAACAGCTGTCTAACGCCCAGGTACATATTTACTGCTAGGTAACAGGGGCATCAGAATGATAGAATCTCTGCTGATTTCCGTTTGTGCCATCACCGGGGGATCGAATGAGCTAGGATTACGAGTCGAGAGCGACGTCCACTCAACTATAAAGCCCCCTAGGTTGTGTATTGGTGCAAAAGATAATTTGGGAGAGGTTAAGGGAAAGGAATGATGTTTGGTGGCCTTGAAGGCTTTGGGGGGAGGGGGGCTGCCAGTTTTGAATTTAAATTGTTAATTTTTTAAGATAGGATATATATGCAAAAGACGTTGCGAGATATAGTAAGAAAAGTGTTTCTGACTGAGGTTAGGTACTGTGTGATTGACTTGTATGTTAGGAAAAGAAATACTTATTAGAAACTTAGATGATCTATAGAAATGTTTCTTTGCAAACATTTGCAAATTATTGTGTAAAATGCCTATGGTTACCGTACCTTAAACAAACACACGTGAGCACAATTAGTCCACGGGATTCAGAGAGAGTGAGAGTGAACAGCGAAATAGTCACAAAAAATGTGACAATGAGGGGAAACTATGTCATTCAAACGTTAACCATATAAATTACAGTAACACTAACCGAGCGTCCACATACATATTCCAATCAATTTACATAAATAAACAATCACTAATATGTTCCTTTTAAAATGGACACACGCAGATAATTACAGTACTCATGTCAGTTCAGTTACAGGTACACATAAACACTCATAGCTGGACGTGTCTGTCGATCTTGACAATAGTAGACATGTCACAAAAAATGTGACAATAATGGGAAACTATGTCATTCATTATATATCACATATGTCAGACCAATCCTAGAGTATGCGGCTCCAGAATGGAGTCCATATCTAGTCAAGCATAAGACTAAACTGGAAAAGGTTCAAAGGTTTGCCACCAGACTAGTACCTGAGCTGAGAGGTATGAGCTACGAGGAGAGACTACGGGAATTAAACCTCACTTCGTTGGAAGACAGAAGAGTTAGGGGGGACATGATCACCACATTCAAGATTCTCAAGGGAATCGACAGGGTTGATAAAGACAGGCTATTTAACACAAGGGGCACACGCACTAGGGGACACAGGTGGAAACTGAGTGCCCAAATGAGCCGCAGAGATATTAGAAAGAACTTTTTTAGTGTCAGAGTGGTTGACAAATGGAATGCATTAGGAAGTAATGTGGTGGAGGCTGACTCCATACACAGTTTCAAGTGTGGATATGATAAAGCCCAATAGGCTCAGGAACCTGTACACCTGTTGATTGACGGTTGAGAGGCGGGACCAAAGAGCTAGAGCTCAACCCCCGCAAGCACAACTAGGTGAGTACAACTAGGTGAGTACACACAAACTGGAGGCCTACCGTCTAAACGGAGAGAGAGAGTTCGTTATAATCTTAATGGTCCCCGATCGAATCCCAGTTGATGCAATAGCAAATCGACAGATATTCTTTAACCTGATTCACCTGTTCACCTAGCACAAATGTATCCATCAATGAATCCATCTATCTATCTACTTATATCTGTCAATCTATCTTGACATAAACCCACCATTTATTATTATATACATCTATCTATCAATGTATCCGTCCATCAACTCTTCTGTCTATCCATCCATCTACTCATATGTCTTTCCATCCATCAGATAGACGGATGCATTTATGCATCCATCTATCCGTCAATGTATATATTTAGCAATCAATGTAAACATCCATCTATCTACTTATATAAATTTTCCTTTAATCTATCCATTTATCATAACCATCTATCAACATCCTCCCCACTCCCTCTCCTATCGTACTCCCAAACTCCCTTCACTCGTACCGGCCCCTTCTCCTTCTCTTTTCCACCCTCTCATAACCCTGCTCATCCTCTGTCCTTCTGCCCTTCCCACTTACTTACTTCTGCCCTTCCCACTTAGGCAAGTTGGGCATTAAGCATAGACACAGTGTCTTCCCATATTCAACAGGGATTTGGTGAAAAAAATGTAAATTTGACCCCCTCACTTGCTATAGTGTTCTTGGGAGGTGGTGTTCTTTGGAGTGTTGAAATACCCCAAAATTACCATCTCTTTTAAGGGTCTGAGCATGGTGCAGTGGGTTAAGGCGTTACCTGTTATGCCTGTTGCTGGAAGGCTTCTGTGCTGGCTAGGGTTCGAGTCTCCTGGTGGGAAAGTGTTCTAAAGTTGAATAACTACTCTTGCAAGTTGGGCATTAAATATATATATATATATATATATATATATATATATATATATATATATATATATATATATATAATATATATATATATATATATATATATATATATATATATATATATATATATATATATATATATATATATATATGCGGCTCCCCAGACGCACTCTTGGACGACATAAGAATAATTCAGGAGCAAGGAGCAAGTCTAGGACTCACCCTGAACCCTTCCAAGTGCGAAATAACCTCCACCAACCAGCACATAATAGAGCAAATAAAGGTTGTTTTGCCTGACATTCATACAACCAACCCTGAGGACAGCACACTCCTAGGTGCTCCTCTTGGAAGGAATGCCATCGACGAGGTCCTTGGTAAGAAGATCACTGACCTGAAGAGAATGAACGAGAGGATTGAAGACATCGATGCTCATGATGCACTTTACCTCATCACCAGATGCTTGTCCCTCCCCAGGCTGACCTACTTTCTAAGATGTTCGCCATCTTTCAACAATATTAAATTAGAAGAGTACGACAGCTTGCTGAAATCAACACTAGAAAAAGCCCTCAATCTTTCCCTCAGCAACTCGCAGTGGAAACAGGCCTCCCTTCCTGTCAGACTCGGGGGCCTTGGCGTGCGCACAGCAACACAAATTGCTGTACCAGCGTTCCTGTCCTCTTCAGTGGGGTCTGACAACTTGGTGAAGGAAATCCTACCTGAGCACCTAGTTCAACAGGCAGGGGTACATGATCCCAGCTTCACAGACTGCACAACCAATGGGTCTCTCTCGCAGGACCAGCACCCCAACCACTGCCTTCTGAAGTCCATAAGCAATCCAGCTGGGATCGCCCCATTGCCGACCAAGAAGCTGCGACTTTGCTAGAAGCTGCGACAACACCACATGACACTGCCCGACTTAGAGCAGTAGCAGCTCCCCATGCAGGTGATTTCCTATTAGCAATCCCAATGTCAGCAACCGCACTCGTCTCACACCGCAGGCCCTCCGAATTGCCGTGGCTCTCCGTCTCGCTGCCCCAATCCACACCGAATACAGGTGTATTTGCGGCGAGGCAGAGGCCGACAGGTACGGACGGCATGGCCTTCTCTGCCAAAGGACAGGAGGATGGCATGCAAGACACGGCGAGGTCAATGACATTATTAAGACAAGCCTTACCACAGCCGGCTGTCCAGCAGAGAGAGAGCCCCGGTACCTAATGTCCCACAACTCTAATGAGCCTGTCGGTCGCCCAGATGGAATCACGGTGAACCCCTTTAAGAATGGTAGACAGTTGGTGTGGGACTACACTTGCGTCTCAACTTTAGCCAATACCTATGTTGACTTCAGTGCTACTCAAGCAGGAGGAGCTGCCAATCACCGGGAAGCGGCCAAGTCACGTAAATACAGAGACCTTGAGCACCACTACAATTTTGTCCCCATTGCCTCAGAGACACTTGGTGCCTGGGGTAAAAGTGCTGCTAGCTTTTTGAAGGAGTTGGGGTCTAAGCTAATCGAAACAACTAGAGACCCTAGAGCTGCCAGTTTTCTTTTTCAGCGCCTCAGTGTGGCAATCCAGAGAGGAAATGCTCACTGCATCCATGGTTCCTGCCCGCCATCTGAGGAGCTGGAGGAGCTTTTCAACTTGTGACAAGCAGGCTTGTACCCTGCATGTAATCAATACTGTAACTTTTTTGTGTAATGACATTTCCAAATAAAGTTAGATAAATATACACACATACCAAAAGAATAGGGGTGGTAGGAGAAGAAAATATCAAAGTGTTCAGTGAGGATCCACAAGGTCTTCTCTGAGTACTCTTTATTTTCTTCTCCGAGGCTATGGGTCCCTACACTTGCACCAGAGGTGGTACCCCTATATATATATATATATATATATATATATAATATATATATATATATATATATATAATATATATATATATATATATATATATATATATATTTATTTTTTAAAAATATGTTAGATTTATAAATATATATGTATATTTAAATTTTGATATATACCTGTGGGTCCAGAAGGCCATCTGTGTCCCCTCAGATGGTCTCCCTTATCACAGTTTGTGTCTATGGATGTGTGTGTGTGTGTCAGTGTGTTTATCCCTGTGAGTGTCCGGGGTGAGTGTGAGATCCCCTGTGAGTGTCCGGGTGATTGTGTGTCCGGCTATACCTGTGGGTTTACGAGGCCATCTGTGTCCTCTCAGATGGTCTCCTTTATCACAGTCTATGGGTGTGTGTTAGTGTGAGTGTTCCTATGAGTGTTCGGGTGAGGGTGTGTGTGTGTGTCCGGGTTTATGTGAGGTTTGGTTCCTGGAACCATCCTTCCTTACAAATCTCCTCCCTTATTCCCACCGTGGGTTCGAATCCCAGGTGATTAGACCTGCCCTAGGTTCATGGATCCAAGGTATCCATCCGTGGGCCCAACGGATTTCACCCCTTCCCCACTTTCCAAGGGCCAGGTCAATTCCAGCTATCCAGGGAACCTGTCGAAACAGAGGCAGCTACAGGAGGGGACACACAAATATTTGTGCCCTGCAGTTACACAACCGTTCCGACAGGCTCGATCGCAATCTATCCAGATGAGAACACGTTCTCTTCCGACTAGACCACGCTGGAGTCGCTGTATGTCTCAAATTTGGTGCCTTTATTTATAGTTAGTATTTTGGTGTAATGATTGATTTGTTTTAATTTTTTAATGACTTAGGTAGAGTGATTTAGGGAGTTGGGGGGGGGGGGTCGGGTTGCGTGTGTAGTGGATTGTACGAGATCGTGGTGGTTAGTATTTATCTAGTTGTGTTCATCTAGTTGTGCTTGCGAGGGTTGAGCTCTGTTCTTTCGGCCCGCCTCTCAACTGTTAATCAATCAATTATTACTAAGTAATACAAAAAATCCACACACACACACACCAGGAAGCAGTCCGTAACAGCTGTCTAACGCCCAGGTACATATTTACTGCTAGGTAACAGGGGAATCAGAATGATAGAATCTCTGCTGATTTCCGTTTGTGCCATCACGGGGGATCGAATGAGCTAGGATTACGAGTCGAGAGCGACGTCCACTCAACTATAAAGCCCCCTAGGTTGTGTATTGGTGCAAAAGATAATTTGGGAGAGGTTAAGGGAAAGGAATGATGTTTGGTGCCTTGAAGGCTTGGGGGGAGGGGGGCTGCCAGTTTTGAATTTAAATTGTTTATTTTTTAAGATAGGATATATATGCAAAAGACGTCCGATCGATCCGATCACGATGATACAGGAGAAGATGCCCATTGGGGCGAGCCTTGAAGTGGGGACAGCTGAAGAGAAGTCGGTGAGAGGAAATGTTGAAGTTGAAGAAAAAGTGCCAGGGCTAGACCCAGCTGCTTGTCAGAGTGTAGATGCTGTATCAATCCATATCTGGCTAGGCTGGGAGACGGGTCTGGATGGCGGCAGTGGAGGTTTTCTTTTTCTTGGTGTGTGGAGTGTGTCTACGTCGGGTACCACCATCTCAAAACAAGCAAAATTAGGTCCCATCCCCCTAAAGAGGGGGAAGAGAGCGGCTGCTCTCAGTTGGTTTCTTCTTAGATCTTCTATTTTTTCTTACTTCTAGTAATCATTTGATGTTCCTTGTACTGGGGGTAGTCAGGTGGAGAGATCCTTAAACAATGTTGCTTCATCGCATGTTCGAAGATTTCTTCATTCGATACATTCAATATGGTTGGTTTGGGTTGTTCAGCACGTTTTCTGCAAACTTCACATTGTAGATTTTACTGGTGAGGCGCCTGATTCAGGAGATCCATAAATCTGCTTATCACATTCCTCGTTGATTATTGGAGATTGCACTGGTAATGAGTATGGAGCGTGGCTGCAGTGGTCTCTGGTGCTGGGGGTGATGTTTGTGTTTCAATTTCAACATAGGCGTTCGAGTCGTCATCAGAAGACGTGGTATCAGAAGCCACGGTATCAGTTGTAGTTGCTGGTGTATCTGGAGTTGCTGGGTATCTGGAGTTGTAGGGTCCAGGTTGACAGGCGCTCTGGAACGGGGTCGGGCTCTGGTGGAGAGGAGCCAGCAGTAAACATGGCCTCTGGAATTACGAACGTGGGAAGATTGTTTGCCTTGTATAGTTCATTTAGTATTCTGTACCGTTGTCTGAGATCACCTCCTGAGAGTTCAGTAGCGAAGTGTATCAAAGCTGCTACAGTGCTGTCAGAGGTGGCTGGAGGCGGTGTGAGTGAGGATTGGTGCAGAGGTGTCGTCTGATGCTGTGATTGGCTGGCTCGGGAGTTGCTGGTCCAGTAGTTGGGTTGCTCGCCGCTCGCGGCGCCCACCCGTCGGGAGAGCTGGGAAGGCATGTTCTTGAATGTTAAATCGTTTTTGGAGTAGAGTTTCTTGGTCTGGCTTCTGTCATTTGCTTGATTTCCTCTTGTCGCTTGGGCAGTCTTGAGAGACGGCTGTGTGGTCACCGTCGCAGAGTAGACAACGTTTGGTGGCAGCTGCAGGTCTTGTGATGATGTTCCCCAGCACAGATGCTGCATTTCTGCTTCGGATTTGGGCACTTTTGTGAATAGTGGGTGTATTGATAACACCGAAAGCACTGACGCAGGTGGAAATATCGCTGCCTGGAGATCTGGTGGGGTGTGCAGGCCACTCCACAGCATCTGAGGCCGTTGTCGGCCGCGAGAGTAGCCTCTGCCGGAGTCTTGAGGGTGACCTTGAGGGTTGGCTTTCTGTTTACATCCTGCTGAATGAGGTGGGCCGATATGGCCGTGAGGGATCTGTTTTGGGTGTTTATGCTCTTCACAATCTCAGAAGCTGGTCGTTCAGCGATGATGTCACTCACTCTGTGAATGAATATAGTCCTTACTGCCAGGAACTGTTTTGTTTTTTTGTTTTGTTTTGAGACATATATCCAAGAGTTGTTACATTCTTGTACAGCCACTAGTACGCGTGCGTTTCGGGCAGGTCCCTGGAATACGATCCCCGCCGCGAAGAATCGGTTACAACCAAGTACACATTTTACTGTTGCGTTACAACAGAGGCGACAGTAAGGATTTGCGCCCAGTAAATACTCCCCGGCCAGGATACGAACCCATGGTAGGGAGGCAGAGTGTTAGGCCCTGTGCTTCGAGTGCAGTGGTCGTTGTCGTGGTGAATAGGCTTTCTAGTGCTGCTGCACTACTGAAAAGAATTTGGGGCCCATTCACGTCCATAACGACGTCGATGGGTGCTACCCCAGAGGTTGATGATAGTAGATTCATTATCTCGATCTTGCTGTATGTGGTGTCGGTTCCTCGGAACCGCACCTTCACTCTGAACAGCATGTTCAGGAGGCTCTATCGTTGCTGCCCTATATTTATCCACCCGGCAGTGCTGGGTGCAGGAGAGCCTGAACTAGAGGGTTGCACTTTCTTTAAGAGGTCTCCCGTCTCTTACCGGTATAATGCACCGGATCAGGGTGGGGTCTGACCTCCTAAAGCAAAGTACTCTGTCGCAAAAGACGTTGCGAGATATAGTAAGAAAAGTGTTTCTGACTGAGGTTAGGTACTGTGTGATTGACTTGTATGTTAGGAAAAAAATACTTTAGAAACTTAGATGATCTATAGAAATGTTTCTTTGCAAACATTTGCAAATTATTGTGTAAAATGCCTATGGTTACCGTACCTTAAACAAACACACGTGAGCACAATTAGTCCACGGGATTCAGAGAGAGTGAGAGTGAACAGCGAAATAGTCACAAAAAATGTGACAATGAGGGGAAACTATGTCATTCAAACGTTAACCATATAAATTACAGTAACACTAACCGAGCGTCCACATACATATTCCAATCAATTTACATAAATAAACAATCACTAATATGTTCCTTTAAAATGGACACACGCAGATAATTACAGTACACATGTCAGTTCAGTTACAGGTACACATAAACACTCATAGCTGGACGTGTCTGTCGATCTTGACAATAGTAGACATGTCACAAAAAATGTGACAATAATGGGAAACTATGTCATTCATTATATATCACATATGTCAGACCAATCCTAGAGTATGCGGCTCCAGAAGGAGTCCATATCTAGTCAAGCATAAGACTAAACTGGAAAAGGTTCAAAGGTTTGCCACCAGACTAGTACCCGAGCTGAGAGGTATGAGCTACGAGGAGAGACTACGGGAATTAAACCTCACTTCGTTGGAAGACAGAAGAGTTAGGGGGGACATGATCACCACATTCAAGATTCTCAAGGGAATCGACAGGGTTGATAAAGACAGGCTATTTAACACAAGGGGCACACGCACTAGGGGACACAGGTGGAAACTGAGTGCCCAAATGAGCCGCAGAGATATTAGAAAGAACTTTTTTAGTGTCAGAGTGGTTGACAAATGGAATGCATTAGGAAGTAATGTGGTGGAGGCTGACTCCATACACAGTTTCAAGTGTGGATATGATAAAGCCCAATAGGCTCAGGAACCTGTACACCTGTTGATTGACGGTTGAGAGGCGGGACCAAAGAGCTAGAGCTCAACCCCCGCAAGCACAACTAGGTGAGTACAACTAGGTGAGTACACACAACTGGAGGCCTACCGTCTAAACGGAGAGAGAGAGTTCGTTATAATCTTAATGGTCCCCGATCGAATCCCAGTTGATGCAATAGCAAATCGACAGATATTCTTTAACCTGATTCACCTGTTCACCTAGCACAAATGTATCCATCAATGAATCCATCTATCTATACTTATATCTGTCAATCTATCTTGACATAAACCCACCATTTATTATTATATACATCTATCTATCAATGTATCCGTCCATCAACTCTTCTGTCTATCCATCCATCTACTCATATGTCTTTCCATCCATCAGATAGACGGATAGACGGATGCATTATGCATCCATCTATCCGTCAATGTATATATTTAGCAATCAATGTAAACATCCATCTATCTACTTATATAAATTTTCCTTTAATCTATCCATTTATCATAACCATCTATCAACATCCTCCCCACTCCCTCTCCTATCGTACTCCCAAACTCCCTTCACTCGTACCGGCCCCTTCTCCTTCTCTTTTCCACCCTCTCATAACCCTGCTCATCCTCTGTCCTTCTGCCCTTCCCACTTACTTACTTACTTCTGCCCTTCCCACTTAGGCAAGTTGGGCATTAAGCATAGACACAGTGTCTTCCCATATTCAACAGGGATTTGGTGAAAAAAATGTAAATTTGACCCCTCACTTGCTCTAGTGTTCTTGGGAGGTGGTGTTCTTTGGAGTGTTGAAATACCCCAAAATTACCATCTCTTTTAAGGGTCTGAGCATGGTGCAGTGGGTTAAGGCGTTACCTGTTATGCCTGTTGCTGGAAGGCTTCTGTGCTGGCTAGGGTTCGAGTCTCCTGGTGGGAAAGTGTTCTAAAGTTGAATAACTACTCTTGCAAGTTGGGCATTAAATATATATATATATATATATTATATATATATATATATATATAGATATATATTATATATATATAATATATATATATATATATATATATATATATATATATTATTTTTAAAAATATGTTAGATTTATAAATATATATGTATATTTAAATTTTGATATATACCTGTGGGTCCAGAAGGCCATCTGTGTCCCCTCAGATGGTCTCCCTTATCACAGTTTGTTTCTGGATGTGTGTGTGTGTGTGTCAGTGTGTTTATCCCTGTGAGTGTCCGGGGTGAGTGTGAGATCCCCTGTGAGTGTCCGGGTGATTGTGTGTCCGGCTATACTGTGGGTTTACGAGGCCATCTGTGTCCCCTCAGATGGTCTCCTTTATCACAGTCTATGGGTGTGTGTTAGTGTGAGTGTTCCTATGAGTGTTCGGGTGAGTGTGTGTGTGTGTGTGTGTGTGTGTGTGTGTGTGTGTGTGTGTGTGTGTGTGTCCGGGTTTATGTGAGGTTTGGTCCTGGAACCATCCTTCCTTACAAATCTCCTCCCTTATTCCCACCGTGGGTTCGAATCCCAGGTGATTAGACCTGCCCTAGGTTCATGGATCCAAGGTATCCATCCGTGGGCCCAACGGTCACCCCTTCCCCACTTTCCAAGGGCCAGGTCAATTCCAGCTATCCAGGGAACCTGTCGAAACAGAGGCAGCTACAGGAGGGGACACACAAATATTGTGCCCTGCAGTTACACAACCGTTCCGACAGGCTCGATCGCAATCTATCCAGATGAGAACACGTTCTCTTCCGACTAGACCACGCTGGAGTCGCTGTATGTCTCAAAATTGGTGCCTTTATTTATAGTTAGTATTTTTGGTGTAATGATTGATTTGTTTTAATTTTTAATGACTTAGGTAGAGTGATTTGGGAGTGGGGGGGGGGGCGGGTTGCGTGTGTAGTGGATTGTACGAGATCGTGGTTGGTTAGTATTTATCTAGTTGTGTTCACCTAGTTGTGCTTGCGAGGGTTGAGCTCTGTTCTTTCGGCCCGCCTCTCAACTGTTAATCAATCAATTATTACTAAGTAATACAAAAAATCCACACACACACACACCCAGGAAGCAGTCCGTAACAGCTGTCTAACGCCCAGGTACATATTACTGCTAGGTAACAGGGCATCAGAATGATAGAATCTCTGCTGATTTCCGTTTGTGCCATCACGGGGGATCGAATGAGCTAGGATTACGAGTCGAGAGCGACGTCCACTAAACTATAAAGCCCCTAGGTGTGTATTGGTGCAAAAGATAATTGGGAGAGGTTAAGGGAAAGGAATGATGTTTGGTGGCCTTGAAGGCTTTGGGGGAGGGGGGCTGCCA
>WNGS01020119.1:0-16332 GCA_020271785.1 Procambarus virginalis | reverse complement strand
AGTATTTTCTTTCATGTGTGTTTGGGTTGGCTGACGAGTGCTGCCGGTTCCTGCGTGTTTCGGTCGGGTGTTGAATGTTTGTACTGTGTGTGTGTTGGTGTTTTCGTGAGTTGTGTGTTGTGTTTAGCAATTTATTTTTTCATTTTGTGCCTTTTGTTTCTGATGTTTCTTTTGCGCCCTGTGTGGTTTAATGTATATTATTTGGCACGCCCCATCTGGGTTGTGCAGGTACTTATTGTGTGCTCATGTATTTCTCTTTGTTTCGATGTTTTTCAGTTAACGTTATTTGCTATTTGCCAAATGCTCTGTGTTGTTGTCGTAATGTGTTCATTTGAGTTAGCATTTTGCTGTGGCTTTTGTACTTGTTTGTTGTATGTTGCATTTATGGATGTTGGTGCTACGGTGCCTTGTATTGTATGCTTAAATTGTAATGTATTTTGTTTTATAAATAATAGAAAAAAAATGATAGGGTGACGTTTGGATTTGTCATGGGGACTTCTCTGCCTCCGGTGAAGAGAACATTGCCGGCTGGTCTCGCATTTATGGTGCTGGTTGACCATCTGTTGATTGGTGTCGCCCTAGTGGACGTGCTGCATGTGCAGCTGTCGGCCTTAGTGGGTGTCCAGCTGCTTCAGGGCAACCATGCTGAGGTCAAGTTCCACCACCAGGCTGCCTTTCAGGCATTTCTCGGGCGGTGTGAGGGGCGTGTTTACCCTCTCCCTGATACTGCTGGTTCTGTTAAAGTGGTGAATCTTAGTCTTGCCTTGACGTATGTGGCGGTGCATGGTGCCCCCTTTGAATTTCAGGACAATCTTTTAGACTCCTGTTTTGAGAGGTTTGGACTGTGTTAAGTGTTCTTTTGAACAAGGTCCTTGCCGGGCACTGTGCTGGGATGCTTGATGCCTCCCGCACCCTGAAGATGTCACTGAAGTGTAGTAGTGTTCCGTCGTTAGTGTCCGTGTTTGGTTACACGCTCCGCTTCCTGTAGCCGGGACAGCTGCGCACCTGTTATAGGTGTGGTCATGAGGGTCATCTGGCTGCAGCGTGCGACGTGGGAGCAACTGGTAGGGTGCATATTTATCGTGCGGAGGATTTTACGCCCCTGTTGTGTTTGGACAGCTCTGAGGACGGAGTGGGTACTGTGCCTGAGGCGCCTGATTGCCTGTCTGCTGCTCCGCCTGTTGAGGTGAGTTCTACGGCTTGTGTGACACGTCTGATAACTCCCATGACCCCTGGGGTCTTAAGCCAGTGTATGTGGGTGTCGGGCCGTCGCCTGCCCTGCATGTTGTGGAGGATGTCCTGGTGGAGGTCCATGTCCCGCCCCCACTTGTGAATGTGGTCCCGGCTCCTGGGGGCGTGGGTTCTTCTGTTTTGGAGGGGGTGCTTCGGCCAGGGGAGGTGCCTGCCATGTCTGTGTGTCTAACGACCTCGTCATGGTGCTGAAGAAGGATGTGAGCCAGGGGGCCTCGACTCCTGTGCCCAGTGGCAGGGACAATGCCGCGCCTGTGTTCCCTGTGGTCCCCCCCTCCTTCATTGCCCTGGTCTGGGGGGAGCCTAGTCCCGACTGCCAATGTCGTTACCCGTGAGGTTGGGTGTTGGGCTTTTTCGGGATGCCCGGGTGCTTCCAATCCCGTGGTGCGCTTCCACAATCTGGGTGCCACGGGTGAAGGAGTTTGTTTATGGGGTGCCAGATAGGATGCCTCCACCGATGGCGCCGCCTGTTGGGCGGGCATCATCTGCCCACCTACTGCTGTGGGATGCATATTGCTTGCGCTTTTCGATGCAGGAGTTCCCTGGTAAATATTAGTAGACGTCATCGACACGACGTGCCGCCCTCCGGTGCGCCATGTCTCCCTCTCCCTCTCTCATCCACCTCTGTTTTCGTCGCAGTTCCTCTGTCTACGGCTTATTGCAACCATCACTTTTGAACCTTATCATTCTCTACATATGCGCATCTCCTAACATCTTTCCTGTGCGGTTATCGGAGGACACACCCATCATGCAAACTGCACCTACTCTCAAGAAGAAGAAGTGTGGAGGAGGAAGGAATTGAGGGATAGAGGAGGAGGGGGTAGAGGTGTGGAGAAGGAGGGGGTCATGATGTGAAGGAGGAGGGCATGGAAGTGTGGAGGAGGAGGAGGGGATAGAGGCGTATGGAGGAGGAGGGGGTAGAGGTGTGTGGAGGAGTAAACAGTAAAAACAGTAAACAGTAAAATGGGTATCTGGTTGTTAAACGATTTGGCGGGTCGTATTCCGGGGAACATAGGATTAAGTACTTGCCTGTAACGCTATGCGTACTAGTGGCTGTACAAGAATGTAAGAACTCTTGTATATATAATAAATAATCTATATAATAAAAATGGAAATGTTCATTTGTTCAAAATCGCTAATCTCCGAAAGTTCTTCACCGATTGCTTTGAAATTTTTACACAGTGTTCCATTCGCATCCGAGCGGGTTTATATACACATTTTATATTGATGTCACCTCTGTGACGGAAAAAAATAATTAAAAAAAAACTGTTGTTTTTCATGTTTTTCATGAGAGGGAAATCTTTGAAACCTCTTTTCCGATTACTTTGAAATTTTGACACAACGTTGTATTCGAATAGGCGCATCTTTTTATATATCTTCCATATACATGCCTCACCTGTGACAGGAAAAAACATGCTTTGTTTGAAATACTACGCCATCCATGGACAAAGGAGCAACACATGCTGTAATCTCCGAAAGTTCTTCACCGATTGCTTTGAAATTGTGACACAACGTTGCATTCGAATAGGCGCATCTTTTTATATACCTACTATATAGATGCCACCCCTGTGACAGGTAAAAGCATGCGTTTTTGAAAAACAGCGCCATCTGTGGCACATAATAGCAACATGCACACTATACTAGATATGTCACGAATTCCATTTCAATGTTTCCGAGTGTTGATACATTTATTTTCATAGATTTCAATTTATTTTGTTTTTTATTGAATTATTTTGTGTGACAGTGTGTTGAAAGTGAGCTGTGTTGTTTATCATACCGTTCATTTCGTAAGTATAAGTGTAGATGCCACACCTGTGACAGGTAAATCTATGCTTTTCTTGAAAAACAGCGCCATCTGTTGCATGTAAGAGCAACACACATGCAATCTATATAAATAAAAGTGGAAATGTTCATTTGTTCAAAATCGCTAATCTCCGAAAAATCTTCACCGATTGCTTTGAAATTTTCACACAATGTTCAATTCACATCCGAGTAGGTTTTTATACACATTTTATATTGATGTCACGTCTGTGACGGAAAAAACTGAATTTTTTTTAAAACTGTGTTTTTCATGTGAGAAAAATCTTCGAAACCTCTTTACCGATTGCTTTGAAATTTTGACACGACGTTGCATTCGAACAGGCGCGTGTTTCTAGATGCCTACTATATATGCCTTGCCTGTGACCAGAGAAAATATTTATTTTTTTTAAACAACGCCATCTGTTGGATGTAAGAGCAACACACACTGTAATCTCCCAAAGTTCTTCACTGATTGCTTTGAAATTTTGACACAACGTTCTATTGAAATACTTGCATGTTTTTAAATACCTACTATACAGATGCCACACCTGAAACACGTAAAAACATGCTTTTTGAAAAACAGCGCCATCTGTTGCATATAATAGCTACACACGTTATCCTAAATATGTTACGATTCCATTCAGTGTTTCCGATTGCATTGAAAAATTAATTTCATAGAGTTCATTTATTTGCATTTTTATTTATTTAGTTTGTATGATATTGTGTTGGAATTGAGCTGTGATGTTTCCCATTCCGTTCATTTCGTACATATAAGTATAGATGCCACACCTTTGACAGGTAATTTTTTTTTAAGAAACAGCGCCATCTGTTGGGTGTAAGAGCATCTCACACTTTACTAATTAGGTTACAATTCCATTTCAGTGTTTCCGATTGCTTTAAAAAATTTAATTTTCTTAGATTTCGATTTATTTTCATTTTGAATTAATTACTTTGTGTGACATTGTGTTGGACTTGACCTGGGTTGTTTACCATACCGTTCATGTTGTGAGTATAGTTTATTTTTTCATTGTTTTCCATTTCGTTTTTTTAACTGTTTTTCTTATATTTCATTGATGGGAACATCAGATCATTTGATGTTCCCAATTTTCTGATGAGAACATCAGACCATTGGGAAGGCATCGGACAAAGAAGTGGGGACGGGTGGGGATGATGAGGGGACGGAAGTGAGAGATGGTGGGGAGGACGAGGGGACAAGTGAGGGGGTAATAGTGGGGAAGGACGAGGGGACGGTGGCGTTTGGGATGGTGGGGACGAGGGGATGGGGAAATAGAACGGTGGAAAGGACAAAGGGACAGGGGAGTGGGGCATGGTGGGAAGAAAGAGGGGATGGTGGAGTTGGGAATGGCGGGGAGGACGAGGAGACGGGTGAGGGGGATTTACGGGAGGACTGGGGGACAGGGAAAGTTGCTGTGGCTGGGTACTGCTAGTAAAATAATAAATAATATCCGCATCATAACACCACACCCACACATTCTACCATACCCACACCATATTACCACACCCACACAATGTTGCCACACCCACACCATATCACCACACCACACCCACACCAGACTGCCGATTCGCTGCCGGCGCCATAGCTAGCTGGCCGCACACGGATTTGTTCCCGGGAAACTCACGATTCTGTGCACCCATCAGCTCTATTCATCGCGATTTTGTGAGGAACACTACATCTGTACTCCAAGACCCAGGCAATATCTTGTTTTGAAGTGGACGATTCTGATTTCGCCTACAATTGACGGTAATGCAACGTTGTTGATTACCTGCTGTCCAGCTGACTGGTTTTCTGCGCAACCCAGTACGCAGGCGACCCAAACTCTCGTACCGCACTTTTTTTTTTTTTTTTTTTTTTTTTTTTTTTAGGACCGTATCACTGACCAGGTCACTTAGAGTCCTACCCTGAAGGGCGAGGCGATATCCTGCGGGCATTGCCACAAGGGAGCACTTTAGAAAGTGTACTGAGCCTGACAGGGAAAGGTTGACCAAACAGCTTGTTTAGGTGTTAGGTATCCCTGATTCCACCTGGGGGAATCATTCTACGACCTCCGTTGGAGGGGACTGAATTTCTCCAGGCCTAGGAGTGTCTCGGGCATTAGGTAGGGCAGTGATTCGGTCCTCACTACGTGGAGAGAGTCATGGGGAAGGCTAAGAGAAAGAGGAAATGTTGGCAGCTTTCAGACGAGGAGGGTCGGTGGACCGATGTGCAGCAGGCGCCGAAGAAGACTGCTCTCGAGGCTTCGCCACGTGCCTCTACCAGCAAGGCAGCAGACGTAATGGACCTAGAGGGGGCAGCATCAGTCACACACCTGCCAGTGTCAGACAATGCTTCTCTGTCCACGGCACAGCCACAGGACAACAGTATGAGACAAGAGAGGACACCACCAGTCTCACACCAGCCAGTGTCAGACACTGTACCTCTCTCCACAGCCCAGCCACAGGACAACAGTATGAGACAGGAGAGGACACCACCAGTCTCACGCCAGACATCGCCAGCCTCTGCACTTCTTCCGAAATTCAAGATAATGCAGACAGGCCACTTTCCTACAGCATATGGAGTAGTAACGGCAATGGAAAAAGAACAACCAGAGCTCAAACTTTCCATTACAGTCAACCTGAAGGGAGAAATAATACTAGCACCACAAGACCACCAGACTGCCAATTACTTAGGAACAGTACGGGTCCTGCAAGGGAAACCTGTATGCTTGGAAAAGCTGGACCCTTCGGAAAGACGCACACGAGTCGTGCTTTTGGGATACCCAGTCGACTTTCCCCTGGATCCAGTACTCGAACACAAGCAAATCCTGAATGCGGAACGATGCCACACAAAAGTGGACAAGGCAGCGACACGTCAAGTTCTGGTGACCGTCATGGGACGTGTGCCAGAAACGTTCAGTCTTGGGAATTGGGGTACATACCGACAGAGACCATACGTCCCAGAACCCCTGCGCTGCTTCAGGTGTCAGAAATACGGCCACCATCAGTCACGCTGCACCGGACAGGAGAGATGCGGAGTGTGCAGCCTGAGACATCCAACCGCAGACTGCATAGCCAAGCACAAGGCAAACCAGGCCACTACAGCCAAATGTCCAAATTGTGGAGGCAAACATCATGCCTGGAGCACAACCTGCTCTGCACGGAAAGAAAAAGTGCAGGCAGCTCAGGCCAGGATACACACACAGACCAGCCCCACATACACCAACACCAACGTCTGGAACACTCGTGCACAGCCACAACAGACACACGCACTCACAGAGCAAAATTTCCCGAGTCTATTAATTCCGAATCAGAAAATACACAAAGGTGCTGCGGAAATACAGCAATGCAAAAGGGCAAAAAACAATTACTTTCGGAATCGACACGCCAGATATACAGTTTTACCGAGGTCCAGCTGAAAAACATCGTGAAGATCATGGCAGAGACCATTATCGATTGCCTACAGGTGACGCAGAACGCCTCACAACGACAGACTCAGGAAATCGCTTGTGTGATAATGGACAAGATCGTGCAGCAGACCACTGTTTCACAACAAATAGACAGTCTGAGACAAGACGAGGCACAAGAGGACAGACAACGCATCCTGGACATACAGACTTCCGACAACAGTCGGGTAGTCAAGACCCCAGATCATCGACATTTACAACGCAACTGGAAGTGGCAGTGACCACCCACGATCAACAGGATCTTCCACCACAAGTGACAGACAACAACGGCCCATGCAGTCTGATATGCAACAACACCAACACAGACGTATTGAACAGCAGAGATGCACAGGTTCCAACAACACCAGAAACGGCGTCGACCAATCAATGCAGTCCGACATGCGGCAATGCCAGCAACACAGTAATGGACCACAGTTATGCACGGATTCCAACAATGCCGGGGATGACCACGGCCGATCAATGCAGTCCGATTTGCGGCGACACGACTTGCGAGGTGGAGAACATAGAGGTCGATCCCGAAGAGGAGTTCTCCTAGAACAGGCAACACCATCCGAAACCGTCGTCTGGCCATTACGAATACTGCAGTGGAACATACAAGGTCTTGGAAATAAAAACCACACACTTCGGGAGGCTGCAATCAGCACGAAAGCAGATATAATCGTTTTGGAAGAAACTCTTTTCCCAGCCTCGAAATCCTTCAGATTAGCTGGGTATCAGCACTATGTTATGCCGTATGAGCAGGGGAGACAAAGAGGCTTAATGACCCTAGTCAGGAACACCATACCCAGCAAGAAAATAGACCCAGTTTCATGTGGGGATGGAGTAGAGGTATTAGCGGTGACAGTGGATATGGCTAATATTGAGCTCCTCATATACAACGTTTACAAGCCCCCTAGACGTAAACTAGAAGCAGAGGCGGCGCTTGCCTTGGCCACGCAGGAAAATGTAATTATTGCTGGGGATTTTAATGCTCATCATCGAGAGTTAGGTGCGACTGGGCCAGCCAATGCTGATGGGCGCCATTTAGCTGCAGCTCTGCGAGATGTACCTGAAATTACACTTCTCAACACTGGGGAACCCACTCACATTCTAGGAGGGTCCCTTGATCTTACATTAATCTCAACAGCACTCAAGCATCGGGCGAAGTGGGAAGTAGACCCGGTGATCACCAGTGACCACTATGCTACTGTCACAACACTAAACATAGAACGACCTCCTACACCACCTGCACAACCTAGGTGGAATTTAAGTAAGGCCAATTGGAATATATACCAAGAAGAACTTGAAAATTGGTTTGCAACATACACGCCACCTGAGGATTTGAACATACACGAGACCAATCTGCAGGAAGCCATTGCAGCTGCTGCAAACAAAGCTATTCCAGTCATTATCACAGGAAACACACCACGGAGGAACTATTGGTTCTATAGTAGTGAAGTTAAAGAACAGAACCACAGAGTCAACATCTTCAGAAAACATCTGAAGAGAAACCCCACACCAGAAGGAAGAACTCTGCTAAGAGCGGTGGTATCTGAAGCAAGACGCGTTTCTAGAGAAGTAAAGGAGGCAAGATGGTCTGAGTGGTGTCAAACTCTGAACGAACATAGTAGTCTTGGCAAGATATGGGGTCAGATTAAAACTATATCAGGTCGACCGGCCCGACCACAGGCATGTATTCAACCATTGCAGGAGGCTGAGAGACTTGCCCTCCAATTTGCAGAACGAACATCTTCATATCAGCTTCCTGCTGTGGTCCGCAGGCAGCAAGAACAATTAACACAAGAGAGGTTGACAGTCATTCATGCGAGTATAGCTATAAATGACGAATGTGACTGTCCCTTCACCACACAAGAACTAATCAGAGCCAAAAAAGGTGGTAAGGACACTGCACCAGGTGCTGATACCATTACATACTCAATGATCGCACATGCAGGTCCTGCTGGTGAACAAGGAATATTGGACGTCATCAACGCATCTTGGCAGCAAGGCAAACTACCGACCTCTTGGAAGAAAGCAGACATCATTCCGATTCCTAAGCCGAAAGAACCTGGCAATTACAGACCCATTTCATTAACATCATGCATTAGTAAAACTGCAGAACGGATGGTCTTAAATAGGCTACTGTGGAAGACTGGAGACCTGCATAAACACATATTTGGCTTCACTAGAGGCGTGGGTACTTCCAACTGCATAGCCACATTACTAGGAACAGTTAACTCGGGTCCAGCTATAGTGATCTTCCTTGACCTAGAAAAAGCATTCGAACTTGCGAGCCCGCAAGCAATTTTACACACCTTAGTTACAAAAGGTGTAAAGGGAAAATTGCTAGCATGGATTCAAGATTACCTAAGTCACAGGTATGCCAGAGTAAAGTTGCAAGGACAAGTGTCGGGCTACCGCTTGCATGAGAATGGGACTCCACAAGGAGGAGTCCTCAGTCCTAGTCTTTTTAACATCCTTATGGAGAAACTTGTTGCCATGACATTTACAGAAGGGGTTAAATTGCTAAGCTATGCTGACGATCTAGCATTAGTCATTACAGGTCCTTCACTTCTCAATAAAGCACAAGGTGCATTAGATAAAGTAACATCTGAATGCAGCGTTTTAGGGCTAAAAATATCTGCACAGAAGTCTAAGGCAATGAGACTAGGCGGCCACACTCCAGACAGGCACCTACGCATTCAAGACATTAACCTTCAGTGGGTTACACAATATCAATATCTCGGAGTGTGGATAGATTTTAACATGACGTTCAACAAGCAAATTCAATATCTAAAGGAGAAAGTAAAATCACGACTAAATATAATGAGAGCAATCACAGGGCCCCGTCTAGGAGCGGGACACAAAGTGTTAAGAATGTTTTACATACACGCCGTTCGTTCCCTAATTGATTATGCGGCGCCTGCCTTACTCACTCTTTCTCCTGGCCAGTGGGCGAACGTTGAGGTTCTTCAAAACGATGCATTGCGAATCATAACAGGAGCTCCCAGATGGACTAAAATACTGAACCTAAGACTGGAAACCAGGCTAACGTCGCTTGAAATAAGGGTAAAAGGGATCGCTGCGTTCATGCTCACCAAGATATTGACTAGACCTAGAATCAGTTCACTTAATGATATCATCACTGGAGCACTAACTCTGGACAGACGAGCCTCCAATAGCACCAGGTGGACCCATTGTGCGATAAACACCATCAATACGTTCGAAATAACAAACACAGTCACTGAGAAGGGTGTCGACGAAATACATGCAGACTTTGTTATGCAAGCCCCTTGGGAATCTCCGCCAGCAGACTTTAAGATTATGGTTATTGTAGGGAAAAAGAACCAGACACATCCTCTTCTGCTACGTAACATTGCACAGATGCATATAGAAGCAAACATGGCATCCGATAGCTTCACATACTTCACCGATGGATCAGTAGACCAGCAGGGACACGAAACCGGAGCTGCAGTTAAAGCAGGAAACTCTGTACATAGTTGGAGGCTCTCAAATGGGTGTTCGACTTTACAAACAGAGATGCTGGCCATTCAAAAGGCTTTGGAACATGCTCTTGCTCAACACCGACAACATGTTATCATACATACAGATTCGAGAACCGCCATTGAAACCTTGCAACAAGACCGCATATGTGATAACATACATCTGATCACAACTGTCCTATCATTAATGCAAACACTCAAACGTCAAGGCCGACGGGTCCTTCTCAACTGGGTGCCAAGTCATGTGGGTATCGTTGGGAATGACATTGCAGACGAAGCTGCAAAACTTGCAACTAAGAGAAGAACTGTAGACATTTGCATACCACAGAGTCTGTCCCAGATTAAGCGAGTAATTAGAACCAGAGCAATGCAAAAGTTGTACAGTGACCACACCTCAGCTGTTGCAACATCTCGATCTGCAGGTTGGTACAGGAATTCAACCAACTACGAACCACTTATGTTAATGAAGGGGAGCAGTAGGGCAACAGAAGTACACTTACATCGCATCAGGCTTGGATACCCATGTGCATGGGAAATAGGCTTACAGGTTCCGGAAGATGAGAGGAAATGTCAACACTGTGGAGAAATGCCCGACAGACCTCTGGTACATTATCTGACACAGTGCACAGTTACGAACCCATTAAGGTTTCAACTTCACTTCACCAGAGCAGAAGAAGTTGTTAAACACATATGGCAACATCTTACTAAAGCGACCATACGAGTAATAAATACTCATACTCCACCCAAGTAAACTAGAAACAAGCAACACTTAGTGGGCCAGCCAGAGGCTTAGGGCCCGCGCAGGAATATCCCTGCAAAAAAAAAAAAAAAAAAAAAAAAAAAAAGACCTTACCTAACCTTGTTAGTATGTTAAGGTAAGCATCTTACTGCTTCGTAATACAATTATTACTTAACCTATTAACCTATACCTATAATAGGTTAAGTAACAATTGTAATTACGAAGCTATAAAATGCTTATCTTAACATACTAACAAGGTTAGGTCGGTGTTTTCTATGATGCTTTTCAAGGTAAACTATTATGTTTAGTATGTCACCTATGCACATATTTAATAAGTCAATATTGACTATACGAATTGCGAGGACGGGTTGAATTCAGGAGAGAATTGAATCAGGTGATGGCGGCAGTCTCTCATAGTTGGAGTGTAGCTGAGAAGGTACAGTGTCCTCGTGTTTGTGGTACCAAGGCGATCAAATGATTTAGGTTCGGGGAGTTGAACTGAATGTTACATTAATAACTTTGGTGTACAATAAGAACAGCTAATTATCGACCAGCATTTAACCAGTTTAAGTGAGGTTAAAGGTTGGCCCCCGTTACACAATGACTCCTGACGTTACTCACTCACCCGACTCACCTTCAAGGGAAAGTAACTCACCTCACCCTCGAGATACCTGCCTTTAAAGTTATCAATGGAGTTAGCCTCTATAATTTGCTCCTTTGGGTCATTCTATTTATTCACTTTCCTTATGCAAAAAGAAAATGTTCTAACATCTCTATGACACATCTGAGTCTCAAGCATTCATCCATGCCCCTTGTTCTGTTGTTATTCATTGTAAACATTTCCTGTTTCCACCTTATCAATCCGTCTAAGTATTTTATACGTCTGTGTCATGTCCCCCCCTTTTCCCTCCTCTTTTCTAACCTCATCCCTCGCAGCTCTGGGACGAGTCTTGTTACAAACTTTTGGACCTTTTCGAGCTTCCGTATATGTTTTTAAGATGGGGGTTCCAGGATGGGGCGGCATACTCTAAGACTGGCCTCACGTAGGCGGTATACAATGATCTAAAAGACTCATTATTCAGGTTTCTGAAGGATATTCTGACTTTTACCAGAGTATGTGGCTGACGTTATTTTATTTACATGTGCCTCTGGAGTTAGGTTTGGTATTATATCGACTCCCAGGTTCCTTTCTCTAGACGTTATAGGAAGGTAGTTTCCCTTCATCGTATATTGGTCTTTCGGTCTCCTGGCTCCTGTCCTATTTCCATCACCTTGCACATGTTAGTGTTAAACTCTAGCAGCCATTTGTCGGATAAGCTATGCAACCTGTTCAAGTCATCCTGGAGAATATTACAATCCTCATCTGTGTCAACCCTCCTCATTAGTTTTAAATCATCTGCAAACAATTACATAAAAGACTCGACTCTTGCTGTCAAATCAGTTACATAAATGAGGAATAGTATGGGACCCAGCACCGACCCTTGACGCACCCCGCTGGTTACTCTACGCCAGTCCGTCTCCTCTCCCTTCACTGTCACTGTCTGACACCTGTCTGTCAGGTAATTCCCTACCCATCATAGTGCGTTTCCGTCTACTCCGCCTGCCTCTCAAGTTTGAATAATAGCCTTCTGTGTGGTACTTTATCAAAGGCTTTATGACAGTCCAGAAATATGCAATCTGCCCATCCTTCTCTGTCTTGCCTTATTTTCGTTACATTATTATAAAACTCCAGGAATTTCGTCAGGCATGATTTCCCTGCTCTAAAGCCGTTGTTGTTTAGTTACAAACCTAATTCTTTTTAGGTGTGCAACTAGCCCTAATATTATCATTCTTTCAAGTACTTTGCAAGGGATCCTTGTGAGTGACACTGGTCCGTAGTTAAGTGCCTCTCCTCTATGTCCTTTCTTGTGGATTGGCACCACATTTGCCATCTTCCAGCGGTATGGCACTTTCCCCTGTGTAAGAGACTCATTATAGATTAGTGCTAGAGGTATGCTGAGGGCCTGTGCTGCTTCTTTATACATCAATGGTGATATTCAATCTGGCCCAATAGCTTTAGTTACATCTAGTGATGCTAGCTGTATTCTTACGTCCTTTGCTGTACCTCAATATGTAGCAGTTTCCCAATCCCAATCTTCCCAATCGAGCTCTGGGAGCTGTTCAGGCTCAATAGTGAACACTCCATGGAAGCTGGCATTCAACTCCTTACAAATTTCTTTTATCATTTTCTGTATATTGGTTCCCCTTTTTCGTAACCTGGTCACTGTCATTTTTCTTCTTATATGGCTAAGTAGGAGTTACGGTTGGCTCTTTGCTTCGGAGGCAATATCATTTTCATAGTTTCTTTCTGTCAATCTTCTTGTGTTTGTGAAGTCATTCTTGGCCAATTGCATCTATTCCAGTTTACCTCTGTACTTTGCCTCTTAATTTCCTTCACTCCCTCCTGCTTGTTGCTGTTCCTTCCTGGCACTGTCTATTGACCCACGGGTTATTATATCTTCTCCTACTTTTGCCCTTAATGGTGGTATGAATCTTTCTTCTGACCCTTGCCACCTCAGTTTATTTGGTCCATCATTCTTGGACCGTCTTTCCTCTAAGTTCCTGCAGGCGATGAGTCACAATAACGTGGCTAAAGTATGTTGACCAGACCACACACTAGAAGGTGAAGGGACGACGACGTTTCGGTCCATCCTGGACCATTCTCAAGTCAATTGAGAATGGTCCAGGACGGACCGAAACGTCGTCGTCCCTTCACCTTTTAGTGTGGTGGTCTGGTCAACTATAAGTTCCTCTTCCCATTGCACATTTCTCAGATACTTTATTAATTTCATGTAACTTCCCTTCATGTTTCATGAATGTGTGGTGGTGTGTGAGTGTTTATGACTGAAATGTTGCTTAGAGTAAGGTGGTGGATGAGTATTTATGACTCACATGTTGCTTAAAATAAGGGATGGATCATAATCTTGTTCATAATCTAATGTTGGTTACAGTAAGGCAGTGGATGTGTGCTTATGGTCCGAATGTTATACTTAAGCTAGATTCAATGTGTTTTACAACTTCATCTGTGTCGTTAAACCTTTTGGAAATCTGAATTAATTTGTAACTTTCTATTGAAGTGTACATTAAATCAGCACTTGCACGCACATGTAAATGTCTGAGTGACTGTTTGTTTCGATGTGTGTGTGTGTGTGTGTGTGTGTGTGGTGTGTGTGTTGTGGTGTGTGTGTGTGTGTGGTGTGTGTGTGTGTGTGTGTGTGTGTGTGTGTGTGTACTCATCTAGTTGTGCTTGCAGGGATTGAGCTCTGGCTCTTTGATTCCACCTCACAAACATCAATCAACTGATGTACAGGTTTCTGAACCTACAGGGCTGTATCACATCTACATATGAATTTATTTACATGTGTCCTCACCTAATTGTACTCACCTAATTGTGCTTGTGGGAGTTGAGCTCTGGCTCTTTGGTCCCGCCTCTCAACTGTCAATCAACAGATGTACAAATTCCTGAGCCTACTGGGTTCTATCATATCTACATTAGAAACTGTGTATGGAGTCAGCCTCCACCACATCACTGCCTAATGCATTCCCTCTGTTAACTACTCTGACACTGAAAAAGTCTTTCCAACATCCCTGTGGCTCATTTGGGTACTCAGTTTCCACCTGTGTCAGAAATTTGGGAACATAAAGTGATCTGATGTTCTCATCACTAAAATATAAGAAAAACAGTTAAGAAATGACTTGAAAATATAAAAAATAAAATATACTATACTCACGAAATGAACGGTATGGTAAACAACACAGCTATATTCCAAAGCAATTCACACAAAATAGTTAAATAAAAATAAAAATAAATCAAAATCTTTGAGAATTCAATTTAGTAATGCAATTAGAAACATTGAAATAGAGTTGTAACATATTTAGTATAGCATGTGTGTTCTTCTTACATGCAACAGATGGCGCTGTTTTTCAAGAAAAGCTTAGCTTTACCTGTCACAGGTGTGGCTTCCATACTTATTCCTACAAAATTAATGGTATGGTAACAATTCAGCTCAATTCCAAAGAATGTCAAACAAAAAAATTAAAAAAAAAATCAAATATATCGAAATCTATGAAAATAAAATTTGTCAATGCAATCGGAAAAATTGAAATGGAATTCGTGACATATTTTATATGCGTGCATGTTGCTATATGTGCAATGATGGCGTTTTTTTAAAAAAAAAACGCATGTTTTTACCTGTCAAAGGGATGGCATCTGTGTAGTAGATATATAAAAAGACGCGCCTATTCGAATGTAACGTTGTGTCAAATTTCCAAGCAATCGATGAAGAACTTTCGAAGATTACAGCGTGTGTTCTCTACGTCTAACAAATGGCGCTGTTTTTAAAAATAAACATGTTTTTTCTTTTCACAGGTGAGGCATGTATATAGTAGATACATAAAATGACGCGCCTATTCGAATGCAACGTTGTATCAAAATTTCGAAGCAATTGGTAAAGAGATTTTGAAGCTTTCCCTCACATGTAAAACACAGTTTTCCAGGAAAAGCATGTTTTTTACCGTCACAGACATAACATCTATATTGTATGTATATAAAAAAAACTGCTCGGATGTGAATGGAACGTTGTGTGAAAAATTTCAATGCAATCGGTGAAGAACTTTCGGAGATTAGCGATTTTGAACAAACGAACATTTCCATTTGTATTTATATAGACTAGCAGTACCAGCCACGCGTTGCTGTGGCTCAGTCCGGTTAAATGGAACAGAAAAGGAAAGAGAAAGCGCACGTTTCTAGTATGTATAATTTCACAATACTTGTGGGTATACAATATTTTATGTTGTTCCATTGTCTTTGGAGATATAGAGATTTGTCTGGTTTGCCGACTCTTGAACACACAACATATAATTGTCAGTGTGAGAAGCAATCCGTGTCTAGATATAAACCGCACAATTCTGAAGATTGGCCATGAGCTTTGTTAATGGTGATTGCAAACGCCAATCGAATTCAAAATTAAAATCTCTTAATTGAAATGGCATATCCGTTGGAATCATAGTAATGCGAGGAATGAGGACATCTTAACCTTTGACAGGTCCTGTCAAGATTGTTGCTTCTGCGACGCTACTAATTATTTTTTTACTGCAAGCCATGTGCCGCTATAAAGTTTTGGCCGATTGATATTTCTCAACATGATACTTGGCACGCCTATTTTCAGTTGCAATATGAGCGGTGCTATCCCTGTCAGATCGAGTGAATTCAAAAATTCTGTTGGATAATTAACAGCTTCATCTGCTTCCACAACAGGGTCGATGGACTTATATGTGACTGCATTACTTTGAATGTTAGACTGAATAATATTGTTAAGTTCGTAGACATCTTTGTTCTTGGCCGCAAGATCAGCTCACTCACTCAGCCATTCGTGATTCTTATAATTGGTTTGAATATTGGGAAATACTTTTTTAACTAATTCTTCTTTTGACGTCACTAAATTGCAGAAGTTATGAGGCAATGAAATTTCGTCCAGAGGTCAGATCATCCGGCACGTTTCCGTTCTCAATTTCCAGAAACTGATGTGAGAATATCTCAGCTGATCGATCGTTTTGCGTG
>WNGS01020109.1:59866-75286 GCA_020271785.1 Procambarus virginalis | reverse complement strand
GTCTGTGTGGCTCTACCCGCCAGCTTAGTTTGTGTCTGTGTGGCTCTAACCGCCAGCTTAGTTGGTGTCTGTGTGGCTCTACCCGCCAGCTTAGTTGGTGTCTGTGTGTGGCTCTACCGCCAGCTTAGTTGGTGTCTGTGTGGCTCTACCCGCCAGCTTAGTTGGTGTCTGTGTGGCTCTACCCGCAAGCTTAGTTGGTGTCTGTGTGTGGCTCTACCCGCCAGCTTTAGTTGTTGTCTGTGTGGCTCTACCCGCCAGCTTTAGTTGTTGTCTGTGTGGCTCTACCCGCCAGCTTAGTGGTGTCTGTGTGGCTCTACCCGCCAGCTTAGTTGGTGTCTGTGTGTGGCTCTACCCGCCAGCTTAGTTGGTGTCTGTCTGTGGCTCTACCCACCAGCATAGTTAGTGTCTGTGTGAGGCTCTACCCACCAGCATAGTTAGTGTCTGTGTGAAGCTCTACCCACCAGCATAGTTAGTGTCTGTGTGAGGCTCTACCCACCAGCATAGTTGGTGTCTGTGAAGCTCTACCCGCCAGCTTAGTTGGTGTCTGTGTGGCTCTACCCGCCAGCTTAGTTGGTGTCTGTGTGTGGCTCTACCCGCCAGCTTAGTTGGTGTCTGTGTGTGGCTCTACCCGCCAGCATAGTTGGTGTCTGTGAAGCTCTACCCGCCAGCTTAGTTGGTGTCTGTGTGTGGCTCTACCCACCAGCCTAGTTGGTGTCTGTGTGGCTTCTACCCGCCAGCTTAGTTGGTGTCTGTGTGTGGCTCTACCCGCCAGCTTAGTTGGTGTCTGTGTGGCTCTACCCGCCAGCTTAGTTGGTGTCTGTCTGTGGCTCTACCCACCAGCAAAGTTGGTGTCTGTGTGTGGCCCTACCCACCAGCATAGTTGGTGTCTGTGTGTGGCTCTTCCCACCAGCCTAGTTGGTGTCTGTGTGGCTCTACCCGCCAGCTAGTTTGGTGTCTGTGTGTGGCTCTACCCGCCAGCTTAGTTGGTGTCCTGTGTGGCTCTACCCGCCAGCTTAGTTGGTGTCTGTGTGTGGCTCTACCCGCCAGCTTAGTTGGTGTCTGTGTGGCTCTACCCGCCAGCTTAGTTGGTGTCTGTGTGTGGCTCTAACCCGCCAGCATAGTTGGTGTCTGTGAAGCTCTACCCGCCAGCTTAGTTGTGGTCTGTGTGTGGCTCTACCCGCCAGCATAGTTGGTGTCTGTGAAGCTCTACCCGCCAGCTTAGTTGGTGTCTGTGTGTGGCTCTACCCGCCAGCATAGTTGGTGTCTGTGTGGCTCTACACGCCACCTTAGTTGGTGTCTGTGTGTGTGGCTCTACCCGCTAGCTTAGTTGGTGTCTGTGTGAAGCTCTACCACCCAGCATATTTGGTGTCTGTGTGAGGCTCTACCCACCAGCATAGTTGGTGTCTGTGGGGCTCTACCCACCAGCATAGTTGGTGTCTGTGAAGCTCTACCCGCCAGCTTAGTTGGTGTCTGCGTGGGGCTCTACCCACCAGCATAGTTAGTGTCTGTGTGAGGCTCTACCCACCAGCATAGTTGGTGTCTGTGAAGCTCTACCCGCCAGCTTAGTTGGTGTCTGTGTGAGGCTCTCCCCGCCAGCATAGTTGGTGTCTGTCTGTGGCTCTACCCACCAGCATCTTTGGTGTCTGTGTGGCTCTACCCACCAGCATAGTTGGTGTCTGTCTGTGGCTCTACCCACCAGCATAGTTGGTGTCTGTCTGTGGCTCTACCCACCAGCATAGTTGGTGTCTGTGTGAGGTTCTACCCACCAGCATAGTTGGTGTCTGTGGGTGGCTCTACCCACCAGCTTAGTTGGTGTCTGTGTGTGGCTCTACCGCCAGGTTAGTTGGTGTCTGTGTGGCTCTACCCACCAGCTTAGTTGGTGTCTGTGTGGCTCTACCCACCAGCATAGTTGGTGTCTGTGCGGCTCTACCCACCAGCATAGTGGGTGTCTGTGTGGGGCTCTACCCACCAGCTTAGTTGGTGTCTGTGTGGCTCTACCAACCAGCTTAGTTGGTATCTGTGTGGCTCTACCCGCCAGCTTAGTTGGTGTCTGTCTGTGGCTCTACCCACCAGCATAGTTGGTGTCTGTGAAGCTCTACCCGCCAGCTTAGTGGTGTCTGTGTGGCTCTACCCACCAGCATAGTTGGTGTCTGTCTGTGGCTCTACCCACCAGCAAAGTTGGTGTCTGTGTGTGGCTCTACCCACCAACTTAGTTGGTGTCTGTGTGGCTCTACCCGACAGCATAGTTGGTGTCTGTGCGGCTCTACCCACCAGCTTAGTTGGTGTCTGTGTGGCTCTACCCACCAGCATAGTTGGTGTCTGTGCGGCTCTACCCACCAGCTTAGTTAGTGTCTGTGTGTGGCTCTACCCGCCAGCTTAGTTGGTGTCTGTCTGTGGCTCTACCCACCAGCATAGGGTGTCTGTGTGTGGCTCTATCCGCCAGCTTAGTTGGTGTCTGCGTGGGGCTCTACCCACCAGCATAGTTGGTTGTCTGTGTGAGGCTCTACCGACCAGCATAGTTGGTGTCTGTGTGAGGCTCTACCCGGCAGCTAAGTTGGTTGTCTGTGTGTGGCTCTACCCACCAGCTTATTGGTGTCTGTGTGAGGATCTACCCGCCAGCATAGTTGGTGTCTGTCTGTGGCTCTACCCACCAGCATAGTTGTGTCTGTGTGTGGCTCTACCCAACAGCATAGTTGGTGTCTGTGGGGCTCTACCCACCAGCATAGTTGGTGTCTGTGGGGCTCTACCCACCAGCATAGTTGGTGTCTGTGTGTGGCTCTATCCGCAAGCTTAGTTGGTGTCTGTGTGTGGCTCTACCCACCAGCATAGTTGGTGTCTGTGTGTGGCTCTACCCACCAGCGTAGTTGGTGTCTGTGAGGCTCTTCCCGCCAGCTTAGTTGGTGTCTGTGTGTGGCTCTACCCGCCAGCTTAGTTGGTGTCTGTGTGGCTCTACCCGCCAGCTTAGTTGGTGTCTGTGTGTGGTTCTACCTGCCAGCTTAGTTGGTGTCTGTCTGTGGCTCTACCCACCAGCTTAGTTGGTGTCTGTGTGTGGGCTCTGCCCGCCAGCTTAGTTGGTGTCTGTGTGGCTCTACCCACCAGCCTAGTTGGTGTCTGTGTGGCTCTACCCGCCAGCTTAGTTGGTGTCTGTGTGTGGCTCTACCCGCCAGCTTAGTTGGTGTCTGTCTGTGGCTCTACCCACCAGCTTAGTGGTGTCTGTGTGTGGCTCTACCCACCAGCTTAGTTGGTGTCTGTGAGGCTCTTCCCGCCAGCTTAGTTGGTGTCTGTGTGTGGCTCTACCCGCCAGCTTAGTTGGTGTCTGTCTGTGGCTCTACCCACCAGCTTAGTTGGTGTCTGTGTGTGGCTCTACCCGCCAGCTTAGTTGGTGTCTGTCTGTGGCTCTACCCACCAGCTTAGTTGGTGTCTGTGTGTGGCTCTACCCGCCAGCTTAGTTGGTGTCTGCGTGGGGCTCTACCCTCCAGCTTAGTTGGTGTCTGTCTGTGGCTCTACCCACCAGCTTAGTTGGTGTCTGTGTGTGGCTCTACCCGCCAGCTTAGTTGGTGTCTGTGTGTGGCTCTACCCGCCAGCTTAGTTGGTGTCTGTGTGTGGCTCTACCCGCCAGCTTAGTTGGTGTCTGTGTGGCTCTGCCCACCAGCTTAGTTGTTGTCTGTGTGAGGCTCTACCCACCAGCTTAGTTGGTGTCTGTGTGAGGCTCTACCCACCAGCTTAGTTGGTGTCTGTGTGAGGCTCTACCCTCCAGCTTAGTTGGTGTCTGTCTGTGGCTCTACCCACCAGCTTAGTTGGTGTCTGTGTGTGGCTCTACCCACCAGCATAGTTGGTGTCTGTCTGTGGCTCTACCCACCAGCTTAGTTGGTGTCTGTGTGTGGCTCTACCCACCAGCTTAGTTGGTGTCTGTGTGTGGCTCTACCCGCCAGCCTAGTTGATGTCTGTGTGGCTCTACCCACCAGCATAGTTGGTGTCTGTGTGGCTCTACCCGCCAGTTTACAAACATTCAATGGGAAAATGTTCTAAGAAATAATAATCCTACACAAGGAATAGATATAAAGTGACTTCTGAAGTATATGAAGTCTGTCTGAAACATGTTCCTTTGAAGAAAGCCAGAAAGAGGTCCAATGTAGAAAGAGAGAGAACGCAGACGACATTACAAAAGGAGGAAGAAATTATCGGAAATGCTTAAGCAGACACGACTCTCCATACAGAGAAGAAATAATTTAAACGGGGAGATTGAAGAAATCTAACAGAGACTGAAGCATTCCTATCAGACTGAAGGAAGACAACTAGAACAGAAAGCAGTTTAAGAAATAAAGAAAAACCCAAATATTTCTTCACGTATGCTAAATCAAAGCGGAAAACCACTGCCAGTATTGGACCTATTCGTATTAGTGAAGGTTCATACACTGAGGATGACAAAGAAATTATCGAAATCCTAAAGAAGCAGTATGAGGACATGTTTAGCACTCCGATACTCAGCATGAAAGTGGAAGATTTGGACAATTTCCTTTATGAATGATACTCAAACACCTGTAAATATACCTGATATCAGCAACAAGCGTGGCAGGATTTTGAAAGAGAAATTGACAATATGCCCAAGCACTCAGCCCCGAGTCCAGACTCATGGAATTCAATATTTATGAAGAAATGCAAAGTGCCAGTAGCTCAGGCACTCAGTATAGTGTGGAGGAAGAAGAGCTTGGACACGGGGGAGATACCAGATGCACTTAAAGCAGCAGACATTGCCCCTCTACACAAGGGAGGTAGCAAAGCATTGGCAAGAATTATAGACCAGTTGCACTAACGTCCCCACATAATAAAAGTATTTGAGAGCGTGATCAGGAGTCAGGTCACTAGATTCATGGAAACCAAAGACCTCCACAATCCAGGCCAACATGGATTTAGAGCAGGAAGATCATGCCTCTCACAGCTACTTGACCACTATGACAAATCACCGAGGCAATTAGAGGAAAAACATAATGCAGATGTCATATACACAGATTTTGCAAAGGCTTTCGACAAACGTGACCATGGGGGGTGATAGCTCACAAAATGAGGTCAATGGGTATAACTGTTAAAGTAGGACGCTGGATACTCAATTTCCTGTCGAACAGAACACAAAGAGAAACAGTCAATCAAGTAAAATCGAGTCCGAGCGCAGTTAAAAGCTGTGTACCTCAAGGTACAGTCCTTGCACCACTGTTGTTCCTTATTCTCATATCAGATATAAGACAAAAACACAAGTCACAGCTTCGTGTCATCCCTTTGCAGATGATACAAAAATTAGCATGAAAATTACCTCTCCTGAAGACATTTGTGACGATAATCTCTTTCAAGAGAGATTGAGCCTGCTCTTCCCTTCATCGTCACGTTCATTGCTACATTCAAGATACGATCAGCAGTAGCAAAACGTTTGTCAAGGCAGCCACTAACCTGCATACCACTCCACTTCCTGCACCCCCCCCACACTTCTCACAGGCTCAGCGCGACACTTCAACGAGCTAACGACCAGTGTCGGCCTGCCTGCATTCTGATTGGTTGGTCAAGATCACACCACTTCTGCTTCGCACCACGCACGCCATCTACTCAAGTCAACGTCTAGGTCATACCAATAGACCTTCCTCAGAATATTCTTGTGCTCTAAGCTGTGAACATCTAATTGATATACCTCCTGTATCAAGTAGCGGTTCTTTGCTTGCGCTAATATTCCCAGCACCACTTTATCTTTGCATTTCCGTTAACGTAACCAGTCACTTAATCATTTTGTTATATGTTAATTTCACTTGTTATTTTATGCACTATTTCAATGCCAAGGGATTGTCTTTATTTAAATTTGTTTTCTAGAGTAATTAAATTTCAGTGTTCATACTTTGTGTTTTGTGTGTCTTCCCTACCTTACTACAAACAGGCAAGCAGTCATTCTTTTTTTTTTTGGTTGTATGTGCCCTGGCTTTGACACCTGCCAATGGAGGACTGCCGAACACCATACTCCACTACTTTACCGTCACACATTGATAAACTACAAACAGATATTAACAAAGTTTTCGATTTGGGCAGCAGAAAATAACATGATGTTTAACAGTGATAAATTCCAGGTACTCAGATACGGCAAAAATGAGGACCTTAAACATAATACAGGGTACAAAACACAATCAAATCTGCCCATAGTAGGAAAACAGCATGTCAAGGATTTGGGAATAATGATGTCCGACGACCTAACGTTTAGGGAGCATAACCAAGCAAATATTGCGTTAGCCAGAAAAATGATAGGATGGATTACGAGAACCTTCAAGTCCAGAGATCCCATCACAATGGTTGTACTCTTCAAGTCACTTGTGTTGTCCCATCTTGAGTACTGCTCAGTACTCACTTCCCCCTTCAGAGCAGAAGAGATTGCAGAAATTGAGGGCATACAGAGAATATATACGGCACGCATAGACGAGATAAAGCACCTAAAATTATTGGAATCGACTCAAAGCTCTCCAATGTACTCACTAGAAAGGAGACGAGAGAGATAACAAATAATATACACATGGAAAATACTGGAGGGACAGGTCCCAAATCTGCACAGTAAAATAAAAACATACTGGAGTGAACGACTTGAAAGAAAATGCAGAACAGAACCATGGAAGAGCAGAGGTGCCATGGACACAATCAGAGAACACTGCATGAACATCAGAGGTCCGCGGTTGTTCAACGTCCTACCAGCGAGCATCAGAAATATTACAGGAACAACCGTGGACATCTTCAAGAGGAAACTAGATTGTTTCCTTCAAGGAGTGCCGGACCAACCGGGCTGTGGTGGGTATGTGGGCCTGCGGGCTGCTTCAAGCAACAGCCTGGTGGACCCAAACTCTCACAAGTCAAGTCTGGCCTCGGTCCAGGCTTGGGGAGTAGAAGAACTCCCAGAACCCCATCAACCAGGTTAAACCAGGTATAGTTGGTGTCTGTGTGACTCTATCCACCAACTTAGTTGGTGTTTGTGTGGCTCTATCCACCAAGCTTAGTTGGTGTCTGTGTGGCTCTACCCGCCAGCTTAGTGGTGTCTGTGTGGCTCTACCCGCCAGCTTAGTTTGGTGTCTGTGTGTGGCTCTACCCGCAGCTTAGTTGGTGTCTGTGTGTGGCTCTACCCCCAGCATAGTTAGTGTCTGTGTGAGCTCTACCCACCAGCATAGTTAGTGTCTGTGTGAGCTCTACCCCCCAGCATAGTTGGTGTCTGTGTAGGCTCTACCCACCAGCATAGTTGGTGTCTGTGTGAGGCTCTACCCGCCAGCTTAGTTGGTGTCTGTGTGGCTCTACCCGCCAGCTTAGTTGGTGTCTGTGTGTGCTCTACCGCCAGCTTAGTTGGTGTCTGTGTGGCTCTACCCCAGCATAGTTGGTGTCTGTGTGCTCTACCCGCCAGCTTAGTTGGTCTCTGTGTGTGGCTCTACCCACCAGCCTAGTTGGTGTCTGTGTGGCTCTACCGCCAGCTTAGTTGGTGTCTGTGTGTGGCTCTACCCGCCAGCTTAGTTGGTGTCTGTGTGGCTCTACCGCCAGCTTAGTTGGTGTCTGTGTGGCTCTACCCACCAGCATAGTTGGTGTCTGTGTGAGGCTCTACCCACCAGCATAGTTGGTGTCTGTGTGTGGCTCTTCCCACCAGCCTAGTTGGTGTCTGTGTGGCTCTACCCGCCAGCTAGTTGTGTCTTGTGTGGTGGCTCTACCCGCCAGCTTAGTTGGTGTCTGTGTGGCTCTACCCGCCAGCTTAGTTGGTGTCTGTGTGTGGCTCTACCCGCCAGCTTAGTTGGTGTCTGTGTGGCTCTACCCGCCAGCTTAGTTGGTGTCTGTGTGTGGCTCTACCCGCCAGCATAGTTGGTGTCTGTGTGGCTCTACCCGCCAGCTTAGTTGGTGTCTGTGTGTGGCTCTACCCGCCAGCATAGTTGGTGTCTGTGTGGCTCTACCCGCCAGCTTAGTTGGTGTCTGTGTGTGGCTCTACCCGCCAGCATAGTTGGTGTCTGTGTGGCTCTACACGCACCTTAGTTGTGTCTGTGTGTGGCTCTACCCGCCAGCTTAGTTGGTGTCTGTGTGGCTCTACCCACCAGCTTATTTGGTGTCTGTGTGTGGCTCTACCCACCAGCATAGTTGGTGTCTGTGTGTGGCTCTACCCACCATAGTTGGTGTCTGTGTTGGCTCTACCCGCCAGCTTAGTTGGTGTCTGTGTGTGGCTCTACCCGCCAGCATAGTTGGTGTCTGTGTGAGGCTCTACCACCAGCATAGTTGGTGTCTGTGTGGGCTCTACCCGCCAGCTTAGTTGGTGTCTGTGTGTGGCTCTACCCGCCAGCTTAGTTGGTGTCTGTGTGGCTCTACCCACCAGCATAGTTGGTGTCTGTGTGGCTCTACCCACCAGCATAGTTGGTGTCTGTGTGTGGCTCTACCCCCCATAGTTGGTGTCTGTGTGTGGCTCTACCCACCAGCATAGTGTTGTCTGTGTGTGGCTCTACCCGCCAGCATAGTTGTGTCTGTGTGTGGCTCTACCCACCAGCTTAGTTGGTGTCTGTGTGTGGCTCTACCGCCAGCTTAGTTGGTGTCTGTGTGGCTCTACCACCAGCTTAGTTGGTGTCTGTGTGGCTCTACCCACCAGCATAGTTGGTGTCTGTGTGGCTCTACCCACCAGCTTAGTTGTGTCTGTGTGGGCTCTACCCACCAGCTTAGTTGGTGTCTGTGTGGCTCTACCCACCAGCTAGTTGGTGTCTGTGTGGCTCTACCCGCCAGCTTAGTTGGTGTCTGTGTGGCTCTACCCACCAGCATAGTTGGTGTCTGTGTGGCTCTACCCGCCAGCTTAGTTGGTGTCTGTGTGGCTCTACCCACCAGCATAGTTGGTGTCTGTGTGGCTCTACCCACCAGCATAGTTGGTGTCTGTGTGTGGCTCTACCCACCAGCTTAGTTGGTGTCTGTGTGGCTCTACCCGCCAGCATAGTTGGTGTCTGTGTGGCTCTACCCCCAGCTTAGTTGGTGTCTGTGTGGCTCTACCCCCAGCTTAGTTGGTGTCTGTGTGGCTCTACCCACCAGCTTAGTTGGTGTCTGTGTGTGGCTCTACCCGCCAGCTTAGTTGGTGTCTGTGTGCTCTACCCACCAGCATAGTTGGTGTCTGTGTGTGGCTCTACCCCCAGCTTAGTTGGTGTCTGTGTGTGGCTCTACCCGCCAGCATAGTTGGTGTCTGTGTGTGGCTCTACCCACCAGCTTAGTTGGTGTCTGTGTGGGCTCTACCCGCCAGCTTAGTTGGTGTCTGTGTGTGGCTCTACCCACCAGCTTAGTTGGTGTCTGTGTGAGGCTCTACCCGCCAGCTAGTTGGTGTCTGTGTGTGGCTCTACCCACCAGCTTAGTTGGTGTCTGTGTGTGGCTCTACCCGCAGCTTAGTTGGTGTCTGTGTGGGCTCTACCCACCAGCTTAGTTGGTGTCTGTGTGTGGCTCTACCCACCAGCATAGTTGGTGTCTGTGTGTGGCTCTACCCACCAGCTTAGTTGGTGTCTGTGTGTGGCTCTACCCACCAGCTTAGTTGGTGTCTGTGTGTGGCTCTACCCACCAGCTTAGTTGGTGTCTGTGTGTGGCTCTACCCGCCAGCTTAGTTGGTGTCTGTGTGTGGCTCTACCCGCCAGCTTAGTTGGTGTCTGTGTGGCTCTACCCGCCAGCTTAGTTGGTGTCTGTGTGTGGCTCTACCTGCCAGCTTAGTTGGTGTCTGTGTGGCTCTACCCACCAGCTTAGTTGGTGTCTGTGTGTGGCTCTACCCGCCAGCTTAGTTGGTGTCTGTGTGGCTCTACCCACCAGCCTAGTTGGTGTCTGTGTGGCTCTACCCGCCAGCTTAGTTGGTGTCTGTGTGTGGCTCTACCCGCCAGCTTAGTTGGTGTCTGTGTGGCTCTACCCACCAGCTTAGTTGGTGTCTGTGTGTGGCTCTACCCACCAGCTTAGTTGGTGTCTGTGTGGCTCTACCGCCAGCTTAGTTGGTGTCTGTGTGTGGCTCTACCCGCCAGCTTAGTTGGTGTCTGTGTGGCTCTACCCACCAGCTTAGTTGGTGTCTGTGTGTGGCTCTACCCGCCAGCTTAGTTGGTGTCTGTGTGGCTCTACCCACCAGCTTAGTTGGTGTCTGTGTGTGGCTCTACCCGCCAGCTTAGTTGGTGTCTGTGTGGCTCTACCCGCCAGCTTAGTTGGTGTCTGTGTGGCTCTACCCACCAGCTTAGTTGGTGTCTGTGTGTGGCTCTACCCGCCAGCTTAGTTGGTGTCTGTGTGTGGCTCTACCCGCCAGCTTAGTTGGTGTCTGTGTGTGGCTCTACCCGCCAGCTTAGTTGGTGTCTGTGTGGCTCTACCCACCAGCTTAGTTGTTGTCTGTGTGAGGCTCTACCCACCAGCTTAGTTGGTGTCTGTGTGAGCTCTACCCACCAGCTTAGTTGGTGTCTGTGTGAGGCTCTACCCTCCAGCTTAGTTGGTGTCTGTGTGTGGCTCTACCCACCAGCTTAGTTGGTGTCTGTGTGTGGCTCTACCCACCAGCATAGTAGGTGTCTGTGTGTGGCTCTACCCACCAGCTTAGTTGGTGTCTGTGTGTGGCTCTACCCACCAGCTTAGTTGGTGTCTGTGTGTGGCTCTACCCGCCAGCTTAGTTGATGTCTGTGTGGCTCTACCCACCAGCATAGTTGGTGTCTGTGTGGCTCTACCCGCCAGTTTACAAACATTCAATGGGAAAATGTTCTAAGAAATAATAATCCTACACAAGGAATAGATAAAGTGACTTCTGAAGTATATGAAGTCTGTCTGAAACATGTTCCTTTGAAGAAAGCCAGAAGAGGTCCAATGTAGAAAGAGAACGCAGACGACATTACAAAAGGAGGAAGAAATTATCGGAAATGCTTAAGCAGACACGACTCTCCATACAGAGAAGAAATAATTTAAACGGGGAGATTGAAGAAATCTAACAGAGACTGAAGCATTCCTATCAGACTGAAGAAAGGCAACTAGAACAGAAAGCAGTTCAAGAAATAAAGAAAAACCCAAATATTTCTTCACGTATGCTAAATCAAAAGCGAAAACCACTGCCAGTATTGGACCTATTCGTATTAGTGAAGGTTCATACACTGAGGATGACAAAGAAATTATCGAAATCCTAAAGAAGCAGTATGAGGACATGTTTAGCACTCCGATACTCAGCATGAAAGTGGAAGATTTGGACAATTTCTTTATGAATGATACTCAAACACCTGTAAATATACCTGATATCAGCACGAGCGTGGCAGATTTTGAAAGAGAAATTGACAATATGCCCAAGCACTCAGCCCCGAGTCCAGACTCATGGAATTCAATATTTATGAAGAAATGCAAAGTGCCAGTAGCACAGGCACTCAGTATAGTGTGGAGGAAGAGCTTGGACACGGGGGAGATACCAGATGCACTTAAAGCAGCAGACATTGCCCCTCTACACAAGGGAGGTAGCAAAGCATTGGCAAAGAATTATAGACCAGTTGCACTAACGTCCCACATAATAAAAGTATTTGAGAGCGTGATCAGGAGTCAGGTCACTAGATTCATGGAAACCAAAGACCTCCACAATCCAGGCCAACATGGATTTAGAGCAGGAAGATCATGCCTCTCACAGCTACTTGACCACTATGACAAAATCACCGAGGCATTAGAGGAAAAACATAATGCAGATGTCATATACACAGATTTTGCAAAGGCATTCGACAAATGTGACCATGGGGTGATAGCTCACAAAATGAGGTCAATGGGTATAACTGTTAAAGTAGGACGCTGGATACTCAATTTCCTGTCGAACAGAACACAAAGAGAAACAGTCAATCAAGTAAAATCGAGTCCGAGCGCAGTTAAAAGCTGTGTACCTCAAGGTACAGTCCTTGCACCACTGCTGTTCCTTATTCTCATATCAGATATAGACAAAAACACAAGTCACAGCTTCGTGTCATCCTTTGCAGATGATACAAAAATTAGCATGAAAATTACCTCTCCTGAAGACATTTGTGACGATAATCTCTTTCAAGAGAGATTGAGCCTGCTCTTCCCTTCATCGTCACGTTCATTGCTACATTCAAGATACGATCAGCAGTAGCAAAACGTTTGTCAAGGCAGCCACTAACCTGCATACCACTCCACTCCTGCACCCCCCACACTTCTCACAGGCTCAGCGCGACACTTCAACGAGCTAACGACCAGTGTCGGCCTGCCTGCATTCTGATTGGTTGGTCAAGATCACACCACTTCTGCTTCGCACCACGCACGCCATCTACCCAAGTCAACGTCTAGGTCATACCAAGAGACCTTCCTCAGAATATTCTTGTGCTCTAAGCTGTGAACATCTAATTGATATACCTCGTGTATCAAGTAGCGGTTCTTTGCTTGCGCTAATATTCCCAGCACCACTTTATCTTTGCATTTCCGTTAACGTAACCAGTCACTTAATCATTTTTGTTATATGTTAATTTCACTTGTTATTTTATGCACTATTTCAATGCCAAGGGATTGTCTTTATTTAAATTTGTTTTCTAGAGTAATTAAATTTCAGTGTTCATACTTTGTGTTTTGTGTGTCTTCCCCTACCTTACTACAACAGGCAAGCAGTCATTCTTTTTTTTTTGGTTGTATGTGACCTGGCTTTGACACCTGCCAATGGAGGACTGCCGAACACCATACTCCACTACTTTACCGTCACACATTGATAAACTACAAACAGATATTAACAAAGTTTTCGATTGGGCAGCAGAAAATAACATGATGTTTAACAGTGATAAATTCCAGGTACTCAGATACGGCAAAAATGAGGACCTTAAACATAATACAGGGTACAAAACACAATCAAATCTGCCCATAGTAGGAAAACAGCATGTCAAGGATTTGGGAATAATGATGTCCGACGACCTAACGTTTAGGGAGCATAACCAAGCAAATATTGCGTTAGCCAGAAAAATGATAGGATGGATTACGAGAACCTTCAAGTCCAGAGATCCCATCACAATGGTTGTACTCTTCAAGTCACTTGTGTTGTCCCATCTTGAGTACTGCTCAGTACTCACTTCCCCCTTCAGAGCAGAAGAGATTGCAGAAATTGAGGGCATACAGAGAATATATACGGCACGCATAGACGAGATAAAGCACCTAAATTATTGGAATCGACTCAAAGCTCTCCAAATGTACTCACTAGAAAGGAGACGAGAGAGATAACAAATAATATACACATGGAAAATACTGGAGGGACAGGTCCCAAATCTGCACAGTAAAATAAAAACATACTGGAGTGAACGACTTGAAAGAAAATGCAGAACAGAACCATGGAAGAGCAGAGGTGCCATGGACACAATCAGAGAACACTGCATGAACATCAGAGGTCCGCGGTTGTTCAACGTCCTACCAGCGAGCATCAGAAATATTACAGGAACAACCGTGGACATCTTCAAGAGGAAACTAGATTGTTTCCTTCAAGGAGTGCCGGACCAACCGGGCTGTGGTGGGTATGTGGGCCTGCGGGCTGCTCCAAGCAACAGCCTGGTGGACCAAACTCTCACAAGTCAAGTCTGGCCTCGGTCCAGGCTTGGGGAGTAGAAGAACTCCCAGAACCCCATCAACCAGGTATCAACCAGGTATAGTTGGTGTCTGTGTGACTCTATCCACCAACTTAGTTGGTGTTTGTGTGGCTCTATCCACCAACTTAGTTGGTGTCTGTGTGGCTCTACCCGCCAGCTTAGTTGGTGTCTGTGTGGCTCTATCCACCAACTTAGTTGGTGTCTGTGTGGCTCTATCCACCAACTTAGTTGGTGTCTGTGTGGCTCTACCCGCCAGCTTAGTTGGTGTCTGTGTGGCTCTATCCACCAACTTAGTTGGTGTCTGTGTGGCTCTATCCACCAACTTAGTTGGTGTCTGTGTGGCTCTATCCACCAACTTAGTTGGTGTCTGTGTGGCTCTACCCGCCAGCTTAGTTGGTGTCTGTGTGGCTCTATCCACCAACTTAGTTGGTGTCTGTGTGGCTCTATCCACCAACTTAGTTGGTGTCTGTGTGGCTCTATCCACCAACTTAGTTGGTGTCTGTGTGGCTCTACCCGCCAGCTTAGTTGGTGTCTGTGAGGCTCTACCCACCAGCATAGTTGGTGTCTGTGTGGCTCTACCCACCAGCATAGTTGGTGTCTGTGTGTGGCTCTACCCACCAGCTTATTGGTGTCTGTGTGTGGCTCTACCCGCCAGCTAAGTTGGTGTCTGTGTGTGGCTCTACCCACCAGCATAGTTGGTGTCTGTGTGTGGCTCTACCCGCCAGCATAGTTGGTGTCTGTGTGTGGCTCTACCCACCAGCATAGTTGTGTCTGTGTGTGGCTCTACCCACCAGCATAGTTGGTGTCTGTGTGGGCTCTACCCACCAGCATAGTTGGTGTCTGTGTGAGGCTCTACCCACCAGCATAGTTGGTGTCTGTGTGTGGCTCTATCCGCAAGCTTAGTTGGTGTCTGTGTGTGCTCTACCCACCAGCATAGTTGGTGTCTGTGTGTGGCTCTACCCACCAGCATAGTTGGTGTCTGTGTGTGGCTCTACCCGCCAGCATAGTTGGTGTCTGTGTGTGGCCTACCCGCCAGCTTAGTTGGTGTCTGTCTGTGGCTCTACCCGCCAGCTTAGTTGGTGTCTGTGTGTGGCTCTACCCGCCAGCTTAGTTGGTGTCTGTGTGGCTCTACCCACCAGTATAGTTGGTGTCTGTGTGAGGCTCTACCCACCAGCATAGTTGGTGTCTGTGTGGCTCTACCCACCAGCTTAGTTGGTGTCTGTGTGGCTCTACCCGCCAGCTTAGTTGGTGTCTGTGTGGCTCTACCCACCAGCATAGTTGGTGTCTGTGTGGCTCTACCCACCAGCTTAGTTGGTGTCTGTGTGTGGCTCTACCCGCCAGCTTAGTTGGTGTCTGTGTGGCTCTACCCGCCAGCTTAGTTGGAGTCTGTGTGTGTTCTACCTGCCAGCTTAGTTGGTGTCTGTGTGGCTCTACCACCAGCTTAGTTGGTGTCTGTGTGTGGCTCTGCCCGCCAGCTTAGTTGGTGTCTGTGTGGCTCTACCCCACCAGCCTAGTTGGTGTCTGTGTGGCTCTACCCGCCAGCTTAGTTGGTGTCTGTGTGTGGCTCTACCCCCCAGCTTAGTTGGTGTCTGTGTGGCTCTACCCACCAGCTTAGTTGGTGTCTGTGTGTGGCTCTACCCACCAGCTTAGTTGGTGTCTGTGAGGCTCTACCTACCAGCTTAGTTGGTGTCTGTGTGTGGCTCTACCCGCCAGCTTAGTTGGTGTCTGTGTGGCTCTACCCACCAGCTTAGTTGGTGTCTGTGTGTGGCTCTACCCGCCAGCTTAGTTGGTGTCTGTGTGGCTCTACCCGCCAGCTTAGTTGGTGTCTGTGTGGCTCTACCCACCAGCTTAGTTG
>WNGS01020109.1:0-11486 GCA_020271785.1 Procambarus virginalis | reverse complement strand
GGAGCCCGACCAGTATTTAACCGGAGCCCGACCAGTTATTTAAACCGGAGCCCGACCAGCTATTAACCGGAGCCGGACCAGTTGTGTAACCGGAGCCCCACCAGTTGTGTAACCGGACCCCGACCAGTGTGTAACCCCGACCAGTTGTGTAACCGTACCCCGACCAGTGTCTAACCTTAAGCCTAGCAAGTATACATCTCATCCAACCCCCACAAAGCTGAACAGTCCCAGAGCACAACCAAACTCATTCCTAGCTCGACCAAACAAAAATCTTAGTGCTACCTAAAACCCTCCACATGCCCAAGAAACCAGCTATATGGAGCCATATCAAACAATTGAACTATATACAAAAAAAAGAAACTCGAATTTCTAGCAAACATATAAACATTGAGCCCTTGCAAACAAACCTGGAGCACTAGTACACAAACAACCACTGGAGCACAACCATATACGAACCGGAGCACAACCATGCACAACCCAAAGCCCAACAAGTCACACCCCTGGTGTTATGTAATCTGAACCCGACAAGTTGTGAAACAGGAGCCCGACCAGTTGTCTAACCGCAAGCCTAGCATGAACGAACCATACAAACAACCTCTGGATTACAACCATGCACAACCCAAGGCCCAAATTACACCCCCGGAGCCCGACCAGTTATTTAACCGGAGCCCAACCAGTTATTTAACCGGAGCCCGACCAGCTATTTAACCGGAGCCCGACCAGTTGTGTAACCGGAGCCACACCAGTTGTGTAACCGGACCCCGACCAGTTGTGTAACCCCGACCAGTTGTGTAACCGTACCCCGACCAGTTGTGTAACCGTACCCCGACCAGTTGTCTAACCTTAAGCCTAGCAAGTATACATCTCATCCAACCCCACACAAATCTAAACAGTCCCAGAGCACAACCAAACTCCATTCCTAGCTCGACCAAACAAAAATCTTAGTGCTACCTAAAACCCTCCACTTGCCCAAGAAACCAACTATATGGAGCCATATCAAACAATTGAACTATATACAAAAAAAAAGAAACTCGAATTTCTAGCAAACATATAAACAGAGCCCTTGCAAACAAACCTGGAGCACTAGTACACAAACAACCACTGGAGCACAACCATGTACGAACCGGAGCACAACCATGTACGAACCGGAGCACAACCATGTACGAACCGGAGCACAACCATGTACGAACCGGAGCACAACCATGCACAACCCAAAGCCTAACAAGTCACACCCCTGGTGTTATGTAATCTGAACCCGATAAGTTGTGAAACAGGAGCCCGACCAGTTGTCTAACCGCAAGCCTAGCATGAACGAACCATACAAACAACCTCTGGATTACAACAATGCACGAACGGAAGCCCGACCATGCACAACCCAAGGCCCAAATTACACCTCCGGAGCCCGACCAGTTATTTAACCGGAGCCCGACCAGTTATTTAACCGGAGCCCGACCAGCTATTTAACCGGAGCCCGACCAGTTGTGTAACCGGAGCCCCACCAGTTGTGTAACCGGACCCCGACCAGTTGTGTAACCCCGACCAGTTGTGTAACCGTAACCCGACTAGTTGTCTAACCTTAAGCCTAGCAAGTATACATCTCATCCAACCCCCACAAAGCTGAACAGTCCCAGAGCACAACCAAACTCCATTCCTAGCTCGACCAAACAAAAATCTTAGTGCTACCTAAAACCCTCCACACACCCAAGAAACCAGCTATATGGAGCCATATCAAACAATTGAACTATATACAAAAAAAAGAAACTCGAATTTCTAGCAAACATATAAACAGAGCCCTTGCAAACAAACCTGGAGCACTAGTACACAAACAACCACTGGAGCACAACCATGTACGAACCGGAGCACAACCATGCACAACCCAAAGCCTAACAAGTCACACCCCTGGTGTTATGTAATCTGAACCCGACAAGTTGTGAAACAGGAGGCCGACCAGTTATCTAACCGCAAGCCTAGCATGAACGAACCATACAAAACCTCTGGATTACAACCATGCACGAACGGAAGCCCGACCATGCACAACCCAAGGCCGAAATGACACCCCCGGAGCCTGACCAGTTATTTAACCGGAGCTTGACCAGTTGTGTAACCGGAGCCCGACCAGTTATTTAACCGGAGCCCGACCAGTTATTTAACCGGAGCCCCACCAGTTGTGTAACAAGACCCCGACCAGTTGTGTAACCAGAAGCTTAGCCTGAACGAACCAAACAACCTCTGGATCACAACCATGCATGAACTGAAGCCCAACCATGCACAACCCAAGTGACACCCCCGGAGCCCGACCAGTTGTGTAACCGGACTCTGACCGATTGTGTAACCGCACGCCTAGGTCTACTTAGACTGTAGATGGTGCGCCCCACACATGAATTATTGCATCCAGGCATGGAGACCTCATCTTCAGAAAGACACAGCTGCTCTGGAGCCATGTCTTACCAGAGCTATGGAGCTATGTCTTACGACAAAAATCATACCAGAGCTTAGTCATCTGTTGTATCAGGAACGGTTGAGGGCCATAGGGCTAACACCACAAACCAAGCATGACAGGGCTGACTTCATAGAAACCTTTAAAATACTAAACAATTTGGAGAATGTCGATCAGGACAATGTCTTCAAAAGGTCAGATGTAACACGAACAAGGAGCAACGGGTTCACACTCAACAATCCAGAATGCTTTTTCACCCACAGGGTTATAAACCAGTGGAACCGCCTACCCGCCGAAGCAGTAAACGCCAAACCTCTGCTGGGTTTTAAAATAAAGCTGGAAAAGATCATCAGGACAAATGGGGGGACCTTTGACAAGCCGCCGGCTTACTGTCCTCATCCAGGCCACTAGTGTTAGTGGCCCTCAGGTAAATTCAGTTCCCGGCAGACTTCTAGATGTTACTACTGCTCGGCTTAGAGTCGGTTACAAATATCTCTGGGAATTCTCATTATCTGCTGATGTGGACCTGACCAAATGTAAACTGACCTGACCAAATGTAAACTGTGTATCAAGATTGTAACTTGCTTAGCTTAATGAATTGTGGGGTTCAGTCCCTGAGCCCATTATGTGCCTCTGTAACCCTTTCCACTACCGCCCACAAGATGGGTATGGGCTGCATAATACATGAACTAAACTAAACTATTGCAGTATTTGTACATTGGCCTGTCGCTTGTCACTAAAATTAGTTGTTAACTATTAACTTGATGAAATAATATTACCTTATACGCGAGAATAATTCTGAATACAGCAATAAAATTGACGAATGCTACTTTGGGTCGGGCGGCCGCGTAGGGGAGCCTGGCCTGAGGACAGGCAACTGTACATGCTTCACACTCCACATACTTCAAGTGAAAATAATTGCCAACAGAACCTAAATACCGAACCTACTATACGCCTAATTAATTATAGAATATAAAATTAATTTATACACGATAAAAACTATTTTTAATACACAGTACATTAAAGTCGATAATAAATGGTTCAGGTCCCCGTGGTGTAGTGGTAAGACACTCGCTTCGTCATGGGTTCGTATCCAGGCCGGGGAGGATTTACTGGGCGCAAATCCTTAACTGTAGCCTCTGTTTAACGCAACAGTAAAATGTGTACTTGGTTGTAACAACGATTCTTCGCGGCGGGGGTCGTATTCCAGGGGGGTCGTATTCTGGTATTCCAGCCACTAGTACGCGTATGCTGTACAAGAATGTAACAACTCTTGTATACATCTCAAAAAAAAAATGCGTCTTGGGATGTGGGGGGAGACGACCACCGCGTTAACGAGCCTAGCCTGACGACTGGGTAGTTTAACAATGGGGAAGTGTATTCTACATAATACGTATTCTACATGTTGGCAAATCATGATCCTCAAAATCTTCCACAATATCCGAGAGAGGACAGACTATTTAGCATTAGTGGAATACAAACATTTGAATACTGCAGAACCCGGATGAAAAAAAAAATAAGGAAACAATGACCCTCGAGACATTACAAAACTCAATGTTATAATAGCGAGCAAATGTATAATGCATTAAGCATTGTAGGTGGAGGTAGACTATATATTTATGCGTACCTCCCAACTGCTCAGATATATTTTCAAAAACAAAAAAACAAAAAACAAAAACTTATCAGCCTTACCTACACGGGAGCGACGCACCTCACGCCACCGCTGCTTCTTGACGACTAACCGGGTCACAGTCGATGACCCGTGGCGTCCAACCTACCCAGAGACTCCCTGCCTAAAATTATTTGAACGCCATATTGAAATTTCTAGCGTATAGCGCCAGGAATGTGTAAATTAATATTTATATGCATTATAGGCCTTTCTAAAGTAATTTATAGATCTGAATATCATATATTGTCTAACAAACGAATTATTTAAGTTAAGATTTTAATTATGCCAGATACAGGTCTCATCGCACTCAAGATTTTCGTCGGCGGATTTTTGTTTATTTTTTTTATTTATATATAAAAAAAGTTTTTAAATTCTTGTAAAGCCACTAGCACGCATAGCGTTTCGGGCAGGTCCTTAATCCTAATTTTTTCCCCGGAATACGACCCGCCAAATCGTTTAACAACCTATTCACTGCTGGGTGAACAGTTAAGGATTGGCGTCCGGTCAATCCTTCCCGGCCAAGATACGAACCCAGGTCAAAGGGCTGGCGAAGAGCCGGGCGCGTGCTTTACCCAGCCCGTCCTCCAAACAAAGATCCAAAAGTGATTCCATGCACCCGCCAAACCCCCTGTTATGAATGAAAAGCGGTTTACACACGACTCACAACTGCTGACGTTCGAACATATCCGGAACAAGTGCTTCACTGACGAATTTTGTTCGAACCACAACCCTATAAATGCTTCACCCACGTACTACAAATACAAATAATCGTCAACAGAACCTAAACACCTGACCTAACCTATCCTATGCCTATATATACACAATATGCCACTATATTATAATATTAATTTATACTTGAGAAAATTCCCGTTTTGAATGAACAGCATGTTAAAATTTATGAATGCGTCTGTGGGGTCGACCGCTGAATGTAATGGACTTGAGTCGAGGACGGGTTGGCTTTACCACTGCGCCACAGAGACTGCTCCGTGGCGTAGTGGAATTTTAAATTTTGAAACCTGACTAACATAGCTCAACCCAACCTAACGTAACCCAAATCAAACCAATCTAATTCAACCGAGCCCAATGCAGCCTAACCTTAATTTCATCCTCATAGTTTCCCCATCTAGTGTCTTAATTAAAACACTTTAGCGCACCTGGGTCGTAAATAAATGAAGCGTAAATACACACGTTTATCACGAGTTGCGGGAGCGTCGTAAATTTACGCGCGATTAAAAAATATAAAAATTTGTATAAAATCCAATTCTTATTCGATCGATTTGGGGATAGTATGAAAATCTTTGCCATTAAATATCCGTTTTCTCTAATAGGCACATGGTCTATTTGGGAGAACGGCATTGTATTGTAACTTAGTGGAAAGACTAGCTATTGTATTGTTGACACGGCGAGTGTTATCGCCCACTTCACACACTCTTGGTGTGGGCCGCGATCATGATTTTATATTTATATGCATATGTCCGTGTAGGAAATTTAATTGCGATCACAGTGATACCAAATTTAACGCTGTAGGATAAGTGTGGAGTTGACAACCCTGAAAAGAATAGAAACATTTCGTCTCTGTTTGGAGCTCACGGCTAGTGATCGGTGTAGTTCTTTAGCTTTTTGTGTGATTTAACTCATGCTTTGGTGACATATACATATGTTCTTATAGATCATTCTATTGTGAACACATTGGTACAAAAATGAAATCTGTACATCGAAAATTAAGGTCAGGACAGCGAAAAGAGTATACACTTTTCAGTGTTGCCGCTCGGTCACCCGAAAACGTCGAATTCACCTCGAGAAAGTCCAAGAGTCTCTCTCCAGGTAGGAGAGAGCCAAGAAGAAAATGGGGCTTTATTCCATGAGGTGGTGAACAAGAGGAAAAAAATGCGACTACAGCGGGAAAGAACTCCACTAACCCGCGTGATCTTCCCTCCTGGCACTGGTCTTGCTGACAGATTTCGGTGGTTTTCTGCAGCCTCCAAAGCCCATCACACTAAACGAATGAAGATAAACAGAGATGAAGACAATCATGTCTTTGTCACGGATGATGACGCATTGATTAACGACTTGTTAACACAGTAATATGCTGGGATAAAAATGTTGCGAGCACCGTGTGATGACTCAGTGAAGGTGAAAATCGTTTTTTTTGTGTTAACAAGTGCATTGACCCAGAGTGTTTCCGGTCCGAAAATGTGCAAAACCCACACCGTACTAAGAACGACCTCATCGTTGCAAGCTGGACAGCAACAACGGAGATTCCCAAGCGACTCTCAGTGCCCCTAGCGCTGGGTAGAACTTACAGAGTGGCTCGCTATATACCTCCACGCCGGAGGTGCTACAAATGTCAGCGTTGGGGACACACTGCAGCGCGCTGCACCTCCAGAACCCACCGATGTGCAGTGTGTGCTGGTGATCATGATTCTAAGAGGTGCTTTGACCTCTACAACGCTGGGCAGACGGTGGAAACAAGATGCGTTAATTGTCGTGCTCCTGGCGTGATGGCAACTCACCAGAGCTGCCCAGCTGCTGCTAGGCCGCCCCCTCCTAGCAGTGTCCCGCTCTACAAGGCGCCACGTCATGATGATAGAGTGTCACCATCAGTGGAAAGTTGTCCTATGCCATCAACTACGGTGGGCCACAGCTGGCACTCTGACTCCCCGCTCACCCTTGACTCACTCTGGACAACGAAACAGCGGCGAGCGTCTCTGCCCACTCATTTGGGCACCGGGTGCCACAGTACACAGTTGCCAGGTGTGGCTCGCCCCGGCCAGCGGGGTGGTAGGTCTCCACCCCCGCCTCTCGAGGTTGGGGCCGCCACCAGCTTGGCCTCCCCTCCCCACCCACAGGCAACCTCCCAGGGTGGGAAGGTGTCTGTGAAGGTGCGGACATTTAAATGCTCTGTGGAGCGGCAGCCTGCGCTACAACATATAGATTCGGAGTTACAGCACGCTCGGGAACTTGAGTTAGACGAGATTCGCCGTCAGCACGAAGCAGATATGTTAGCAGTTAAACAGACGTATGAGCAGAAGCTGAAAGAAATAGAGCAGCGCTGTCGCTGTCACCGTGAAGAACATGGCGAGTATAGTGACCTGGACAGTAACCCACAGTCACCAGCCAGGACTGAGAGCAGTGTAGTGAGCGAGGCTCACACACCTGGTGACATAAATACCACCACTCGTCTAGCTAGTGTGCTTGATATATCGCGGCTAGAACCTGCGGAAATTGACGACCTATTAAAAACAGTGTTCCCCAAATCCTTAAAAACAAATGTCAGTGAGTTCATAAATAACAGTGCCATTGAAAAAGAAACGAGAGACAGTGTATTGCAGCTGTATTGTCTTGCAGCCAGCTGCATCACAGAACTTAGAGGGATACCAGGAGTGATACAAAGCAAAGCAAGGGGACAGTAAATTATACAAACACACATAAAAGCTTTGGGGACTAATAATTAAATATAAACTATGGATCCCTCCACAAACTCCCCCAATACAACGGTGCTTCGTATCCTCAGTTGGAACATAGCATCACTCAGGAAAAGACTTCCTGATCTCCACCACAAAGTGACGACCGAGCCCATTGATGTCGTCTGCCTTCAGGAGTGCAGAGTTCCCACCAGGTCTCCACCCCCTAAATTACCCTCCTTTGTTGTCTATAACCTTAAATCCAGTCACTCTTGTATTTTGTATGTTAAGAAGTCCCTTCCTCACCAGCTACTCCCAGCCAAGTCAACTGAAGGGCTTCAGTATCATGGTGTGAGGATCTACGTGGGGAACTCTGCCCTCAATATCTTTAACCTGTATGCTCCTAGTGATAAGTTTAATTATACTGACCTTCCTATCTGTATTCAGACTGAGCCTACCATCATTATAGGTGATTATAACGCTAGGCATAGAAATATTGGTAATTCGCAGTTCAGCAATCGTAACGGCAACCAACTGTTGTCGCTATTAGGTAGTCACGATGATGCACAGATTGTGGGTGACCTTGAACCGACGCATATCTACGGAGGTATTCTTGATCTATGTCTCGGTTTCAACGTCTCCCACACCGTCTGTGCCTCGTCAATAGTGCCAGATATGGCGTCTGATCATCTGGCCATATTAGCCACTGTAAGCATTGGCAGCGCTATCCTCCCCGGCGGAGTGTTCAAGCGGAAGAGGCTGGCTGTGCCCATCGATCAACGAGACAATTTTGTTGCTCATGTGTCAGAATGGTACAGTTCATCTGAGCCTTCATCAGTTGAAGATTTTAACAATGAGCTCACAGGTACTATCGAGCAGTTTATAGAATCACTTGATCCATCGTCTAGGCCACGTAACCCAAATTACACTGGTCATAGCACTTATGCTTATTATAATGATTCTAAATTGCATGCACTAAAACGCACTGCCAGAAGAATTGGACTAGCTTATAGAAGGACCCGCACTGCTGAAATGCTTAAGCTCTTTCAAACGGCTCTGGCTGAGGCCAGGGAACGTATGGTAGAGCTGAGGCAGACAGACTGGGAAACTTTTGTCAGTGGTCTCAATTCTCACACGCCACTAAGTCGAGCATGGAAGGATATCAATAAGATCAAAGGGAAAAATGCTGCAGAGATTGCGCACCCTAATCCTCTGCACAGAGCAAATGAGCTTGTTGATGCTTGGGCCACCACCTCCAGCTTTGACAGTCTTCCTCTACTCACACAGAACGAATTGAATAATAAATATGCTGATAGAGCAAGGCTCCTTGACTTCATGCTTCATCAAGAGGATGACTGTGACATGCTTTTTACTGAATACGAACTAGACTCTGCTCTACATAAAGGCAAAGCTACATCACCCGGGAGGATGGAGTTACTTACGGCATACTGCGTATGCTTCTGCTAGTTCCAGGGAATCCCTTGCTTGAATTGTATAATATGAGCTATGTAACTGGGGAGCTTCCAAAGTCATGGACCAACAGTCTTATTATTCCCATTCCTAAACCAAACCAGCAGAGTGCTTTTCGCCCAATCTCCCTCACTAGTTGTCTCTGTAAGTGTCTTGAGAGGATGGTTCTCAACCGTCTCCTTTACAGAATTAGTAACATGTTGTCTCCCCAGATATATGGCTTTACGCATGGAAAGAGTGTACATCACTGTATTACCACATTCCTCACCCTGCATACTGATAGGTCATACACCACTTTCCTAGATCTTAAGTCAGCCTTTGACATTGCTAACCCACTCGTCATTCTGAGCGAACTTGCTAAAATGAATGTTGGAGGATGGCTTTTACGGTGGATAAGAGGCTATCTATCCAACAGGAAGTCATCTGTACTATTCCAAGGGCATAGGAGTGTAACGAGAGATTTTGAACTTGGCACTCCACAGGGAGGTGTCCTCAGTCCTACTCTGTTCAATGTGTTAATCAATGCACTTCTAAACTCAGTAACTAGGAGCCCAAGCGAACACATCATTAGCTATGCGGATGATATACTGATCCACACCAATGGGTATACCAACACCCAAAATGTTCTGAACTCTGTATTGCACACATGTCAGGAACTAGGCTTGGTCATCTCAGTAGAGAAAACAAAGATCCTGAACCGACGCCCACCCAGGCGGGGTGGGGCCGTTCGCAAAATGCAGTTGCATGATGGCTCTCTGCTCGACTATGTAACCAGATACAAATACCTTGGTCTTGAAGTTCCACTGTACCGCAATGTTGTAGCCAGACTGGGTCGCCAATGTAGAGAGAGGCTCCGTGCTCTCAAGGCTGTGGCAGGCTACCATCCAAGCTATGGTGCAAATGTGAGAATTGTCAAAATGATGTATCTCTCATATATTAGGTCTCTGATTGATTATGCTGCACCCATGCTTGCTCTAGTGCCTGAGAGAATGCTTGGAGGGCTGGAAAAGATGCAAAACGAAGCCATGAGGATTATCCTCGGATGCCCCCGTACAACTAAATTACTAAACATGAGGAAGGAACTGAATATTTCATGTGTAAGTGATCGTATCACTGAAATTAATGCTTTAATTGGTATCAAGATGCTTAGGCTAACCCACCCTAACCCCTGCACTGAAGCCCTCCAAGCCTTCTTCCTTGAAGGTCAGCATCCCTCCAAATGGATTACTGTAACTGCCAATGTGCTCAGAATGTATAACTTTCATCACCCCCACCAAGAGCGACAACAACAACACTTTCCTGCCCCATGGGAGATCACTCCTTTCCAAATTACTGTTCCCCCTTTCCCACCCAAGAAGCTGATTAAAGAACAGCCTTGCTTCGACAAGAAGCAAAGTACAATGCCTTAAGCCAAATTGATGCTTTAGTCAGAGAGCGCTCCCTTTCCCAGATTATTTACACTGATGGATCCTTGCATCAGTCCTATGGTGCAGCTGGAAGTGCAGTTGTTGTGACAGGGAGAGATGGTTCCATCTCCCATGAGTGTGGAGCGAGACTAAGTAACTGGGCCTCCACTCTTCAAACAGAATTGGTTGCCATAATCCTTGCACTAGAGCGCGTATATGAATCCAAAGTTGACACGCTAATTGTAAGTGACTCCTTGTCATCCTTGACTGCCCTCAGCTCCCCAAGGCATAACTGTGACGTGCTTATCTCTGAAGCTAGACACAGATATAGTGAAATAATCAATGATGGAGTCAGAGTTTGTCTCCTGTGGATTCCTTCCCATATTGGTCTCCGAATGCATGATAGAACTGATGAGCTAGCCAAGACTTTTGCTCGTAAAGAGGGAATTGATTACCAACTTGGACTGCCTTTGAGCAGCCTGAGGGCAGTAATATCCCAGGAACATCAACTAAATTTCGGAGGCTTGAGGCAAAGTGAAATTCACACCAGTTACTCCATCTATCATCATTCTATTATGCATGAAGAACCGCACGTCTATGGGTCATCCAATAATGTTAGCAGACTTCTAGATGTTACCACTGCTAGGCTTAGGCTCGGCTACAAGTACCTCTGGGAGTTTGTAACATCTGCTGATGTAGATTTGACTAAATGTAAACTCTGTCAGCAGAACTATTCGCATACTTTGCGTCATTATATAATGGAATGTGAAAAATTGCGGAATTTAGAGATAACACCATCAATAGTGTCCAAGAAATGTGTAAGTACTTCATTCACAATGATGTGCTGCCCGAAATTTTAGCGAAGTATCCAAAATTTGCTTACTGTCGGTAATGCATGCACATGACTGTAAAGCTGCCGCCCAGTTGGGTGGGTGTGCAGCAAGACTAGTAACTGTGTGACTCACTATAGATGTAAAGTGCCTTGTATAGTGACTGTTGTGAGCCTCTTGTAATGTCACTTGTGACACCTCTTTGTGTCACTTGTGACACAAAGATTCTTGATGTGTGTATTTGTGTGGTGATTAGATATGTATGTGTAA
>WNGS01020108.1:0-10023 GCA_020271785.1 Procambarus virginalis | reverse complement strand
CGAGAATGTGGGTGAGGGAGGGAGTGGGGCGAGTGGCTGGCTGGTGTTGGCGGTCACTCCTCGTTGCTTTCTGACTCACAATACCAACCTAGTGGTTCGTTATGGTGAACAAAACATGCAGATACTTTATATAACCTGTGTATAGTGTAATAACAGCATAATATTTTTTTGTTTTATGAGCATAATTGAATCACTAATATGCACACCATATTTTGATTATAGCAATGGTTCACACATTTTATTATACAGTATAAATATATCACACTACACACTATTGATAATATTACTGCAAAAAAAAACTATCAGATTAAACACATTGAAATAATTAGGTAATAATATCTTTGTGGCAACTCCCACCTGACAGCTCTGGTGACGCTGACCACCTCTGACGACTGCTCTGTCAACACCCCATTTTGCCAGACTTCCTCGGCCAATTGCGGCCAAAGTATGTCGTGTATGTTTTTAATTTTTTTTTTTTTTTTTCTATGCTCAGGGAACAAATTAACATTTTTAGAAGATGAAATTATTTTTTAGAATTAATTTTTTTTTTTTGTTCACGGGTGTAAATCTCCTCAGGAACCCTTAGCAGCTTAAGGGTTAAAAATATTAAGTTTTGTCTGCTATTCCAACAAATAGAATACGTCATCGAATACGTCATCGAATACGTTATCGAATACATCGTATACTTTATCGCATACATCGAATCTTAAGATGTGTTATATCATTTAGCTCCAGTAGTTTTTATCTTTCTCAATCTGTTAGTATATACAACCCATCCTCCTGTTTTGGTAGTACAGTACTTGTAGTAAGGATGAGGACCATAGTATATATATACCGACGTTCAACAAAATTAGAAAGTAGAAATAGACTATTAAGTTGGACAAACTGGGAATACTAATTTTTACTTAGTGCTTAGACAAATTAAACTAACCTATACTAACATCACTAGGCCTAATAAACAATATCTGAGGCCTAAGATAGTACATGTGTGTGCTATACTAAGCCTAGGAACATTTTTGTGTTTTAGCTTCATTTTATTTAAAAGAATGACTTACTAGTCAGTATACTACTATCTAAAAGTTAAAAACATATGAATTCTAACTGTTGGCGATCATCACAATAGATACTATATAAACAGGAGGATGGGTTGGTAATATGATTTTAGGACCATGTTGTGGGGAAATCTGGCTCTAGATTATATGCTAATAAAATAATATATTTTAACACTTTAGCGCTTTCGGCTAAGCGTAAAAAAACTTACCCAAGTGCTTTCGGCGTCTCGCGCGCTTAAGCGGTACGGGCGAAAAGTGTATACTCTTTTTACTGTCCTGACACTATTTGTAGACCTACGTATTTAAATTTGGTATCACTGTGTTCGCAATAGAATTCTCTATAAGAACATACATATAAAATACTGCCAAACAGAAACTGTTTGAAACAGTTCAAACAGAAACAGAAGCTCTCGCCAAACTGTTTGGCGAGAGCGCCAAACAGCAACAAATGTTTCCACTCTCTTAATGATTGCGATGACCACATTTATCCTACATCATTGATTATGGTATCATTGGAACCGCAATAAAATTCTCTATACGGACATATGCATATAAATATAGAATCAATGTCGCAACCAACCCACAAGACGGTTGGAAGTGGCTGAAGTGTTACCCGCGGCGGCATATCGGCGCCATACAATTGTTATACCAAGATGAATCACTGCCATGCCATTTTCTTTAATAAGCTCTTCGGTTATTAGAAAAAACGTAAATTTCATGGTGAACATTTCTAAACTATCCCCAACACAATCGGATAGAAAATGGAATTTATACAAATATTTTATCGTTGGACTCGCGCGTGCGTCGGCAAAGTATCCAGGACTTAAAAGATTGGACGCTAAGGGCGTCCGCTAAGCGCGAAAGTGCTAATATGCTCGAAGGACCAGATTCTATTCTAAATGAGAACCAGTGTCTTATGATCTCTCTGATTAAATGCAATTAAATTCTAATAAATAAAACAATCCTATTATTGTCGAATAAATGAACTGTAGATTCTATAAATTCTCAAGCTGCTTCCCATAACACATTTTGGGGGGTTATTCTATAAGGTTAATTTATATAATGTATGTAGTGTATAATAAATTTCATATTACATTCACTACACCACCAGTCTCCATGGTGTAGTGGTAAAACACTCACCTGGCATTCCGCGAGCGCTTTGTCATGGGTTCGTATCCTGGCCGGGGAGGATTTACTGGGTGCAAATCTTTAACTGTAGCCTCTGTTTAACTCAACAGTAAAATGTGTACTTAGTTGTAACAACGATTCTTCGCGGCGGGGATCGTATTCCAGGGACCTGCCCGAAACGCTACTCGTACTAGTGGCTGTACAAGAATGTAACAACTCTTGTATATATCTCAAAAAAAAAAAAAAAAAAAGAAAAATGAAATAAGAAATGTAGGTATATAGATTAAATCTTATAAGAAATCATTCAATTAATCAAGGAAATGCTCTATGAAACTACAAGAATGAAATAACATCTGTATGATGAAATAGTAGCATGCGTCTGGCAATCCTTGTCACTGAACTTGTTGCATCAAGATATCCTAGGAACACGTGACTAAGGCAGAGGTTTATCCCCCTTGGCAATAAGACACTAAATAGCGAGTAAATAAAACTCGCTTGTTTTTAGTGGGCATGCAGTATGAAGACAAACGTCCTATCTAATATTATATTGTGATCACAAACAATAAAAGTACTGTATACCTGTATAGGAACTTAGATTTTGCCGATACTGGTGTCTGAGAATTGAAGCTGCTGCTCCGTCACTCTAACGTCTGCAGTAACAAGGATGATGCAATAACGAGTCGGTAATTCTAGCGAGCTTCCAGACTCTCTCTGAGAATAATGGCTGCCTCTCCTTTCCCTTCTCTGCTCGCCCATGCGCAGTAGCATGGAGTGTGGGAACGGAGATATTCTACTGTATTATTTATAGATTATTATCTATAATATTCTATTATCATCATCTTGCTCAATGGTGCAAGATAATAAAGATAAGGTTTATCATAAGAAAGCTAATATTAATTAAATTCTTGCTATGCAACAATTAATATGAAATGAAGTTTACATAGACGAAAAAGCTAAAGGGGAAATTTATTCCTCCATGAATGCCCTGTGATAACAGTACTGTATAAAATGATCTCGGCAAATAATGCTATATTACTTGATCAATGGTGAATATATTATCAGCTAATAAATCTTATAAAAGAATGCTGAAATAAAGAAGAATTTATCACAATTCTCATGAATGTGAATGTTTTTCCTCGGTCATGTGAGCTGACGCAACACAGCTATGAATACTTGGAAACTTTTGGTATAATTACAATGCAGTATAAATTAATGTTATTACACTACTGGTTAGTAGTATTAGTAAAATATAATGGTTAGTACAAGAATGTTTTCTTAAAGTACTAAATGTTAGTAATTAACACTTTACTACGCCCTAGGCATAACCGTATTTCCAGTTTCATCTACCCGCTCCTGCACAGTGGACATAAAATGATGTCCCCATAAAAATATTTGTATAAAATTCAATTTTAATCCAATTTACTTTGGGTTTGTTTCAAACTGCACGCCATGAAGTTCTCTTTCTCACCACTAGGCTATAGACTAGTATAGACTTGACAAACATAACAAAAGTACAGTAAAAACATTTCGTTTGTGTTTGACGCTCACTGGTGCGATCAAATCAAATCAAATCGATCAAATGGTGAAGTATTACCATTTTACCAGGAAAACTCACAAGTGGACCAGAAAGATAACGTTTTATTTCCTGCAAATGGCATTGCATAATGCCTATGTTTTGTACAAATACAACACAACTAATCGAAAAAAGCTAACATTGCTACAGTTCCACGAGGTGGCAATTTGGGCCCTATTGCACTGGGACACGGAAGATTGGCCTCAAACAGCAACAGTATCTCAACACTTGCGGCACGCTCCAGACATAAATGATGACACAGGTCTTGCCTATGCTGACTCCGTGCAAACTCCCGGACCATCTGGTGTTAGGCGGCCTTTGTTCACTTCAACACCTCAACTCAATGCTCAACTTACTGTTCCACAACCAGCTTTTCCTTGGTAAGTACACCTATTTGGTCCAAGTTTGTGTAGTATAATTTAGTGCGAGTATTTTGATACCAGAACGAACACTGTATCACATAAACTGCCGTAAGTAGACTCGAAACTTCATATTTTTTTTTTGGTGTAGCGTGTGTCTGCATGAGTGTCCCAAACGGGTTGCAGGTGGGTAACTTTAGCCGTCTATACTGGTAATGCTTCCCCCATATCATGTATTATATGCATATGTCTGTTTAGGGAATTTTATTCCGATCAATGTACAACCAAAAATAACTGTGCAACAAGTATAAACTTGACAAACATAACAGTAAAAACATTTCGTGTGTGTTTGACGCTCACTGATATGTTCCAGCGTTGTTTTATATTTGGCGCTATTCTAACTTGCGCTTTGTTGATCTTTTTTACCTACGTGCTCATAGAACATTCTATTGCAAACACATTGGCAGAAAAATGAATGACGTACATAGAAAGATAATGTAAGGACAGTGAAATAAGTATAAACGTTCAAAGCGCCGTATCGCACATGTGTTGTCGTGTCACCGATACCGGGTAACAGTTCGGCCACTTCCCACACTCTTGCGGGTGGACCGCGACCATGATTCTACGTTTATATTCATATCTTTGTGTTGGGAATTTCATTGAGAGTCCATTCATACCAAAATTAACGCTGTAGTACAAGTGTGAAGTTGACAACAATCCCAAGAGTAGAAATATTTTGTTGCTGTTTGGCGCTCACGGCAAGTCATCTACGTAGTTATTTATTTGGCGCTTGTATCCCTATACCTTTCGTGACCTTTTTTACTGATGTTCTTCTTGAGAATTTTATTGCGAACACATTGGTACCAAAATGAAATACGTAGCCCGAGAACTAATGTCAGGAGAGTAAAAAGAGTATACACATTTTTGCTTTGCCGCTTAAGCGAAAACACGCCGCGCGCACATACCGCTTTTTTTTCGACGTTCGCCGGGAGCGCGAAAGTGTTAAGTACTAAATGATTATGATGCCTAGTACAGGAAATACATCCTATTGTATTAGGGATTAGTAATCAAGTGTTGGAAATTTCCAACACACGTTTCCACTCCCTTTGTCCTTCCCCCTTACTCTAATGATATGCTGTTTTGTTTTTGTCCCATTTTACAGGCTTCCTGATCCTTATCTTGTAGAAAATTTTATTTCTTCCTCATTCCTGCCCACATCTAGATATTTTGCTTCAGCAAGGTTTAGTTTTATTATTTCTCTTCCTTTGAAAGGTCTCTTCTTAATGACCATTGTTTTTGCCCTTCATAATTTTTCAATTTCCTGTCATTCCTAAGCATAGGAATGCCAGGAAACATTTGTCATTTGTTTCACTCCATTAACACTATTGTGCCCGGAGTGTGTGTGCCGCAGACTTTGACGTCATGCTCCCGGTGGTGCGGTCAAGCATGCGGCGACACTGAAATGTGTATACTCGTTTCAGTTTTCTCGCCTTAATTCTCATGCTACATCGTTCGTTTTGGTATCATTGTGTTTGCGATAGAATTGCCTACAGGTATGTATGCATATAATGTTCAAAAGCCCGGTGTGCCTCCCCGCAGCAAAGCCAAAAGTTACCTGTGAACGAGCACCAATTGGCACACCGCAACCTAATGTGTATACTCGTTCAGTTTGATAACATCAATTTTCGTGTTGCGTCTCTCATTTTGGTATCAAATTGTTCACAATGTAAAGGCTCGTATTTTCAAACTAGTCCCATAATAATAGAGCAATAAATGAAATTTTAACAAATATTTTAAATTTTGAATGCTTATCTCAATTATTTTATCTTTCCAGTGTTCTGACATCAATTTTCGTGTTACATCTTTCATTTTGATATCAAATTGTTCACAATCTAAAGGCGCACATTTTAAAACTAGTCCCATAATAGCACAATAAATAGAATTTTAACAAATATTGTAAAATTTGGACCAAAAAATATTTATAATCTTTCCAATGTTCTCACAAATTTTTGTGTTACATCCTTCATTTTGGTATCAAATTGTGCACAATCTAAAGGCACTCATTTTAAATCCACTCCCAGATCAGATAAAATTAAAATTTTTAACATATTTTAAAATGATAGATACCGCTTGCATCCATGACTCGGACACAAGCGAAAAATTATGGACCATAATTTCGACGAGTGCGAAAGTGTTTAATGTTACACTTAGGAGATGATTCTTATCATTCTCGTATTTGCCTATCATCTTAAAATCACTGATATTTTCCTTTTGTGAGGTCTTCTCCTTGCCTACTATTTTCTCATTAATTTTAATCTCTTCTGCTGCTCTGTCCACCCTAAATGTTATCTCCTTTTCCAAACACTGCTTTTTATATTCCTTCATTTTTATAGATTTACTTGTGGCAAGTGGGAGGCAATTAATACAATCACTGTACATAATGCATGCCATATAGACAGCTAAAGCTTTCAAAATATTACTGATAAGCAAAATAAATTTCTCAGGTTATCAAGCATATTTAACACTCGAGGGAAATTATAATGGCTGATCCCCGCATCAAGCAGCTGCGTATCAAGAGTGGTATACTAAAACGATGCTGCAAGGAAAAAATCAGTTATGAGAAGGAGGCAGAGCAGATCCAGGAGAAAATAAAAAAGATGCAAGATGAAGGTTCGTAGATCATTGCATAGGGAATGTATGCCACTTGCTTTTATAATTTTGTTTTGAGTAGGTTTAGGTTCAATACCTTGAAAGCTTTGTTATATTAACTTTTTAAGTATTTATTAGTTAGAGCAAAAAGTGCAGCTACTGTTGAAATTTGATTCATGTAGCTCCATAACTAACTACAATGTTTTTACACATGGGGAAAAAAAAGAAGAAAGCCTCATTGGACATGACTTATAACCTACAGCACTTGTTCAGTATATGATCGTAAAACTGGCTTTTTCTGGGGCGGAGCCCCTTCGGCTACCCGGAGTTATCCAGGCTGATATGGATATATTAGACTTTGGCATCAGTCAGTGTGAATGGAGTTCTTGGCCTACTGGCGACCAAGAGCCAGAACCTGGCTCCCTCAGAGGCACGAGGAGCAATGATCTATAGAAACTCCCATATGGTTGGAAGCATTCTGTCTGCCATTGACCAGGTCAGGCACCCAGAAAGCTAAGCGTCCCAAAACAAACCCCTATTCTGGTTAACCCCTTAACTGCTCGGTTTCCAAATATGACACCCCCCCCCCATTGCTCAGGAAATAAATTCTCTTGAAAAAATTCTTTTGTTATTTTAAAGTGTCAAAAACCCTTCCTCAGTATGGGTACGTAAAAAAAAAAAATCAAAATTGTACTTTGGCTGCTATGGGGTCCGTAAGTTGGGGGCGTAACGTTGTCATTCCCCGTTCACCCGTGACGTATGCTTCCAGGGCCAGTAGGGCGCTCGGAGCGGGGTGCAAGTTGCCGCGAATATATTTTCATTCATTTTTTGCGCGCAGTTCCAAATACAATTTATTTGTTTTTACGTGCCAATCCAATGTATAATGAACACGTACACTATATTATGGCAGTAGAACATCCGTACTGTCTGTAGACACTGTGTTACATGTATCACAAACAAGTACAGTACAACCTCGATTCAACGTACCCCGATTCAACGAATCTCCGGCTAGTTCGCACACTTTTCAGGCCGGATTTACTCACCCTGTTCGACGAACAATGGTTCGCCGAAGCGGGGGATGTTCGGATTTGCTTACGACGTCGAGACAGAGTTCACAGACTGGTGGAAAAGTTTCACATTCAATCACAGATTACAATTATTAATTCCTTCATATGACAAGTTCGATCACAAGTGGACCACACAAGTGGACCGCACATGTGGTCCACAAGTGGTCCACAATCTTACGATGTTGGGACAGAGTTCACAGTGGTAGAAAACTTTACCATCCCATCACAGATTACAATTAATAATTCCTTCATATGACAAGTTAGATCACACAAATGGATCACACAAATGGACCACACAAGTGGACCACACAAGTGGACCACACAAGTGGACCACAAGTGGTCCACAAGCTTACGATGTTGGGACAGAGTTCACAGTGGTGGAAAACTGTCTCATTCTATCACAGATTACAATTAATAATTCCTTCATAAGACAAGTTGGATCACACAAGTGGACCACACAACAAGTGAATCATATGAACCAAACACCAGCCAGAATGGTCCACAAGAAGTGACGCATATTAACCAAACACCAGCCAGAGTGGTCCACAGAAGTGAACGACTGAGTTTCAATGATTTTCGTTCACCGATTTGTGGCACACGTATCTTTGTAAATTAATTTAAAGGCTGAAGCGTGAATAGCTAGCTAATATGTTGAAATCTTCTTATACATTTTCTGTGATGAAACAAGACGAGTGAGGGTAGACAGATAAGGGAATACTGTGCAGTAAACTTCACTTTACAGTGAGGTTTCACTCACTTTCGTCTGTGTTGTCATAGTTCAGTGACCCATGACTGAACGTTTCACATTAATAAATCATTTCTAAAACTGGTGTTTTAATAACTCTCTATCCTAATTAAACTAAACTAAATAAGACCAAAAATATGCTGTAATAAGGTAGATATCTCCTATTTGAGAAATTGTTCACGTTATTTGCAGCACAACTCCAGCACGAGTAGACGGGTCTAATCCCTGTCCGTACACCATGCTTGTTGTGTTGTGTTCGATTTCGTCGCCACAGTTCAGCGATCTACGGCTTCGAAATAATAAAATTAATAAATTAGTTCCAAAGTATTTTTTATAGCTCTTATTACCGTAATAATGTTGCTAAACTAAATATGTAACCCAAAAATATATAATTTGATGTAAATTGAATATTTGAGAGAAACATATGCTACTGGAAATCGAACACAACACCAGGCGGTGTTTTGTTCGATTTCGTCGCCACAGTTCAGTGACCTATGGCTTCGAAATAATGAAATAAATAAATCAGTTTCAAAATAAGTATTTTTTATAGCTCTTATTATCGTAATAATGTTGCTAAACTAAATACATACCACAAAAATATATAATTTGATGTAAATTGAATATTTAAGAGTAATTTATGTTACTGGATCAGGCTTAAACACCAACCAACTGAAGGGTGTGCGTATAGACTTAGTCTGCGTTCGTACAGTATGCACCCAGTGCCCTTAGCTTTGTCTGCGATTGACGTACAGTATTTATCCGCTGGTGGAAGAATAATTGTGGAAATGACCATTTTTTTACTACAGCTCTTTGGTTATAAAACAAAATGTCTCAGGGGCTTACTAATAGTGCCTTATTATGCCAAAACGAAGCAATATTTTGCAACAACTAGTAGCAGAAAATCAACCAGCACGAGAACAGCCGTACCCAGCACGAGAACAGCCGTACCCAGCACGAGAATACCGTACCCAGCACGAGAACAGCCGTACCCAGCACGAGAACAGCCGTACCCAGCACGAGAACAGCCGTACCCAGCACGAGAACAGCCGTACCCAGCACGAGAACAGCCGTACCCAGCACGAGAACAGCCGTACCCAGCAAGAGAACAGCCGTACCCAGCACGAGAACAGCATACCCAGCACGAGCACAGTTGTACCCGCACTGGTACAACAGCGTACCCAGCACAAGCACAGTTGTACCCAGCACTGGTACAACAGCAGCCAGCACCAGCTCAGAGAAGCGGCTGAACTCACAGCAGCAGCGAGCACCAGCAAAGCTGATGCAAACATCTAAAAACATCGTGTGCAACATGAACAGTTAGAACAAGTGTTAAATTTAAGTGTGTACTCAGTGTTAAAATTAAAGTTGCAGTAATTTTTGTGTACAATAGTTTTCATAAACTGTATTGTAGTACTCACATACAGCAGAACTACTTTAATCAACACAGTGC
>WNGS01020107.1:7061-18949 GCA_020271785.1 Procambarus virginalis | reverse complement strand
GTGGATGTCAGTCTCGTCACATGCTGTGCGATGCGTCAGTGTACCGTCTCATGTCACTGGTGTTGTAATCTAGTGCAGTTCACCTGTTCAGAAACTGGATACGTCCAATGTTGTTGCGGCTATAGTGTTTTCAGTTACTGTCTCCGTCAGACTGTCTGTGGCGGTTGTTCCCCCCAAACACAACTTTTTTCTTTCTGCGGTGGCAGTCAGTTACTCACTAGTCGGAACTGGTGATACTGCGGTTATACCAGTGATCAGTTACGTCTCGTCACTGTCAGTGAGTTTAGAACTTGAAGAATTATCTAGTAGCGGAACGTAGGTACTGTCTCGTCACTGAGTGTATGCGTGTGTTAGTTACTGATCTCGTCAACTGATGTTGTGTGTACAGTACTGGTATACGTCCAATGTTGTGTTGCTATGTGGTCAATGTTACGTCTCGTCACTGGATGAACTGTTAGATTTATAATATTACGTGCGTCAGTGTAAGCAATGTTGTTGCGTGCGCTTACAAGGTCTGTCAACTGTTGTACGGCGTGCGTAGACAGTCTCGTCAATGGTTGTTTGCGTTGTGCAAGGTACTGTCTCGCAAGGTGTTGCAGTGCGTCAGTACTGTCTAGTCTTATGTGTGTTCGTGCGTCAGTATCACTCGTCACTGGTTATTTTAATGGGTTGCAGATGCGTCAGTCTCGTACATGGTTCTGTTTGATAACGATGTGTCAGTTACTGTTCGTCGTCACTGGTGATTGCATATCGTAAGACGTCAGTTACGTTCTCGTCTTGCGTGTTGCGTGCAGGTCGAAAATTCTCGGTCATGGTGTTGCCGTGCGTCACTTACTGTCTGTCTTATGGTGTATTTGCGTTGCTTGTTCAGAGTGGCTAGTCACTGGGGTTGGTGCGCAGTGCTCGTGCAGCGGGACCTTAGTTGCGTTGCAGGTCAGTCTCGTCACCTGGAATTGTAGTTGCGTGCGCAGGCTCGGTCAGCTGGTGGTTGCGCCCATGCGCATTTAATGTCTCGTCACTAATACTAATACAGATCGTAAGCTAATAGAAAGGAGAAATGTGTGGAGAAGATGGTCTGTGTGTGTCGAAGCTGAGAACAGGCAATTGGAAGTTAGACTGGTCAAACTTACAGTTGTGAAAACGGTAATGCGGTACGAGAACGAGACAGTAGGCTAGGTAGGGAATAGGCCCTATTGGTCCTATTAATGGAGATGAAGACTAATTAGTGACCACATTAAAGGACGGGGGTCACACTGATTTTGGGGAGAATGTGGAGAGGAAAGGGAAAAAAATTGAGGTGAAATGTCGTCGGAGATCGGGGGGGCACCACACGGAGGACATCCAGAATTATTAACAAGCATCGTGGCGATGCTAACGGGAAACAGTCGAGATGAGAAAGGTGGACGGGGGGCAAAGAGAGAAACCGAGACCCGGGAGCGCTGCAGTATAACCTCTCATAAATAATAAGATTTAATGTTCTAAATCTCTACGACATTAGCAGGGCATTGTAAGGGATTTTATAGTTATAAAATTTCCTAATTACAATCCTCTAGACCTGGTAATAAGAAAACTGGAATAGGTTACCAAAGAGCTGAGAGTCGTTCATTATATTTTGGGTTACGCTCCACCAATGACACTAATTCCAGATTTGGGACAAGTTCAACGCGGCCGCCGCAGGAACGCTCCGGGTAATCCGGTCATCTTGTGGTTGGCACCGTTGCCATCGCAGCCTATAAATATTATTTTTTAGCATCTGTCCCATTTTTTGTATGAATCAGCCGCTTTACAATCAAGAAATTGGGGCATTATGACGCGATGAGTAACCATGTTTACCTGTGAAGTTTGTGTGTATTCTTGAGTGATAAATAAAGGGGGTAAATAGTTTTATGAAGATATAGTGGGGCAAAAGATGTGTGTTCCCCTGTGATCTGTGGGTCGGCGGCCGCTGTCGCACGCTCCGGCCCTGGAGGAACGTGTGCGGGCGGCCTGCTATTCACTGCCTCACGATTCGCCTGCCAGGTGTGTAGCCTGCCTCACGCTGGCCTGTACCGGAGTGCTTTTGTAGCCTGTCTCAATCGCTAGGCCTGCAGAGTTTTGTGAGTAGCCTGCCTCACGCTGAGTCCCCCCCTGCCGAGGTGCTGTAGCCTGCCTCCCGCTGGTCTGCCAGTGTGTGTAGCCTTGCCTCACAGACTGGCCTGCCTGGTGTGTAGCCTGCCTCACGCTCGGTACTTGCCGGCGGTGCTGTAGCCATGCCATCACGCTTGGACCTGCCAGGTGTGGTAGCCTGCCTCACGCTGGTCTGCCAGGTGTGTAGCCTGCCTCACGCTGGCCTGCCGGGTGTGTAGCCTGCCTCACGCTGGCCTGCCGGTGTGTAACCTGCCTCACGCTGGCCTGCCGGGTGTGTAGCCTTCCTCACGCTGGCCTGCCGGGTGTGTAGCCTGCCTAACGCTGGCCTGCTGGGTGTGTAGCCTGCCTAACGCTGGCCTGCTGGGTGTGTAGCCTGCCTCACGCTGGCCTGCCGGGTGTGTAGCCTGCCTCACGCTGGCCTGCCGGGTGTGTGGCCTGCCTCACGCTGGCCTGCCGGGTGTGTGGCCTGCCTCACGCTGGCCTGCCGGCTGTGTAGCCTGCCTCACGCTGGCCTGCCGGGTGTGTAGCCTGCCTCACGCTGGCCTGCCGGGTGTGTAGCCTGCCTCACGCTGGCCTGCCGGGTGTGTAGCCAGCCTTACTGAGAGATGGCTTGCTGACAATCATTTTGATTCCTATTGAAGTCAGCTCAGTGTCAGCCCATCCTCCTGTTTTGTAGTACTGTACTTATAGTAACGATGTATATATATATATATATATATATATATATATATATATATATATATATATATATATATATATATATATATATATCGACGTACAACGAAAGTAGAAATCTGAACTATTGAGTTGAATAAACCGGAAAACTCTTTTTACTTGTGTTGCTTTGACAAATTAACCCAACCACCGTAGGCCTTATACACGATGTCTGAGGCCTAATATAGTATATATGTGTACTATACTAGGCCTAGGAATATTTATGTTTGTTGTTTAGCTTCATTTATTTTAAATGAATTCGTTACTTAAAGAATTCCCAGGCGCCGGCGAGAAACAATGGGCAGAGTTTCTTTCACCCTGATGCCCCCTGTTACCTAGCAGTAAAATAGGTACCTGGGTGTTAGTCAGCTGTCACGGGCTGCTTCCTGGGGGTGGAGGCCTGGTCGGGACCGGGCCGCGGGGACACTAAACCCCGAAATCATCTGAAGATAACTTCTCAAGATAAGATTTTAGTCAGTATACTGCTGTCTAAAAGGTGAGACCGTACGAAATCCTTACAGTCACATTAGGTACTGACTAAACAGGAGGACGGGATGGTCAATGTTGTATCAACTGTGTGTTGGGAGTGACTGTCATCTGGGAGAGTGCTAGAGTCTTCTGATGGAGAATGTTGAGGGTTATCTTGAGAAGATTTCGGGGCTTAGCGTCCCCGCGGCCCGGTCCTCGACCAGGCCTCCTTTTTGTTACACATCCCTAGCAGCTGTCTAACTCCCAGGTACTTATTTATTGCTAGGTGAACAGGGGGCATCAGGGTGAGAGAAACTCTGCCCATTTGTTTCCGCCTCCACCGGGGATCGAACCCGGAACCTCAGGACTACGAATACTGAGTGCTATCCGCACTCTGTATTCGACACTAGGTATTCGCAGTCGGCACTCTGTATTCGACAGCTAAGAGTGCTAACGCACTCTTAGCTGTCTTCTCAGCTGTCAGGCCTCTAACCTAACCTAACCTAGGTGCACACAGTTGAGGTGTGAACATTTGTATATTAATTCATGGAATAATTGGTTTCTATTAGTTCCTTAAATTGTGCGCTGATCATCCTTCTTTTGTGATATATAGTAGGCCAATATGTCTCGCCGCTCTAATGGTACACTATGCCTTAGTTTTCCAAAATAGATCACTTTGTAAGGTAAACTTAGAAGGTGTAAGTTTAATTTGTAAGTTCAAATTGTAAGGTAAACATTACTCATTCCGTCCAAATGTCGCGTGTGATCTAGACTGTTGTACGCGTGGTGGTTGAGCCATTATTGTAACTATTGGTGTTACATGTTGCCGACGTTGTTTCTCATTCTGAATTTGTAAACTGTAATGATTTTAAAGTCACTGATAACTCTTAATCTAAATCTTGAGTCTACAGTTTATAATTACAGATATTATATACATGTCATGTTATTATTATGACTTTCCCTTAGGTAAATAATTTACCGTGAATTTGTGTAAACAAACAGGGGGAGTGTAAACATTTGTGTAAACAAACAGGGGGAGTGTAAACATTTGTGTAAACAATTTGTGTAAAGAAACACCCAAATATAAACAACCAAACGTTTATGAATTAAGTATTTGAATTGAAATTGAATGTGCCATTCTCTGGGACAGGAAGCCTGTAAGGTTTACCGAGGTCCTCTTGGGCCACTCATGGGTACCTATTTACTTCTAGGTGTAGAGACATCAGTTGCCTCAAGCCTAAACGTGTTTGACTTGTCGCCTCGGGAATCGAACCCGGGACCTTTAGGTTGTGACCATACTGTGCTGATCGGTCACACCGATCGCGTCACTGATCGTCGCACATAATAAAAGTATTTGAGAGAGTGATTAGGAGTCAGGTCACCAATTTCATGGAGACCAATGACCTTCACAACCCAGGCCAACATGGATTTCGAGCGGGAAGATCGTGCCTCTCACAGCTACTTGAGCACTACGACAAAGTCACTGAGGCATTAGAAGAAAAACAGAATGCTGATGTGATATACACGGACTTTGCAAAGGCTTTCGATAAATGTGACCATGGCGTGATAGCACACAAAATGAAGTCAATGGGAATAACCGGTAAAGTAGGATGCTGGATACTCAGTTTTCTGTCAAACAGGACTCGGCGAGTAACGGTCAACCATATAAAATCTAGTCCAAGCGCAGTTAAAAGCTCTGTACCGCAAGGTACAGTCCTTGCACCGCTGCTATTCCTTATAGACAAAAATACAAGTCACAGCTTCGTATCATCCTTTGCAGATGATACAAAAATCAGTATGGAAATTACCTCGGCTGAAGACATTGAAAAACTTCAAACTGATATTAATAAAGTTTTTGACTGGGCATCAGAAAATAACATGATGTTTAACAGTGATAAATTCCAGGTACTCAGGTACGGCAAAAATGATGACCTTAAACATAATACAGGGTACAAAACACAATCGAATCTGCCCATAGTAGGAAAACAGCATGTCAAGGATTTGGGAATAATGATCTGACGACCTAACGTTTAGGGAGCATAACCAAGCAAATATTGCATCAGCCAGAAAAATGATCGGATGGATTAGGAGAACTTTCAAATTTAGGGATCCCATCACAATGGTTGTGCTCTTCAAATCACTTGTGTTGTCCCGTCTTGAGTACTGCTCAGTACTCACTTCCCCCTTCAGAGCAAGATAGATTGCTGAAATAGAGGGAATACAGAGGACATATACGGCACGCATAGACGCGATAAAGCACCTAAATTATTGGGATCGTCTCAAAGCTCTCCAAATGTTCTCACTAGAAAGGAGACGAGAGAGATACCAAATAATATACACATGGAAGATACTGGAGGGCCAAGTACCAAATCTGCACAGTAAAATAACGACGTACTGGAGTGAACGATATGGAAGAAAATACAGAATAGAACCAGTGAAGAGCAGGGGTGCCATAGGCACAATCTGAGAACACTGTACATCAGAGGTCCGCGGTTGTTTAACACCCTCCCAGCGAGCATAAGAAGTATTGCCGGAACAACCGTGGACATCTTCAAGAGGAAACTAGTTTGTTTCCTGCAAGGAGTTCCGGACCAACCGGGCTGTAGTGGGTATGTGGGCCTGCGGGCCGCTCCAAGCAACAGCCTAGTGAACCAAACTCTCACAAGTCGAGCCTGGCCTCGGGCCGGGCTTGGGGAGTAGAAGAACTCCCAGAACCTCATCAAGCAGGTATCAACCAGGTAACCCAGTATATATAAAAAACATTCCCCAAAAGGAATGCGATGACATTACACTTCTCACAAGAGTATACACAAAAACATCTTGTATTTTCGCTAGGTTGGGATATGTTAAGTTAGGTTGGGATATGTTAAGTTAGGTTGGGATACGTTAAGTTAGGTTGGGATATGTTAAGTTAGGTTGGGATATGTTAAGTTAGGTTGGGATACGTTAAGTTAGGTTGGTATACATTAGGTTAAGTTAGAATGGGTTAGGTTAAGTTTGCTTTGTTTAAAAAAGAATATCGATGACGTAGAATGACTTACGCTTTGGTCCCTTTTTTGAAGGATCAGTCCCTGGTGTGAGTGGAGAAATATGCCCTTACCGCTCCCAGACCTGACTCTCCTCCCCTCACACCTAGCCACGGTGAGGCCACTATTCCACTCTCGTCCACCCACCTGGCCAGCCGGCCCCTGAGAACACGTTGAACCTATCGGGAAGACAAAGATCTTAAGCTTGGAAGGTGGCCAATCCTTATTCTCAAGCACCTCACGCTGCATTCGTATTGGCAGATGGCAAGTCATACAGAGATCAAAAACCTGTCTTGTGATATGGTTGTAACTTAAGAGTGAGAACTGTGGTTGACTGATGAAGATTAAGCCACCCAAGTGATGGCACGGGCATGAATAGCCCCGTAAGAGTGGTGATTGATTGATGAAGATTAAGCCACCCAAGAGGTGGCACGGGCATGAATAGCCCGTAAGTGGTGGCCCTTTTGAGCCATTACCAGTATCAAAAGATGATACTAGAGATCTGTGGAGGCGCAACTGCACCCTGCGTGACGGGAGATGTCTCCCGGACCAAATGGTGACCAAATGGTCAAGAGTGGTGGTGGTGGTGGTGAACTTATACCCCTCCTTGCCCTACCTCGGCTGGCGTATAACTATTCCTCCTCACCTTTAATGGTGTTGTACGGGAGACATCTCCAGTCACGCAGGGTGCAGTCGCACCTCCACAGATCTCCATTGTCATTTATTGATACTGGTAATGGCTCAAAAAGGGCCACCACTTACCGGCTATTCATGCCCGTGCCACCTTTTGAGTGGCTTAATCTTCATCAATCATCAATCCATCTTTAATGGTGTATGTAAACATGACATCGGTACGTTGCTTGTTTTCAGTGACAATGATAATAAATATAAATCATGTATTTCTTTGTATACATACTTTTGGCTGAGAGATGTGTAGAGAGGAAATAAGAGAAGGTTGTGGTGGGGAATATTTCCAGGAGTAGGGCAGGAGTCGCCGGCGACTGTTAAGTCTCGTGGTGAGAGAGAGAGACAGGAGCCGGATGTGGGGTGTCGGGTACCGTTAACCTCCAACTATCTCCTCCTGGCCACTCTCATCAGCTAGTATGTGTACTCACACACTTGTGCTGGCGAGGGTTTGAGCTTTGGCTCTTTGGTCCCGCCTCTCAACTGTCAATCTACTGGTGCACAGTAGATTCATGAGCTTCTTGAGCTCTATCATATATACATTTGAAACTGTGTATGGAGACCAAAGAACACACTAGAAAGTGAAGGGACGACGAAGTTTCTGTCCGTCTTGGATCATGATTAAGTGGATTGAATGGTTTAGGACGGACCGAAACGTCGTCGTCCCTTCTCTTTCTAGTGTGTGGTTTAGTTATCTTGAGGTTATCTTGAGATGATTTCGGGGATTAGCGTCTCCGCGGCCCGGTCCTCGACCAGGCCTCCTTTTTGTTACACACTCCCCGGGAAGCAGCCCGTAGCTAACTCCCAGGTACCTATTTCCTGCTAGGTTACAGGGGCATTAGGGTGAAAGAATTTTTTTTGCCCATTTTTCTCTGCCTCCACCGGGGATCGAACCCGGAACCTCAGGACTACGAATCCTAAGCGCTGTCCACTCAGCTGTCAGGCGCCCAATATGGTCAACATATTTCAGCCACGTTATTGTGACTCCTCGTCAGCAAGTATATGGAGTCTGCCTCCAGCACATCACTTCCTAGTGCATTCCATTTACTAACTACAACCCCCCCCCCTGTGTGGGGGTGGGGGGGTGTATGTACACTCGCCCAGATGTACTCACCTAGATGTGCTTGCAGGGTCAGGTATTACCTCCCTAGTTCCTTATTTATCTCGCCTCGACAGTGATTGTCGCCCATTGCAGGTGGTGACAACTGCAACTTGAAGCCGAGCGGACAGCACGCTGGACTTGTGATCCTGTGGTCCTGGGTTCGATCCCAGGCGCCGGAGAGAAACAATGGGCAGAGTTTCTTTCACCCTATGCCCCTGTTACCTAGTAGTAAAATAGGTACCTGGGTGTTAGTCAGCTGCCACGGGCTGCTTCCTGGGGGTGGAGGCCTGGTCGAGGACTGGGCCGCGGGGACACTAAAAAGCCCCGAAATCATCTCAAGATAACCTCAAGATAACTCTCACACGGAAGGTGTTTCCTGACATCCCTCCAGCGGCTCCAGCTTCCTTCCACTGGACGTCTCTTATACCGAACATTGCCTTTTTCTCCACTACCCGTTCCTCTCAATATCTTGTACGTTATCATCATCTCTTCCCGGTTTTTCTTTTTTCCAACGTTGTGAGGGTGAGAGTTCCTCACAGCCTCACTAAGTCCCCTCAGTTCTGAGACCTGGGGCCAGATTCACGAAGCAGTTACGCAAGCACTTACGAACCTGTACATCTTTCCTCAATCTTTAGCGGCTTTGTTTATAATTATTTAACAGTTAATGAGCACCGAAGCACCAGGAGGCTGTTTATAACAATAACAACAGTTGATTGGCAAGTTTTCATGCTTGTAAACTGTTTAATAAATGTAACCAAAGCCGTCAAAGATTGAGGAAAGATGTACACGTTTGTAAGTACTTGCATAACTGCTTAGTGAATCCGGGTCCAGTCTTGTAGTATACTTCTTAACTTTCTTCTGATTTAGTTTGTGCCCTTTAGCTGTGTACTCAAGGCCGGTGGCTGCATATTCAGGTGATGATCTGACATAGGTTGTGTATAATGTTATGAAGGTTGTTTCTCTGGTGTCAGATTTGAAATTATAAGCCTCTCAGATTCGTCTTTCTGTACATTTCCGGGAGCTGTGTAACTGCTAACCAACACACCCCTTACCTTGAGACGGTTTTGGGGCTTAGCATCCCCGCGGCCCGGTCGTCGACCAGGCCTCCTGGTTGCTGGACTGATCAACCAGGCTGTTGGACGCGGCTGCTCGCAGCCTGACGTATGAGTCACAGCCTGGTTGATCAGGTATCCTTTGGGGATGCTTATCCAGTTCTCTCTTGAACACTGTGAGGGGTCTGCTGGCCTCCATACAGACCCCTGTGCCCTTCTTTCCCTCTTTCCCTTATCTGACCTAAATGTCTGGTGCAATATAGTGTCAAGCTCATAGATGGTGGTAGTAGCTAGGTCGAGCTCGGGTTCATCTTCGTTGCAAACTAATCTGACTTATGGAAGGAAGATGATAATGAACTTGACTTGGTTATCACTGTACTTGTTGTTAAAACTATATTGCTCGCAACAAGCCTGGCCTCGGGCCGGGCTTGGGGAGTAGAACAACTCCCACAACCCCATCAAGCAGGTATCAACCAGGTTAACATCTTGCCTTTTCTGTCATATTCAACAACATATGTTTACAAGAAAGACTGCTACCAATATATATATATATATATATATATATATATATATATATATATATATATATATATATATATATGTCGTACCTAGTAGCCAGAACGCACTTCTCAGCCTACTATGCAAGGCCCGATTTGCCTAATAAGCCAAGTTTTCATGAATTAATTGTTTTTCGACTACCTAACCTACCTAACCTAACCTAACCTAACTTTTTCGGCTACCTAACTTAACCTAACCTATAAAGATAGGTTAGGTTAGGTTAGGTAAGGTTGGTTAGGTTGGGTCATATAACTACGCTAATTTTAACTCCAATAAAAAAAATTGACCTCATACATAATGAAATGGATAGCTTTATCATTTCATAAGAAAAAAATTTGAGAAAATATATTAATTCATGAAAATTGGCTTATTAGGCAAATCGGGCCTTGCATAGTAGGCTGAGAAGTGCATTCTGGCTACTAGGTACGACATATATATATATATATATATATATATATATATATATATATATATATATATATATATATATATATATATATATATATATATATATATACATATAATACACACATACAACTTTAGAACACTTTCCCACCAGGAGACTCGAATCCTAAAGTTGTATAACTTTATACAACTTATATTCTAAAGTTGTATATTATATTCTAGTCTATATTATATTCTATTCTAAAATTAGAATATAGTTATACAACTATATTCTAAAGTTGTATAACTTCACTTGCGTGTTTAGGCAAGTTGTGCATATATATATATATATATATATATATATATATATATATATATATATATATATATATATATATATATATATATATATCACTGAAAACTCACACCCCAGAAGTGACTCGAACCCATACTCCCAGGAGCAAAGCAACTGGTAACTACAGGGCGCCTTAATCCGCTTGACCATCACGACCGGACATAAGGAAGTGATAGCCTGAGCTATATGAACCACTTCCCCGCCGGCACCTGGATGGTTATCTTGGGCATAGCATTTTATCAAATCACCTCATTTTTTGGGGCAACACGTGAGGAACACAAATGCAAACAAGCCTGAATGGTCCCCAGGACTAGATACAACTGAAAACTCACACCCCAGAAGTGACTCGAACCCATACTCCCAGGAGCAAGCAACTGGTAACTACAGGGCGCCTTAATCCGCTTGACCATCACGACCGGACATAAGGAAGTGATAGCCTGAGCTATATGAACCACTTCCCCGCCGGCACCTGGATGGTTATCTTGGGCATAGCATTTTATCAAATCACCTCATTTTTTGGGGCAACACGTGAGGAACACAAATGCAAACAAGCCTGAATGGTCCCCAGGACTAGATACAACTGAAAACTCACACCCCAGAAGTGACTCGAACCCATACTCCCAGGAGCAAAGCAACTGGTAACTACAGGGCGCCTTAATCCGCTTGACCATCACGACCGGACATAAGGAAGTGATAGCCTGAGCTATATGAACCACTTCCCCGCCGGCACCTGGATGGTTATCTTGGGCATAGCATTTTATCAAATCACCTCATTTTTTGGGGCAACACGTGAGGAACACAAATGCAAACAAGCCTGAATGGTCCCCAGGACTAGATACAACTGAAAACTCACACCCAGAAGTGACTCGAACCCATACTCCCAGGAGCAAAGCAACTGGTAACTACAGGGCGCCTTAATCCGCTTGACCATCACGACCGGACATAAGGAGTTTTCAGTTGTATCTAGTCCTGGGGACCATTCAATCATTGATAGATACAGCGACAACAGGCGGCTTGACATCTGCGAGGCACTACACATCAAGAAGTCAACACCAGCAATCAACAGCCAATTAACGCACTACTATATTCTACCCACTTCAAGACTCCGCTCCAATATAGAAACATCAAGAAATACGGGCCAATAGGCCTTCTGCAGTTACAGATCTATTCTTCCCTTATACCCATTGTTTCGTGTTCTGTGTTTGTTCAACCTCACCCCAAACCATTGTAACATGTCACCTCACCCAAATGCAGGTATTTAAACTCTGTTCAGTTATAGTTGTTCTGTGGTGTGTAACTAAAGTCTTTGAAAATGTAATAAGTTTTACGAAACGCGCTCAAGTGTCGCGTCAGACTAAGAAATAAAGAATGAATTTGGAGAATTGATTTTTAATTACGTCATCAGTAAAACAAACATA
>WNGS01020103.1:0-14896 GCA_020271785.1 Procambarus virginalis | reverse complement strand
TGTTCTGTTATTCCTGTGGTTTCTCCATGTTTTTTTACTCATTTGCTTCGCTACCCTGCATACCAGAGGGCCAGAATTGAGTACCTCAGAGTGAGGATGGAAGCAGAGAGACAGCTTGAAAATGACATCGCGAGTAAAGCCAAGACCAAACCAAAGCTGCTCCACAACACATCAGGAGGAAAAACAGCGTGAAGGAACAAGTGATGAAGCTGCGAAAAGGGGAGAACGATACCAGAGAAAAGACAAGGAGGTGTGTGAAGACCTCACAAGAGATCCAGGAGGTTCCACAATAGAACAAGGAGAAGCCCCTGCACTAAATGAGGAGGCGGCAAACCAAGTAACCTTGGAGGAATTTGATCTCACCAGTGATGAGGTCAAAAGGTGTCTGCTGGAGCTGGATGTGACAAAGGCTCTAGGCCTGACAGAATCTCACCATGGATACTAAAGGAACGTGCAGAAGCACTAAGTGTGCCACTCTCTATGGTCTATAACAGGTAACTGGAAACAGGAGACTTACCAGAAAGTGGTAGACAGCTAACGTGGTCCCAATATACAAGAAGGGTGACAGGCAGAGGCACTGAACTACAGGCCAGTTTCCTTAACTTGTATACCATGCAAGATGATGGAGAAGATTGTGAGGAAAAGGCTCGTAGAGCATTTGGAGGGAAATAACTTTGTAACATGTTAAGAATAATGGTGGGCTTGCTATGTGGGAACTAGTACTATTAAGGGGTAAGGGTAGTTAGAATACAGAGGTATCAAATATGGGAGAACTAAAAGGCCCGGCCCCCAAAGTAAATTATCCACAGTAATAAACTTGCTACTAGATCCTGTTAGGCTAGAGGTTGATCGTTGCACTCCCACACAGGAAGAAGGGATACTCTGTTCTAGCTTACTTATTTATTAACCCCTTAACAACCCCCCATATACATTCTCACCAATAACAATAATAATAATAACTTTACCACACTATCTTACGTTAAAAGCCTTGGTCCACGTAGGCAGGATACAAGGTTTTACACTGAACACAAGCTAGGGTAAAGCTCTACTATTGAATTACTTGAAGCCTGGGTAGCTTAGGGTAGCGCCCACGTGGTACCTAACCCAACACAACAAAACACCACACTAGGGGTACCCAAAACACTGGTGACGACTACCACAGGTCTACACAAATATACAGCTTCCAGAGTAGGCACACTTACAATATAATAAATATAACTTAACTTTAGGTAAAGGAAATAAGTAAGAGGGAAGGGAGAGAGGTGTAGTGCCACACAGTCCAGTTGTTTACACCACGCCAGCTCAGACCAGAAGAAGGCTCCCAGCGACCAGATCCGGGCTGCCGCCTTGTGGTGCCGGGAGGAGCCTAATTGATCGTGCAGCTATACACATTACAACATCTTCCCCTGTGCCTCCTATTGTTACTTTACTCGTTCTAAGGATAGTTAATCTTATAACAGTGTTACTTGATCCACAACAAGCTCAAGAGTCTGAATGCTTTGTGAGCAACAAGAATTGTCTTACGTCTGGCAGGGAAGATACAAACAACTGCAGCTCGCGATGCGTCCCATACTATATTGTAGGTTATTTAGCTCCAATTTGACCTGTGGTTTCCATCTAAAGAACCCAGGGTCGTAACATAATGCACCACCAACATGGGTTCAGAGATGGTAAATCGTGCCTCACAGGTTTAATAGAATTTTGTGACCAGGCAACACAAATTAGACAGGAAAGAGAAGGGTAGGCCGAATGCATTTTCCTGGACTGCCAGAAAGCCTTTGACCCAGTATCCCATAAAAGGCTGTTAAAAAAGTTGGAGCAACAGGCAGGAGTTAAAGGGAAGGTGCTCCAGTGGATAAGGGAGTACTTAAGCAACAGGAAACAGCGAGTAACGGTGAGGGGGAGACATCAGAGTGGCGAGATGTCACCAGCGGAGTCCCACAGGGCTCAGTACTTGGACCCATCCTGTTTCTAATATATGTAAACGATCTTCCGGAGGGTATAGACTCATTCCTCTCAATGTTTGCTGATGATGCAAAAATTATGAGAAGAATCAAGACGGATGAAGATAGACAGAGACTACAGGATGACCTGGATAAACTGGAAGAATGGTCTAGAAAATGGCTGCTAAAGTTCAACTCAGGAAAATGTAAGGTGATGAAATTAGGCGAAGGGAGCAGGAGGCTGAACACAAGGTATCATCTGGGAGGTGAAATCCTGCAAGAGTCAAATAGAGAGAAAGATCTGGGGGTTGATATCACACCGAACCTGTCCCCAGAGGCCCACATCAAAAGAATACCATCAGCGGCATATGCTAGACTGGCCAACATAAGAACTGCCTTTAGAATCTTGTGTAAGGAATCTTTCAGAACCCTGTATACCACTTATGTAAGACCAATCCTGGAGTATGCAGCTCAAGCCTGGAGTCCATACCTAGTTAAACACAAGACAAAGCCAGAGAAGATTCGCTGCTGTTCAGCGGTATGCCACCAGGCTCGTCCCGGAACTGAGAGGAATGAGCTACGAGGAAAGGCTAAAGGAGCTGAACCTCACATCCCTGGAAAACAGACGAGTAAGGGGAGACATGATAAACACCTACAAAATTCTCAGGGGAATTGACAGGGTGGACAAAGACAAACTCTTCAGCATGGGTGGGACACGAACAAGGGGACACAGGTAGAAACTTAGTACCCAGATGAGCCACAGAGACGTTAGAAAGAATTTTTTCATTGTCAGAGTAGTTAATAAATGGAATGGATGGATAAATAAATGGAATGAATGAATGCACTAGGAAGTGATGTGGTGGAGGCTGACTCCATACACAGGCTGACTCCATACCCGAAACACTTTGCGTAATAGTGGCTTTAGCCATTGTATGTACTAGCTCTATCTATAAATCCATAAATCTTTGTAAAATCTCTTGTATATATGTACCTTTCCTAAATATTCCATATTCCACCAATAATATTCCATCTTCCAGTACTGATGTTAAGGACTACCTTACAGGTAACTATCCACAGTCTCTGTACCTAAAGCCTACTAATTCCACTGACGTCAATGAGATAATCCTTTCCCTTAAAACCAAGTCTAGTGCCCTTGAGGAGATTCCGACATTAATTTACAAAAAAGCCTCCAGATCCTTAGCCCCTGCAATTGCATTGCTCTTCAACAAGTCACTTGAACTCCAAACCTTTCCAGATATTCTAAAAAAAAGCGAGAGTAACCCCTGTCCACAAATGTGGTGATCTCACATATGTTAACAACTACAGACCTATTTCAATCCTGCCTAACTTATCAAAAATTTGTGAAAAACTAATCTACAAGCAGCTCTACTCTTATCTAGCCAAGCACAATATACTTAGCTCTTGTCAATATGGCTTCAGACCTAAAAAAAAGCACTAACGATGCACTTATTAGTATGATTAACTTAATTCATGCAGCTCTTGATAAAAATGAGTTCCCTGTTGGGTTATTTGTGGACCTGCGTAAGGCTTTTGACACTGTCAACCACCAAAACCTTCTTCTTAAATTACATCATTATGGAGTCAGAGGACTCTCCCTGCAATACCTCAAATCTTACCTTACTGACAGGCTCCAGTATGTTTCTGTGAACAATTCAATTTCTCCTACCCTACCCATCAACATTGGTGTTCCTCAGGGCAGCATACTTGGCCCTCTCCTCTTTCTCATCTACATTAATGACCTTCCAAATGCCTCCCAACACCTCAAACCAATTCTATTTGCTGACGACACAACCTTCATTTACTCCAGTCCTGACCCCCTTGCTCTAAATGCCACAGTAAATACCGAGCTAAATAAAGTCCATCTTTGGCTAACTGCCAACAAACTCACCCTTAACATTGACAAAACTTTCTATATTCTGTTTGGCAATAAACCCTCTACTCAAATAAATCTCAAGATAAACAATACCCAAATTTGTAACAAATTAGATGGCAAATTCCTTGGCGTTCTCATTGATCACAAGCTTAATTTCCAGGGACACATTCTAAATATATCAAAAAAAGATTCAAAAACTGTTGGCATTCTTTCTAAGATCAGATATTATGTTCCCCGCCCTGCCCTGGTTACTCTCTATTACTCCCTCATCTATCCATACCTCAACTATGGTATTTGTGCTTGGGGTTCTACTACCCAAAATCATTTACGTCCTCTAATTACTCAACACAAAGCTGCTATTAGGACAATATCCAACTCTGGCCTCAGACATCACTCGGTACCCCTATTCAAATCTCTGAATATGCTTGATATTAAGTCACTGCACATTCTCTCATGTGTATTATACATATATAAAACGCTGAACTGTAATGCCAATCCTGACCTCAAAAGCTTCATTGAAAGTTGTAACAGAACCCATGAGCACCACACCAGAAATAAATACAGTTTTGATATTCCAAGAGTACGACTTAATCAAACTAGAAATGCTCTACAAATCAAGGGACCCAGAATGTGGAATGACCTTCCCAACCATGTTAAAGACTGTACCTCTCTCAACCAGTTTAAGATTAAAACTAAACACTACCTGATAAATTCCCTGTAACCTACCTTACCCCTCTATTGTCAACCCATGTCTGTTATTTTTTTATTCAACGCTGTTTGTCTACCTATTGTATTTGTGCTGCTTTTTCAGTCATGTTCCCCCCTTTTTTTATCTTTATTTGTATCTGTTCTCAATACATTTTATTATTTTTGCTCAATTAGCATTAAGTTTTAGATATTAATGTTTTTCTTGCCCGAAACGCATTGCGTAATAGTGGCTTAGCTAAACGAACTAGAGGGTTCAGTTCCTGAACCGATTATGTGCCTCTGTAATCCTTTACACCACCGCCCACGGGATGGGTATGGGGTGCATAATAAAGAAAGAAATTGAATTGAATTGAATTGGCTTTAGGCATTGTATGTACTAGCTCTATCTATAAATCGATCCACTTATGTAAAATCACTTTATGTATGTACCTTTCCTGAATAAACATATTTATTTATTTTTATTTATTTAAATAAACATTTATCATATCATTATCATTAAACATTATACAGTTTCAAATGTAGATATGATAGAGCCCAGTAGGCTCAGGAATCTGTACACCAGTTGATTGACAGTTGAGAGGCGAGACCAAAGAGCCAAAGCTCAACCCCCGCAAGCACAATTAGCTGAGTACAGGTAAATTCCTCAACGAATTATATCATCAACGCATATTAAAGTTACCCCCTTCAATTCATTAAAACATTTATAAAAAACTAGCCGATGAAACATAAACTTTAACATTACTATAAAAATTCGTAAACTTCTAAATAAATATCAATATTACCTTACTGTTACATGCGCAATCTAAAATTGTAATAAATAAAGGAAATTAAATTTAATATTTATAATTTCCTTTTAAAATTTGTATAATATTCTTTTATCAACACATAACAAAGAATACAATCTAAGACATTTACCAAATGCGCCCACTTAAATATAAACATGTAGATACTTATATATAATTTTTTAGTGCCGTTTATTGGCATAATATTCATCATTACCTATCATGATGAAAATAAGGTTTGAAGAAATCTCCATGGCACAGAAAGCCCTCAGCCAAGGTATCCATTGCAGCTATTATCACCTTAGCACGGACAACTACAACCTTGAGCAGGAGGAATACTATGACATTACCCCTTGTTGGACATGTTATAAATACGATCACACAGCCGCAGAGTGCCAACAAACGGGCCAAGTATGTTCAGAATGTGCTGGGCAGGGACACACATCCAGAGACTGTTCAGAATGTGCCGGGCAGGGACACACATACAGAGACTGTTCAGAATGTGCCGGGCAGGGACACACATACAGAGACTGTTCAGAATGTGCCGGGCAGGGACACACATACAGAGACTGTTCAGAATGTGCCGGGCAGGGACACACATACAGAGACTGTTCAGAATGTGCCGGGCAGGGACACACATACAGAGACTGTTCAGAATGTGCCGGGCAGGGACACACATACAGAGACTGTTCAGAATGTGCCGGGCAGGGACACACATACAGAGACTGTTCAGAATGTGCCGGGCCGGGACACACATACAGAGACTGTTCAGAATGTGCCGGGCAGGGACACACATACAGAGACTGCATGAATAAATCAAACCCCAAATGTCTCAACTGTGAGGGTCCCCACCGCACACTGGCATCAATATGTCCCATTAGGAAAGACATCCTAAAACAAAAAAGGGCCGATGCCTCAGCAAAAAAGACAGCAATGGCCAATAATACTTATGCAGGCATAGCTACCACCAATGCCTGGTCAAACAAGGTATCATATAATCCAGCAAACATCACCCCACACACTCCAACAAACATGACCTCACAGGTAAATGGGGACCTACCCACAAAGATCCTGAGCAGTATGATCTTTGCTCATTTAGAAAACATATTTTGTTTGCTAATGATACTACCCTCATCTACTCCAACCCCAACCCACATACACTAAATAATGTTGTTAATAATGAACTAAAAAAAAGTCCACTTATGGATGTCAACCAACAAACTAACACTTAACATAGATAAGACCTACTACATCTTATTTGGAAGCAAATCTACAAATGCAATTCAGCTTCAGATAGACAATGTAAACATTAGCGATAAAAATGATGGTAAGTTTCTTGGCCTATTCCTAGACAAGAGACTCAACTTCAGCACCCACATACGGGGTGGGTGCTGAATTAGAACACATTAGACCAACATAACCTCTCCGCTTACTTCAGGTATAATCACCGACAGTACTACAGACCATTACCCCACATTTCTCTTAACTACCATTAACAAACCACCTCTAGAGTCAAGGGAGATAAGTTTTAGGCTGCACAATGAATCTGCTATAGGCAATTTTATAACTGCTGCTGATAATGTCAACTGGGAATCAGAGTTAGGTAACATATGGGACATCAACCTAGCAGTACAATCTTTTCTTCAAAAACTCTAAGCCTTTATAACACCCACTGTCCTATGCTTACAAAACAAGTCACTACCAAAAGGCTTAACAATCCCTGGCTTACAAAGGGAATACTTAAATCCATTAATAAAAAACATGACCTTGAGAAGAAGTATAGGCTAGGAACCGTCTCTAAAGAATTCTCAAAGAATTACTCTTTACTGCTATCTAAGATAATTAGACGAGCCAAAACTAAATACTACGAAGATAAATTTACCCAAATAAAGAGCAACATTAAAAAAACTTGGAGCACAATTTCACAAATCTTGGGATCAAAGAAGATTTTAAATAACAAACCAACACTCCTGTCAAATAACGATGGTCAGCTTTCAGCATCTGATTCTGCTATTGAGTTCAATAGGTTCTTCTCTTCCATTGGGTCATCCCTTGCAAATGATATTCCTTCTTCCAGTACTGAGGTTAAGGACTACCTTACAGGTAACTATCCACAGTCTCTGTACCTAAAGCCTACTAATTCCACTGATGTCAATGAGATAATCCTTTCCCTTAAAACCAAGTCTAGTGCCCTTGAGGAGATTCCGACATTAATTTACAAAAAAGCCTCCAGATCCTTAGCCCCTGCAATTGCATTGCTCTTCAACAAGTCACTTGAACTCCAAACCTTTCCAGATATTCTAAAAAAAGCGAGAGTAACCCCTGTCCACAAATGTGGTGATCCCACAGATGTTAACAACTACAGACCTATTTCAATCCTGCCTAACTTATCAAAAATTTTTGAAAAACTAATCTACAAGCAGCTCTACTCTTATCTAGCCAAGCACAATATACTTAGCTCTTGCCAATATGGCTTCAGACCTAAAAAAAGCACTAACGATGCACTGATTAGTATGATTAACTTAATTCATGCAGCTCTTGATAAAAATGAGTTCCCTGTTGGGTTATTTGTGGACCTGCGTAAGGCTTTTGACACTGTGAACCACCAAAACCTTCTTCTTAAATTACATCATTATGGAGTCAGAGGACTCTCCCTGCAATACCTCAAATCTTACCTTACTGATAGACTCCAGTATGTTTCTGTGAACAATTCAATTTCTCCTACCCTACCCATCAACATTGGTGTTCCTCAGGGCAGTATACTTGGCCCTCTCCTCTTTCTCATCTACATTAATGACCTTCCAAATGCCTCCCAACACCTTAGACCAATTCTATTTGCTGACGACACAACCTTCATTTACTCCAGTCCTGACCCCCTTGCTCTAAATGCCACAGTAAATACCGAGCTTAATAAAGTCCATCTTTGGCTAACTGCCAACAAACTCACCCTTAACATTGACAAAACTTTCTATATTCTGTTTGGCAATAAATCCTCTAACCAAATAAATCTCAAGATTAACAATACCCAAATTTGTAACAAATTAGATGGCAAATTCCTTGGCGTTCTCATTGATCACAAGCTTAATTTCCAGGGACACATTCTAAATATATCAAAAAAAGTTTCAAAAACTGTTGGCATTCTTTCTAAGATCAGATATTATGTACCCCGCCCTGCCCTGGTGACTCTCTATTACTCCCTCATCTATCCATATCTCAACTATGGTATTTGTGCTTGGGGTTCTACTACCCAAAATCATTTACGTCCTCTAATTACTCAACACAAAGCTGCTATTAGGACAATATCCAACTCTGGCCCCAGACATCACTCGGTACCCCTACTCAAATCTCTCAATATGTTAGATATTAAGTCACTGCACATTCTCTCATGTGTATTATACATATATAAAACGCTGAACTGTAATGCCAATCCTGACCTCAAAAGCTTCATTGAAAGCTGTAACAGAACCCATGAGCACCACACCAGAAATAAATACAGTTTTGATATTCCAAGAGTACGACTTAACCAAACTAGAAATGCTCTACAAATCAAGGGACCCAGAATGTGGAATGACCTTCCCAACCATGTTAAAGACTGTACCTCTCTCAACCAGTTTAAGATTAAAACTAAACACTACCTGTTAAACTCCCTGTAACCTACCTTACCCCTCTATTGTCAACCCATGTCTTATTTTTTTTTTTCTTATTCAACGCTGTTTGTCTACATATTGTATTTGTGCTGCTTTTCAGTCATGTTCCCCCCTTTTTTTTGTACCTTTATTTGTATCTGTTCTCAAAACATTTTATTCTTTTTGTTCAATTAGCATTAAGTTTTAGATATTAATGTTTTCTTGCCCGAAACGCATTGCGTAATAGTGGCTTTAGGCATTGTATGTACTAGCTCTATCTATAAATCGATCAACTTATGTAAAATCTCTCTATGTATGTACCTTTCCTGAATAAACATATTATTATTATTTATTTTTATTATTATTACAACCACATAACTAAGAAAGTCTCTAAAATAGTTGTATACTCTCCAAAATCAGATATTATGTACCTAACTCTGCTCTCATCTCACTATATTATGCACTAATCTATCCCTATCTTAACTATGGTATCTGTGCATGGGGTTCAACCACTGCAAACCACCTCAAGTCCATCATCACCCCGCAAAAATTTGCTATCAGAATAATATAAAATTCTGCTTTCAGACAACACTCAGCCCCCTTGTTTAACTCCCTAAACATGCTAAACATAATCACACTCCACAAATCCTCTTGTGTCAACTACATTTACAAAACCCTGTTCTTAAATGCAAATCCTGCTCTGAAACTCTTCCTGGACAGGTGTAATAGGACCCATTATCACCACACCAGAAATAAATATCTCTTTGATATCCCCAGAGTTAAACTTAATCTGTGTAAACACTCTATGCAAATAAAAGAACCCAGTTTATGGAACTCACTCCCTATTGAATTGAAAAGCTGTCCAACTTTAACATCATTCAAAAACAATACTAAAAGTACCTAATTTCATCTTCATAGTTTTTTACCTTTTGCCTTAAAATTGCACTGTATCTATTGCTACCCAATCTCCCAATCTTTATGTACCCAATTTGAACATCTTTACCATTGTGATCATTGCTGTCTTCTTATATGTGCTGTCAATCTGCTGTATGGTGTCTATTAATCTTGTTTAAATTACCAATCAAGCTGTTAATGTAATCAGTCAGAGCTTTAATATACCAATGTGCTTTAATATATTTCCTAAGCTCTCTCATCTTATTTTTCTCTTGCAATGTATTTGTTATCATTTATTAATTCTGATAGAAATTACCTACTTAAAATTATCTGTTAGATTAAGGACCTGCCCGAAAAGCTGCACGTACTAGTGGCTTTACAAAATTGTAATACTGTACTATTCAATGTATTCTCACAAACCCAATGTTCCTTCTTGTATATATATATAAATAAATAATAATAAATAAATAAATAAATAAATAGCAAACCCAGGGTCATTAGATCCGTAATTAAAGAAGTGTACAAGAGGAATAGTCTCCCATTGATGGAATTCCCAGACACTCCCGACTCCACTAACATCATAAAAGCCCTGATGGACAGTAGTCAGCACTACCCCAACTGTGACTAACTCCCAACAAGTGCCAGCACCCACGACCCCAGCAACCACCAACAAGCCAGAGGAAGATGATACAACACCAGCAACTACCACTCAGGACCTTCGGAGAGGACCCACACATAAACAACAAAACATACAAATACCACAGGACCAGGGACTCGCAACGGCTCTCACTGCTTCCCGCACACCCACACAAATTTTTGCACACTCAAACCCAGTCACCCAAGCCCCAGTAGAGGCCCCAAACACAATCAATTTCTTCTCAAGAAAAGCAACCCAAATGGTTACCCTCAAGACCCTCCAAGAACAAATAAAAACTCAGCACATAAAATTCCAACAGAACATCCCCGATGTCACTACGAGTGACGTGTACGGCCAGATAATGTCATATACTTTTAACCAAAACCAAAACCCCATAACCATTCAACAGATAAGCGGCGAGGACTTTAACGCAATGCGCAATGGTTATGGACCGGTCCCAAACAATCCACAAGGTGGAAGAGACCCATCAGATTCAACATAGCCATCCAGTCATTAACAATAATTCAACACAATGTTCTATGCTGGACTCTGCACAGAGCATTGGAACTCAGCAACTTGTACAGAGAAATAGACCATGATATAATACTCATTAACATCCATGGAAAAAAGAGTGATGAGAAGACCAAGATCTTCAATTACAAAATTTACTAGGTCAACAGAGCTGACCAGGCCAACGATGGAGCGGGAATTGCCGTAAAAAGAAATATTCCACACAAAATTCTAGATAACTTCCAGGAAAACTTCCTGGCAATTGAACTCCAAACCACGAAAGGTATAATCTTCATAGGAACATGCTACCAACCACCAAGACGTCCTTACCTTCCCCTTGCTGACATCATGAAACTCACCAGAAGGAACAGACCTGCCTACTTTCTGGGTGATCTGAACGCCAAGCACAGAACACTGGGACATGGAAGGAACAACCAAGCAGGAGAAGCCATCCACAATATGATAAGGAACGGAAATCTAACCCACCTGGGCCCAGACTTCCCAACTTACGTCAGATAAGGACACAGTGGTAAACCAGGCATAATTCTGTCAAACAATCACCACTTCCTAAACACTCGCATAGTAAGGGGCCCTGTGAGCACAAGCGACCACCTACCAATAATAATGACGCTGTCAACTAACCCCATTCAGAAACCCTCACCACCAAGACTTCAATACACTAAAACTGACTGGGAAGCGTTCAAAAGCAGTGCACAGGAAATCAGTGTCACAGAATTTAATGGAAAGGAAACATCATGCATAAACGCCGAGTTAAATACATGGATTTAGCACCATAGAAAAATGCATGATTGATCACATCCCCGTAGCTCGCCATATAACGCTCCCACACCCCCCAGCCACTGAGGCGCTCAGGACACTGCAAACCAGATATAACAATCTTCTACAACTCATAACACAACACGGGTGGACGGATGAGCGCAAAAGACTACAAAGGGAACTTCAAGATGAGCTGCAAGATCTATGCAAAACAGAGTACACCAAACAATGGGATGACCTAATAAGCAAAATCCATGTCGACTACAGAAACCCAGGAAAGTTCCGGAAAAAAGTAAAGACCCTGATGGGAAGCTCTTCTGAGGAAACACCCTACATCATAGACGCCTCAGGAAATAAACTCTATGAGGAGAGAGAACAAGAGCAGGAATTCAGGAAGTTCTGGGAAAAAATATTCAGGATAAACCCGGAAGAAAATTTAAATTTTTCCCCAATTAATAATGAAAGGGAAATTACAACTCAAGTCGATAACAGAGCTGCAGCATTACTCCCGACGCAAACAATAGACCTTAACAACATACGCGATGACTGCCACCTTATGAAACACATAACCATTGCAGAGGTCCATAAAACAATGTGGGAGGTTTTTCTTTTTTTTTGCTGTCACGACTGCAATGCGTACGTCGCCAATGTACATGTGGCAGACGCTTCACGAAGCTGTCGGAATTAGCAAAATAGAAAATACGAGAGCAACCGTACAGGGCCTGGGAGCAAGGTCGAGTTAGAGTCCTTGTGGGTCTCTTCTCAGACTAGCCTCACCTGGTCCTGCTCCACGTTGGTCGTTGGAATCTCCTCAATGATGTAACACTTTAAGGGACTCCTAGGGTCCTCATCAAATTTATAGTTTAGTGACTTACAGGCAACTAGGTGTTGAAGACACTTAGAGCTGAAGGCTTGAGTAATATTGGCAGTATTCAGAAGTGGTTCAACGGAAACACCGCATAAAGCTTAACAGTAGTTTATTTACTAACTTAACCACTAATACACAGGGTGCTTGATTTACTTTCGATTGGCGTCAGCAAAGCTATGGTTGCATTAGCGAGACTCTTGACGTCTGGCTAATCGACTCGTATCCACTTGTGGAGAAACACCTAACTTAACACAGTTGACAGCCAATCACTAACACGGCAACCTAACTGCCGGTATGCAAAGGGATCACAAGAGTTCCAACCGGATACTCGGTAATGATGATATGCAATAAACACAATAATAATCACACAATAACTAAATGTGTGGTGTATGTAAAGCTCACATCCACAGACGAGTGAAATGCTGTGATACCACACAGATAAACATGCATACACCGTCGATTCACCTATAACCTACGACAGGTATAAGAAGGTGAGAACCGTGGTTGATCCCTCAGATCAACACAGACACAATAAAACAATGAAAAGATCTTGTACTTACAGATAAGGTACCTTTCCTTACTCACTCACTCAGTCAGGCACATTTATACAAGCACTCGTAGGTGGCCTGACAGCTGGTTTCGCTCGTAGACACGGAGGGTACTCGCAGTGTCTTGAGATGATTTCGTGAGTAGGGCGTGCTGTATGCTTAACAGACAGACACACGCACACACACTGGCACTGGCGGTGGTGACGTCACGTAGGAGTGAGGGCGGCGGCGGCTGGCGACAGCTAGCGGCGGGCGCTCGAGGTACTGAGGTACACGCTCAGGATGAGTGGCGGCTGGCGGCGGCTGGTGGCGGGCGCTCGAGGCGGCGGCTGGCGGCGGCTGGCGGCGGCTGGCGGCGGCTGGCGGCGGCTGGCGGCGGCTGGCGGCGGCTGGCGGCGGTACCATGCACTACACTGTACACTGTGGTACAGGTACACTGTGGTAATGTCACACACAGATTACTTAGGCGGCGGCACTGCCTTAGTTCACTCTAGGTCACTCACGACGATCTTTATCACCAGGGGTTACCTGATACCAGTCTGTTTCGCTCTGGAGATTTGTCACTTTAGGCTTCTAAACAATATATTCCCACTCGTGATTCTGGCGAGTGTGTGGTATATCGCAAAGACGCTGAGTTAACTTGACGGTGAGGATAGACGGTGTTCAGTTTATTGGCCGGTAGAACAGAACACGTCCTCTGGGTATGGTCTCTCTCACGTGAATGAGTTTGCAAGGGTGCCGGGCATCTTGTGGCACACAACACAAAAGAAGTTACAATTTGACCAATAGCATTGCAGCAAATGAGCGGGAACCAATCATATTAGCTCGTTCGATGAGCAGTAGCAGGAGTGACGTCATGAACACGTCATAGCTGTTATTCAACATCGCGCCGGTTGACCCCGGAGGTCAGACGCTGCTGGCGCCTTCCCCTCTCCACTCTCGCGGCACCAGCCATGTACTCACTGACCCTTGGTGGACAGTATGCTTAACACTTTCCTGTATCTACTCTCAGCCTGGACATACGGCGGCCTACGTATTTTAACAGTGTTCCTGGTTAAGTGGGCATTCTGGAGATACCCAACATGCCAGGAAACTATCCAGGATTAGGGAAATAGGCTTTGTGCACAAGATCAGTGCACTGTGCACTGCAATGAGCCATTCAAGTCGGCTGTGGGAGGATCTTGGGAGACATACTCCCACATCACCCCCCAACAAAGATCGAGCTCCACAGCGTGGCGCTCGTTCCAACTCACACCGCTGACAACATGTGCACAAACTGAGTGCACTGAGCGCGGCCGGGTCCAGCGGACCCCGTTTTCTATCTTCTAGGCAAGGCGGGCCTCGTCTAGACTATTCTCTTTTGGTAAGTGAGGAATTTCTTCAGTCACCGGATCACATGTGGCTATCTGTTCAGGTCCTGAGCAGGCACTGTGGTCGGACGTAGCTCCAGGTCTGGGTCGGCTCAACGCCTCGAAACCCTGAGTGGCGCTGGTTTGTCCACTGCCTCTCTCCACCTGTCATGCCTGAAACATCAGACACACACTGGGAGCCAGTGTCCGGTGATGCGCGTTGCGTTTCCTCGCTCATGTCTCCCTCGATCGACGTCTCGTTAATCACCCCCGACCTACTCAACCAGTCAGCACCTACGTTGTCGGCTCCTTTATGTAAACCACGCGGAATGTGAACTGTTGAAGGAACAACACCCAGCG
>WNGS01020096.1:0-10113 GCA_020271785.1 Procambarus virginalis | reverse complement strand
TTGGGGGGGGGGGGGTTTTGGGGGGTTGGGGGGGGGGGGGTTATGGGTGGGTTTAGGTTAGGCTCAGGCCCTGAATGAGTTATTTTAAGTACTGGCATTGGGCGGGTTCAGGTTTTCAGATATCCCACAATCACTCAAAGAAGGCCAGTAGTTGTGGGTCACACTTTATTTCATATCTTTTCCCTGCCCTTTCCTTCTTAGCAATGATCGTTCAATTCCTAGTGACACTGCTTGATAAGACCAGGGTTCCGTTTTCGAAATTTGACCGCAGCCTGAAGAGGGAGGGATCCACGCTGCTTTGTAAGACACTCATTATATAGAGGTTGGTTTTTGCTTAACCTAACTTAATCTAACTTTGTCCAAGGTGCTGTCTCTGCATTACCATTTACCAAATGTTCTCTCATTCATATGATCTTCTAAATAATCCGTCAAGTCTCCATGCACTTATCCAAGCATCTACCTCATTATCATTGTAAAATTTTGCTCTTAAATCTAATCTTACCCTATTTTTAAAATTTAAATTTAATTGTATTGATTTATGTCCTCTATTGTAAAGTAATTATTGATCTCACTTTGTTCTCTTAATTAAGTTCATACTAATTCTATATTAATAACTAAGCTAATTAAAACTTTTTATCTTTAAGATTATTTTACTTTACATTTATCATTTTTTTTTTTTTTTTTTTTTATATAATCATCTTGACTGTCTCTACCGATTTTTTGTTCTCTCCACCAAACTTGTGTTTCCTCCAAGGCTATCTAGTGTCCTTCTCCTACTTCTATTTGTTTATTTTCTTTTGTTTATTTGCATTTATTGTTGTGTTTTGCTATAATTATTCTTTAATTTTAGTAGACTTAGTACTTTGTAAGCTTTTATTGTATTGTTATATTATTGTTGTGTTTGCTATAATTAACTTTTCTATTGAAAAGTAATTATTGATCACATTTTGTTCTCTTAAATAAGTTCATACTATTTCTGGTTAATAACCAGCCTTTTTATGCAGACAAGTATAGACCCAGAACTAAACCTCTTATCCACTATCTATGACAATCATCACTTTAATGATCTGAACTGCAGATATTTTACAGCAAATGATGTAAACAATGTATTATCACATAATCACAATATCTCTGTAATCAACTTAAATGTTAGATCCCTAGGTAAACACTTCGATGATGTTAGTGCCTTAATTGAAACTATTGACAACAAATTCACTTTTATTGTACTTACTGAAACATGGTTGAAAGAGGATACTACTCAACTCTTTAACATGCCTAACTACTTGGCAATTCACAACTGTCGTCAAACTCAGAGAGGTGGTGGTACTGCTCTTTACTACCATCATGAACTAACATGCTTAAAAGTAATTAGAACTAGAGACTGCTGTGGGGAGTATATCTTCGCCAGTTTCAGAGTAAAGGGTACCGAGTCTATCCTGTCTGTGGGAGCAGTCTATAGGATTCCTAACACTGATGTGCCCGAATTCAATTCAAACCTTAGAAATCTAATACTCGATAACAGACTTAACAAAAACCATCTAATTATCGCAGGGGACTTTAATATTGACCTCTGCGAGCCTGAGCACCCTACTACTGTTAGCTTCCTCAACTGTATGAATTCCTGCTTCCTCATACCCTTAATCACTAGACCTACCAGAATCACTGATAGTACTGCCACGACTCTAGATCACATCTGGACCAACATAACCTCTCCGCTTACTTCAGGTATAATCACCGACAGTACTACAGACCATTACCCCACATTTCTCTTAACTACATTAACAAACCACCTCTAGAGTCAAGGGAGATAAGTTTTAGGCTGCACAATGAATCTGCTATAGGCAATTTTATAACTGCTGCTGATAATGTCAACTGGGAATCAGAGTTAGGTAACATATGGGACATCAACCTAGCAGTACAATCTTTTCTTCAAAAAACTCTAAGCCTTTATAACACCCACTGTCCTATGCTTACAAAACAAGTCACTACCAAAAGGCTTAACAATCCCTGGCTTACAAAGGGAATACTTAAATCCATTAATAAAAAACATGACCTTGAGAAGAAGTATAGGCTAGGAACCGTCTCTAAAGAATTCTCAAAGAATTACTCTTTACTGCTATCTAAGATAATTAGACGAGCCAAAACTAAATACTACGAAGATAAATTTACCCAAATAAAGAGCAACATTAAAAAAACTTGGAGCACAATTTCACAAATCTTGGGATCAAAGAAGATTTTAAATAACAAACCAACACTCCTGTCAAATAACGATGGTCAGCTTTCAGCATCTGATTCTGCTATTGAGTTCAATAGGTTCTTCTCTTCCATTGGGTCATCCCTTGCAAATGATATTCCTTCTTCCAGTACTGAGGTTAAGGACTACCTTACAGGTAACTATCCACAGTCTCTGTACCTAAAGCCTACTAATTCCACTGATGTCAATGAGATAATCCTTTCCCTTAAAACCAAGTCTAGTGCCCTTGAGGAGATTCCGACATTAATTTACAAAAAAGCCTCCAGATCCTTAGCCCCTGCAATTGCATTGCTCTTCAACAAGTCACTTGAACTCCAAACCTTTCCAGATATTCTAAAAAAAGCGAGAGTAACCCCTGTCCACAAATGTGGTGATCTCACAGATGTTAACAACTACAGACCTATTTCAATCCTGCCTAACTTATCAAAAATTTTTGAAAAACTAATCTACAAGCAGCTTTACTCTTATCTAGCCAAGCACAATATACTTAGCTCTTGCCAATATGGCTTCAGACCTAAAAAAGCACTAACGATGCACTGATTAGTATGATTAACTTAATTCATGCAGCTCTTGATAAAAATGAGTTCCCTGTTGGGTTATTTGTGGACCTGCGTAAGGCTTTTGACACTGTGAACCACCAAAACCTTCTTCTTAAATTACATCATTATGGAGTCAGAGGACTCTCCCTGCAATACCTCAAATCTTACCTTACTGATAGACTCCAGTATGTTTCTGTGAACAATTCAATTTCTCCTACCCTACCCATCAACATTGGTGTTCCTCAGGGCAGTATACTTGGCCCTCTCCTCTTTCTCATCTACATTAATGACCTTCCAAATGCCTCCCAACACCTTAGACCAATTCTATTTGCTGACGACACAACCTTCATTTACTCCAGTCCTGACCCCCTTGCTCTAAATGCCACAGTAAATACCGAGCTTAATAAAGTCCATCTTTGGCTAACTGCCAACAAACTCACCCTTAACATTGACAAAACTTTCTATATTCTGTTTGGCAATAAATCCTCTAACCAAATAAATCTCAAGATTAACAATACCCAAATTTGTAACAAATTAGATGGCAAATTCCTTGGCGTTCTCATTGATCACAAGCTTAATTTCCAGGGACACATTCTAAATATATCAAAAAAAGTTTCAAAACTGTTGGCATTCTTTCTAAGATCAGATATTATGTACCCCGCCCTGCCCTGGTGACTCTCTATTACTCCCTCATCTATCCATATCTCAACTATGGTATTTGTGCTTGGGGTTCTACTACCCAAAATCATTTACGTCCTCTAATTACTCAACACAAAGCTGCTATTAGGACAATATCCAACTCTGGCCCCAGACATCACTCGGTACCCCTACTCAAATCTCTCAATATGTTAGATATTAAGTCACTGCACATTCTCTCATGTGTATTATACATATATAAAACGCTGAACTGTAATGCCAATCCTGACCTCAAAAGCTTCATTGAAAGCTGTAACAGAACCCATGAGCACCACACCAGAAATAAATACAGTTTTGATATTCCAAGAGTACGACTTAACCAAACTAGAAATGCTCTACAAATCAAGGGACCCAGAATGTGGAATGACCTTCCCAACCATGTTAAAGACTGTACCTCTCTCAACCAGTTTAAGATTAAAACTAAACACTACCTGTTAAACTCCCTGTAACCTACCTTACCCCTCTATTGTCAACCCATGTCTTATTTTTTTTTTCTTATTCAACGCTGTTTGTCTACATATTGTATTTGTGCTGCTTTTCAGTCATGTTCCCCCCCTTTTTTTGTACCTTTATTTGTATCTGTTCTCAAAACATTTTATTCTTTTTGTTCAATTAGCATTAAGTTTTAGATATTAATGTTTTCTTGCCCGAAACGCATTGCGTAATAGTGGCTTTAGGCATTGTATGTACTAGCTCTATCTATAAATTGATCAACTTATGTAAAATCTCTCTATGTATGTACCTTTCCTGAATAAACATATTTATTTATTTATTTATATATCATCAGCAAACAAAAAATGGTTTCAGAATGTTAGAGACATTAGGCAGATCGTTGATGTATATAAGAAATTAGGACAAGGTCCCAAGATGCTGCCCTGTGGCACTCCAACGGTTATTGGTTGAGTGGGAGAGGTTATATTATTAATGGTTACACATTGGAGTCTGTCACTAAGATAAGATTGGATATAGTCCAGTGCATGGCCTCGGATTCCATTATGATGGAGTTTACGTAAGAGGTAATTGTGATTAACAGTGCCAAAGGCCTTTCTCAGGTCAATGAAGAGTCCAATCGGAAATTCATTTTTTACCAGGGGCTGAGTAAATTAAATAAATAAAATAAAAATAAATGTTAATCAGGTAAGGTACATACTTACAAGAGATTTTACATAAATTGATCGATTTATAGATAGAGCTAGTACATACAATGCCTAAAGCCACTATTACCCAATGCGTTTCGGGCAGGAAAAACATTAATATCTAAAACTTAATACTAATTGAGCATAAAGATAAAATGTGATGGGAACAAATACAAATAAAGATAAAAGAAGGGGGAACATGACTGAAAAAGCAGCACAAATATAATAGGTCGACAAACAGCGTTGATTAAAAAAGTAACAGTCATGGGTTGACAATAGAGGGGTAAGGTAGGTTAAGGGGTAAGGCTACACATAAGGGACATAACTGGCAAACCCCTCACAGTGTTCAAGAGAGAACTCGATAAGCACCTCCAAAGGATACCTGATCAACCAGGCTGTGACTCGTACGTCAGGCTGCGAGCAGCCGCGTCCAACAGCCTGGTTGATCAGTCCAGCAACCAGGAGGCCTGCTCGATGACCGGGCCGCGGGGACGCTAAGCCCCGGAAGCACCTCAAGGTATACTCCTTACCTTGATACCTTAAGGATACCTTGAGGTGCTTCCGGGGCTTATCGTCCCCGCGGCCCGGTCATCGACCAGGCCTCCTGGTTGCTGGACTGATCAACCAGGCTGTTGGACGCGGCTGCTCGCAGCCTGACGTATGAGTCACAGCCTGGTTGATCAGGTATCCTTTGGAGGTGGTTATCCAGTTCTCTCTTGAACACTGTGAGGGGTTTGCCAGTTATGTCCCTTATGTGTAGTGGAAGCGTGTTGAACAGTCTCGGGCCTCTGATGTTGATAGAGTTCTCTCTCAGAGTACCAGTTGCACCTCTGCTTTTCAACGGGGGTATTCTGCACATCCTGCCATGTCTTCTGGTCTCATGTGATGTTATTTCTGTGTGCAGGTTTGGGACCAGCCCCTCTAATATTTTCCACGTGTAAATTATTATGTATCTCTCCCGCCTGCGCTCAAGGGAATACAGATTTAGGCTCTTAAGTCGGTCCCAATAGTTTAGATGTTTTACCGAGTGGATTCTAGCAGTAAAGGACCTCTGCACGCTCTCCAGGTCAGCAATTTCACCAGCAGTGAAAGGGGCTGTCATTGTGCAGCAGTACTCCACTCTAGAGAGCACAAGCGTTTTGAAAAGTGTCATCATCGGTATAGCATCTCTAGTGTGAAAAGTTCTTGTTATCCAACCTGTCATTTTTCTTGCAGTTGTGACGGCTACTTTATTGTGTTCTTTAAAGGTAAGGTCTTCCGACATGAGTACACCCAGATCCTTTACATTGCCTTTTCGTTCTATGTTATGATTTGCCCGAGTTTTGTACGTGGTTTCCGTTTTTATATTTTCATTTTTTCCATAGCGCATGAGCTGGAACTTGTCTTCGTTAAACACCATATTATTTTCTGTAGCCCATAGAAAGACCTGATCTACATCTGACTGGAGGTTCGCCGTGTCCTCTATGTTGCCTACTCTCATGAAGATCCTAGTGTCATCTGCAAAGGATGATACAGTGCTATAGGTTGTGCTCTTGTCTATGTCCGATATGAGGATGAGAAAAAGTACTGGAGCAAGCACAGTACCCTGGGGGACTGAGCTCTTAACGGTTGACGGGTTGGATTTTATTTTGTTGACTATAACACATTGGGTTCTGTTGGTCAGGAAATTGTAGATCCATCTGCCTACTTTTCCGGTAATTCCTTTTGAGCGCATTTTATGGGCAATAACACCATGGTCACATTTATCAAAAGCTTTTGCGAAATCTGTGTAAATTACATCAGCGTTTTGTTTGTCTTCCATAGCATCTAATGCCATATCATAGTGGGTATAGTGCTAATGATATAATGATATAATGCCATATCATACTCAAGGTAAGGTAGGTTACAGGGAATTTATTAGGTAGTGTTTAGTTTCAATCTTAAACTGGTTGAGAGAGGTACAGTCTTTAACATGGTTGGGAAGGTCATTCCACATTCTGGGTCCTTTGATTTGTAGAGAATTTCTAGTGCGATCAAGTCGTACTCTTGGAATATCAAAACTGTATTTGTTTCTGGTGTGGTGCTCATGGGTTCTGTTACAACCTTCAATGAAGCTTTTGAAGTCAGGATTGGCATTACAGTTCAGCGTTTTATATATGTATAATACACATGAGAGAATGTGCAGTGACTTAATATCTAATATATTCAGAGATTTGAGTAGGGGTACCGAGTGATGTCTGGGGCCAGAGTTGGATATTGTCCTAATAGCAGCTTTGTGTTGAGTAATTAGAGGACGTAAATGATTTTGGGTAGTAGAACCCCAAGCACAAATACCATAGTTGAGATATGGATAGATGAGGGAGTAATAGAGAGTCACCAGGGCAGGGCGGGGTACATAATATCTGATCTTAGAAAGAATGCCAACAGTTTTGAAACTTTTTTTGATATATTTAGAATGTGACCCTGGAAATTCAGCTTGTGGTCAATGAGAACGCCAAAGAATTTGCCATCTAATTTGTTACAAATTTGGGTATTGTTTATTTTGAGATTTATTTGATTAGAGGATTTATTGCCAATCAGAATATAGAAAGTTTTGTCAATGTTAAGGGTGAGTTTGTTGGCAGTTAGCCAAAGATGGACTTTATTTAGCTCAGTATTTACTGTGACATTTAGAGTAAGGGGGTCAGGACTGGAGTAAATGAAGGTTGTGTCGTCAGCAAATAGAATTGGTTTGAGGTGTTGGGAGGCATTAGGAAGGTCATTAATGTAGATGAGAAAGAGGAGAGGGCCAAGTATGCTGCCCTGAGGAACACCAATGTTGATGGGTAGGGTGGGAGAAATTGAATTATTCACAGAAACATACTGGAGCCTGTCAGTAAGGCAGGATTTGAGGTATTGCAGGGAGTGTCCTCTGACTCCATAATGTCGTAATTTAAGAAGAAGGTTTTGGTGGTTGACAGTGTCCAAAGCCTTACGCAGGTCCACAAATGACCCAACAGGGAACTCATTTTTATCAAGAGCTGCATGAATCAAGTTAATCATACTAATAAGTGCATCTTAGTTCTTTTTTTGGGTCTGAAGCCATATTGACAAGAGCTAAGTATATTGTGTTTGGCTAGATAAGAGTAAAGCTGCTTGTAGATTAGTTTTTCAAATATTTTTGACAAGTTAGGCAGGATTGATATAGGTCTGTAGTTGTTAACATCTGTGAGATCACCATATTTGTGGACCGGGGTTACTCTCGCTTTCTTTAGAATATCTGGAAAGGTTTGGAGTTCAAGTGACTTGTTGAAGAGCAATGCAATAGCAGGGGCTAAAGATCTGGAGGCTTTTTTGTACATTAAAGTTGGTATCTCCTCAAGGGCGCTAGACTTGGTTTTAAGGGAAAGGATTATGTCAGTAACATCAGTGGAGTTAGTAGGCTTTAGGTACAGAGACTGTGGATAGTTACCTGTAAGATAGTCCTGGATATTAGTACTGGAAGATGGAATATCATTTGCAAGGGATGACCCAATGGAAGAGAAGAACCTATTTAACTCAAGAGCAGTGTAAGACGCTGAAAGCAGGACATCATTATTTGATAGGAGTATTGGTTTGTTATTTATAATCTTCTTTGATCCCAATATTTGAGAAATTATGCTCCATGTTTTCTTAATAATGCCCTTTGTGTGGGTAAATTTCTCTTCGTAGTATTTAATTTTGGCTCTCCTAATTATTTTAGATAGCAATGATGAGTAATTCTTTGAGAATTCTTGGAGACAATTCCTAACCTATACTTCTTCTCAAGGTCATGTTTTTTATTAATGGATTTAAGTATCCCCTTTGTAAGCCAGGATTGTTTAGCCTTTTTGTGACTTGTTTCTTTAGCATAGGACAGTGGGTGTTATAAAGGCTGAGAGTTTTTTGAAGAAATGATTGAACTGCTAGGTTGATGTCCCCTATGTTCCCTAATTCAGATTCCCAGTTGATATTAGCAGCAGCAGCTAAAAATTGCCTATGCAGTTTCATTTTCATTGCAGCCTAAAGCTTATCTCCCTTGCCTCTAAGATGGGTTTTGTAATGTTGGTTAGGAGAGAATGTGGGGTAATGGTCTGTAGTGCTATCGATGATTATCCCTGAAGTAAGCGGAGAGGTTATGTTGGTCCAGATGTGATCAAGAGCGTGGCAGTACTGTCAGTGATTCTAGTAGGTCTAGTGATTACGGGTATGAGGAAGCAGGAATTCATACAGTTGAGGAAACTAGCAGCAGGAGAGTTATCAGGCTCGCAGAGGTCAACGTTAAAGTCACCAGAAATAATTAAGTTTTTTGTTCAGTCGGTTCTCTATTATAAGATTTTCTAAGTTTGAGTTAAATTCAGTCACATCAGTGTTAGGAACCCTGTAGACTGCTCCACAGTCAAGACAGCATCGTTACCCTTGACTCTGAAAGAGGTAAATATATACTCTCCATAAGGGTCTCTAGATTTAATTACTTTTAAGCAAGTCAGTGTATGGTGGGTAAAGAGAAGTACCACCACCTCTTTGTATAGGACGACAGTTGTGAAAGGCTGAGTAGTTAGGTATGTTGTAGAGTTGAGAAAGATGTGGAATGACCTTCCCATCATGTTAAGACTGTACCTCTCTCAACCAGTACATTTTTGCACTCATATCGCTTGAGCGCGACATATATTTTCTCTTGAATGCACCCAAATGCCGCGCTCAAGCGGCATTTGAAAAATATTTCTCTAAGATCCATTCTTATCCGATCGACTTTGGGATAGTAAAAATGTTTGTCATGAAATTTTCGTTTTCTCTAGCAGCCACATGCCTATTTAGGAGAACGGCATATCGTGGTAAGACCATTGTATTGTTTACGACGAGTGTAATCGACCTAGTTTTTTATTTGGTGCCGGTCTAACGCATCTTTGTGTGACATTTTATACATATGTTCTTCTAGAATATTCTATTGCGAACACATTGGTAGAAAAATTAAGTACGTACATCGAAATTTGAGGTCAGGATAGTGAAAAGAATATACACTTTTCAATAGGGTTTCGCCGATGTCCCATCGGGTGTGCAGTAACAGGTAACACTTGGGCCACTTCCCACACTCTTGCGGGTGGGCCGCGATCATGATTCTACATTTGTATGCCTATGTCCGTGTAGGGAATTTTTTGCGGTCTCACTGATACCAAATTTAACGCTATAGGACAAGTGTGGAGTTGACAACCTGAAGAACAAAACATTTCGAGCTATTTGGCACTCACGGCTAGTGATCGACAGAGTTCTTTATTTGGTGCTAGTCTAACTCATGCTTTGGTGCATTTATACTTATGTTCTTCTAGAACATTCTATTGCGAACACATTGGTACAAAAATAAAATACCTACATCGAAAATTAAAAGTCAGGACAGTGAAAAGAGTATACACTTTTCAGTGTTGCCGCTGGTCAATCTTTGAAAAAATTATTTACAAACAGTCTATTCTACCTTGTAAAAATTCGACATACTCAGCCCCTGCCAGTTTGGCTT
>WNGS01020086.1:0-20080 GCA_020271785.1 Procambarus virginalis | reverse complement strand
GGATAAACTATTAAACACTGGTGGTAGGCGAACAAGGGGACATCACGGGTGGAAACTGAGTACCCAAATGAGCCACAGGGACGTTAGAAAGAACTTTTCTAACGTTCTCAAAGGATTCTCAATTCCTTGGAGAATCTTGTATGTGGTGATCATGTCCTCCCTAACTCTTCTGTCTTCCAGCGACATGAGCTTTAATTCCCGTAGTCTCTCCTCGTAGCTCATACCTCTCAGCTCGGGTACTAGTCTGGTGGCAAACCTTCGAACCTTCTCCAGTTTAGTTTTACTTTTGACTAGATATGGACTCCATGCTGGGGCTGCATACACCAGAATTTGTCTGACATATGTCGTATACAAAGTTCTGAATGATTCCATACACAAGTTTCTAAATACCGTTCTTATGTTGGCCACCTGGCGTATGCCGCTGATGTTATCCTCTTGATATGGGCTACAGGGGACAGGTCTGTTGTGATATCAACCCCCAAGTCTTTCTCTCTCTCTGACTCTTTAAGAATTTCATCTCCCAGAAGATACCTTGTATCTGGTCTCCTGCTCCCTACACCTATCTTCAATACATTACATTTGCTTGGGTTAAACTCTAACAACCATTTGTTCGACCATTCCTGCAGCTTGTCCAGGTCTTCTTGAAGCCTCAAGCTGTCCTCCTCTATCTTAAACCTTCTCATAATTTTGGCGTCGTCAGCAAACATTGAGAGGAATGAGTCTATACCCTTTAGAAGATCATTTACGTATATCAGAAACAGGATAGGTCCAAGCACAAAGCCCTGTGGGACTCCACTGGTGACTTCACGCCAATCTGAGGTCTCACCCCTCACTGTAACTCTCTGCTTCCTATTGCTTAGGTACTCCCTTATCCACTGGAGCGCCCTACCAGTTACTCCTGCCTGTTTCTCCAGGTTATGCATCAGCCTTTTATGGGGTACTGTGTCAAAGGCTTTCCGACAGTCCAAAAAATGCAGTCCGCCCATCCTTCTCTTTCTTGCTTAATCTTTGTCACCTGATCGTAGAATTCTATTAAGCCAGTCAGGCAAGATTTACCCTCCCTGAACCCATGTTGATGGGTTGTCACGAAGTCCCTTCTCTCCAGATGTGTTACTAGGTTTTTTCTCACAATCTTCTCCATCACCTTGCATGGTATACAAGTTAAGGACACTGGCCTGTAGTTCAGTGCCTCTTGTCTGTCACCCTTTTTGTATATTGGGACTACATTAGCCGTCTTCCATATTTCTGGTAGGTCTCCCGTCTCCAGTGACTTACTATACACTATGGAGAGTGGCAAGCAAAGTGCTCCTGCACACTCTTTCAATACCCATGGTGAGATTCCGTCCGGCCCAACAGCTTTTCTCACGTCCAGCTCCAATAGGTGCCTCGTGACCTCATCTTTTGCAATTTCGAACCCTTCCAAGGTCGTCTGGTTTGCTGCCGCCTCTCCTAACGCCGTGACATCTCCTTATTCTATAGTAAAGACCTCCTGGAACCTTTTGTTGAGTTCTTCACACACCTCTTTGTCATTCTCTGTGTACCTGTCCTCACCCGTTCTAAGTTTCATCACCAGTTCCTTCACTGTTGTCTCCCTCCTGATGTGACTGTGTAGTAGCTTTGGCTCAGTCTTGGCTTTATTAGCTATATCATTTTCATACCTTTTCTCAGCTGCTCTTCTCACACTGACATACTCGTTCCTGGTTCTCTGGTATCTCTCTCTACTTTCTGGTGTTCTGTTATTACGGAAGTTCCTCTTCCGAATTTCTGGACAGGTCATGTCTCCACCACCACCACTGGACGGGTCATGTCTCCACCACCACCACTGGCCGGGTCATGTCTCCACCATCCACCACTGGCCGGGTCATGTCTCCACCATCCACCACTGGACGGGTCATGTCTCCACCACCACCACTGGCCGGGTCATGTCTCCACCACCACACACTGGACTGGTCATGTCTCCACCACCACTGGACTGGTCATGTCTCCACCACCACTGGACTGGTCATGTCTCCACCACCACTGGACTGGTCATGTCTCCACCACCACTGGACTGGTCATGTCTCCACCACCACCACTGGACGGGTCATGTCTCCACCATCCACCACTGGACTGGTCATGTCTCCACCACCACTGGACTGGTCATGTCTCCACCACCACCACTGGACTGGTCATGTCTCCACCACCACCACTGGACTGGTCATGTCTCCACCACCACCACTGGACAGGTCATGTCTCCACCACCACCACTGGACGGGTCATATCTCCACCACCACCACTGGACGGGTCATGTCTCCACCACCACCACTGGACTGGTCATGTCTCCACCACCACTGGACGGGTCATGTCTCCACCACCACCACTGGACGGGTCATGTCTCCACCACCACCACTGGACGGGTCATGTCTCCACCATCCACCACTGGACTGGTCATGTCTCCACCACCACTGGACTGGTCATGTCTCCACCACCACTGGACTGGTCATGTCTCCACCACCACCACTGGACGGGTCATGTCTCCACCACCACCACTGGACTGGTCATGTCTCCACCACCACTGGACTGGTCATGTCTCCACCACCACTGGACTGGTCATGTCTCCACCACCACCACTGGACGGGTCATGTCTCCACCACCACCACTGGACTGGTCATGTCTCCACCACCACCACTGGACGGGTCATGTCTCCACCACCACCACTGGATGAAACAAAGCAAACACCATAAAACAGACAGAAAATACATACAAGAGGTCACAGAACACAAGCAAAGAATGGGACAAAGAATGCATAGTGTGTGTGTGTGTGTACTCACCTACTTGTGCTTGCGGGGGTTGATCTCTGGCTCTTTGGTCCCGGCTCTCAACCGTCAATCCACTGGTGTACAGATTCCTGAGCCTATTGGGCTCTATCATATCTACATTTGAAACTGTGTATGGAGTCAGCCTCCACCACATCACTGCCTAATGCATTCCATTTGTCTAACAACTTTGACACTGAAATACACACGGGGGTCTGAAGTGCGCGTTGTGTGTGTGTGTGTGTGTGGTGTGTGTGTGTGTGTGTGTGTGTGTGGTGTGTGTGTGTGTGTGTGTAGGACAATGTGTACGCAGGTGTGGACCGTGTATTTGTGTATAACAACAATTCTTGCATACATAAACCCGCCATATGCTTACCTGCATACATATATCTTCAGGCACCCACTTCTGTATCAATAAACTAGCAAGCTTTTTATGTTCCCGAGAATGTTCACAGTGTGTGTGTGTGTGTGTGTGTGTGTGTGTGTGTGTGTGTGTGTGTGTGGTGTGTACTTACCTATTTGTGTCTTCACGATCAAGCTATTTTTCTATTATCATATATACTGCATATATTTCTCTTTCTCTCTGTCACACACACACACGCACTCACACACACACACACACACACACACACACACACACACACACCACACACACACACACACACACACACACACACACACACACACTGAGTTACGAGGAAACGCTGAGGGTACTGTACCTCACGTCGCTGGAAGACAGGAGAGCTCGGGGAAACATGATCACCACATACAAGATTCTCAGGGGAATTGACAACGTAGACAAGGATGGATTATTTAACACGGGTGGTACGCGCACAAGGGGACACAGGTAGAAGCTGAGTACCCAAATGAGCCCACAGAGACATTAGAAAGAACATGTTCAGTGTCAAGAATAGTTAGTAAATAGTATGCATTAGGCAGTGATGTGGTGGAGGCTGACTCCATACACAGTTTCAAATGTAGATATGATAGAGCCCAGTAGGCTCAGGAATCTGTACACCAGTTGATTGACGGTTGAGAGGCGGGACCAAAGAGCCAAAGCTCAACCCCGCAAGCACAATTAGGTGAGTACACACACACACACACACACACACACACACACACACACACACACACACACACACACACACACACACACACACACACACACACCACACACACACACACAGTCCTCTTTTCAATCTCACAAAACTAGAGGTCTTAAACCCTACAATGGTCCTATTACAAGTATGAGACAACAGAACCTGGCAAATAGCCCGAAACTACATGGCCTAACCAAGCAAAGACCCCCAACCTATACTACCAAAACTGCCCTATAAGAACAGTTAATAGTGCTTAAGACAGATAAAGACACAATCACAGAGTTCCAAGAGAGAGCACTAATGCTAATATTCATAACAAAAATATGATTTTATCGGTAACAAATGTTTGCAGATGATCATTGCAATACATACATACTACAATGTTTATATACATATTTCGTATAAAGCTGCAAATCCCTCACACAATTATAAACCCCAAGTCACATGAAAAGAGAACTACCAGAATGCTGAATGACAGCCAATGTGGTTAAAATGGAAGTAAAAAATGAAGTGAGATAGCCAGGATCCCTCACATGCATGTTAATGCAAAGTAGTGCCATAGATAATAAGCAAGAGAACATTAGGGACATCTGGAGAGAAGTCCTTTTACACCACCTACTATAACAGTCGCCGTGGCGCAGTGGTAAGACACTCGCTTGGCGTTCCGCAAGCGCTTTGGCCTGGGTTCAAATCCTGGCCGGGGAGGATTGACCGGGCGCCAGTCCTTAACTGTTGCCTCTGTTCACCCAGCAGTGAATGGGTATATATGATTGTTAAACGATTGGGCGGGGTCGTATTCCAGGGAAGTTAGGGTTAAGGACCTGCCCGAAACGTTACGCGTACTAGTGGCTTTACAAGAATGTAAAAACTTGTCAACAACAGGATACTGACCGGAGTGTCAGGCTGCATTTTCCATGACTACCACAAGGTCTGTGACAAGTGGTCTTACGTGAATAAAGAGGACAGAACTTAAAGACCCAGAACCAACGCAGACACAGCATCCAATGACCCTACTAATACCTCCCCCCCCCCTTCCTTGTTATGGCATTCATCCACCATCTCACCCAAAGAGTAGGTAATCCGATGTTAAACACGGTAAAATTGTCTTTGACCCCTGCTTTGTAAGGTGTACAAAGGTGTCTTTGAAAATGTAAGGCGTACCTTGCGAAATGCATCCCTAGGCGTCAGCCCTATAATAAAAGTATAAAAATAAAAATGAACTTAGGAGAGTTAATTTTTCAACTACACTCGACAGTGAAGAAAAAGTAAGAAATATTGAGAAGATTCGTGTTAAAATCATTAATCTTACCCTTTCGGTTATATTGAATATATATATATATATATATATATATATATATATATATATATATATATATATATATATATATATATATATATATATATATATATATATATATATATATATATATGCTATATATATAGATATGCTATATATATATATATATATATATATATATATATATATATATATATATATATATATATATAGATATGCTATATATATATATATATATATATATATATATATATAATATATGCTATATCCTATAGCAGCCCTAAATGAGGTGGGGCAGCCACCTTCAGGGAGACCCAGAAAATCCACAAGTACACAGACCTAGAACGTTGTTACAGGTTCGTGCCGATAGGCTCAGAGACTCTGGGCGCCTGGGGTAAATGTGCACTCAAGTTTTTAAAGGAGGTTGGTGAGGAACTCATTGGGAAAACTAGAGACCCACGAGCAGCCAGTTTCCTGTTCCAGCGCCTCAGTGTCGCAGTTCAGAGGGGAAATGCGTGCTGTATCCTGGGTACGCACCCAACCTCCGAGGAGCTGGACGAGGTCTTCGAACGCTGATTGTTTAATTGTTATATATTTGTGTGTGTGTGTGTGTGTGTGTTCTCTGTAAACTGTAACATTGCAATAAAATAAAACAAAACATACAAAAAAATAATCGGGGTGGTAGGAGAAGAAAAGAATTAAGTATTCGGTGAGAATCCACAAGATCTTCTCTGAATGCTCTTTGTTTTCTTCTTCGAGGATGTGGGTCCCTGCAATTGCACCAGAGGTGGTACCCCTAATATATATATATATATATATATATATATATATATATATATATATATATATATATATATATATGTATATATATATGTACAGCAGGTGCTTCAGAGATGGAGCGCAACTGGCTACAGCTTTATAGCTCACATGTGTGATGTATCACACTATGAGGCAACATAATATCTCAGGTGTGTGGAGGCCAATATATAAATTATTACCTTTAAAACTCGCCTGATACCGGAAAACTCGGCGTTCTCAATCCAGCAATCAGCGGACACGGTACTCTCCTCTTAATGCACGCTACTAACAGCGCCATCACCAGTTTGCGGTTTGATATTAGACAGGTGAACAAGGTTATTCACCCGCTTGATCGTTATCCAACCGACGCGGCTTTTACCGTTCGGTTAAACATGAGGAAATATCCGGATTTATCTGTTCCGTGTTCGACTGAGGCATATATCCGGATTTGCTGTAGGCTGTATGTTTTCCACACCTCGCTTAAGTGGCTGAACAGCTGATAGTTAATCAGCTGATCAAGGACCAAAACAAAGGTTTAGTTTAATTCGCTTGTTTATCTTCTGACAGCATCTGTCCGAGCCATATTAGGAATTCGAGATGATTTGGGATGCTAATTGTCATCTTGAGATGAGGTAAGATGGCCGTAAAGGCAGCCTCCGGAGATCTCTGTTGTGATGCTTTGAAGGAGATCAGTTGATTCATAACTTGGCTTCTGCTTCCTGTCGCTGATGAGGTGAAGGTAAGGTCCTCATGCTGACGCTGTATCCAAGGCTCTCTCCTCCTTTCTTTGTCAATTTCTTTGTCTCTCTCTCTCTCTCTTCTCTCTCTTCTGTCACTGTCTCTATCACTGATCTAAGGAGAATGCTGGACAGGATTGACAAGATTGATGCCCATGATGCTTTCTTCCTCCTCACAAGATGTCTATCTCTCCCTAAGTTGACCTACTTTCTGAGGTGTTCTCCATCCTACAGCAGCCCTAAATTAAATGTGTATGACACCCTTCTGAGGTCCATGCTGGTGAAAGTCCTGAACCTGCCATTGGACGGCTCTCAGTGGGAGCAAGCAACCCTTCCTGTAGGACTCGGCGGCCTTGGTGTCCGCACAGCCGCCCAGGCTGTTCTACCAGCCTTCCTTTCCTCCTCCCACGCATCGCACGATCTCGTAAGAGATATCCTACCTGAAATCCTGAGTAATTCAGCAGGTATACACGATCCTACTTTCACTGAATGTTCAAATCAGTGGGATGCTCTTGCAGCCCCAGCAACCATTATAGAGCCAACAAAACAACACAAACAGTCCGGCTGGGACCACCCTCTAGCACAAAAAAGAGCTGATGCCATGCTCAGCGCCGCAACATCAGACAAGGAGAAAGCCCGCCTCAGAGCAGTGCTTGCCCCCATGCAGGAGACTTCCTCCTGGCAGTACCCATGTCAGCAATGGGCACGCGCCCAGATCCAGAATCCCTACGTGTAGCAGTGGCCCTCCGCCTTGGTGCCCCAATTCACACTGAATACAAGTGTATTTGCAACAGGGTGGAAGCAGACCAATACGGACTGCATGGGTTGCATTGCGGAAGCACAAAGGGCTGGCATGCAAGACACAACGAGGTCAATGACATCATCAAGAGAAGTCTCGCCTCAGCTCAGTGCCCAGCGGAGAGAGATCCTCGCATCCTAGGGGACCAAACCCCGGATTTCCCCGCACTTCGCCCTGACGGCATCACCATATACTCCTGGAAGGAGGGTAGACAGTTGGTGTGGGACTACACATGTGTATCCACCCTGGCTGACACCTATGTACACCTCGGTGCTGATCAAGCAGGTGGGGTGGCCAACCACAGGGAAACAGCAAAATCACTCAAGTACAGGCGATTGGCAGGTCAATACCTCTTTGTTCCTATAGCGTCTGAGACGCATGGTCCCTGGGGCAAGAGTGCCTTGGGATTTCTCAAGGAATTGGGTTCCAAGCTCATTGACGTCACCAGAGACCCAAGAGCTGCCAGTTTTTTGTTTCAGCGCCTCAGTGTGGCGATCCAGAGGGGAAACACCTGATGCATCCTCGGTTCCTGTCCGGAAGCGGAGGAGCTTCAAGAGATCCGTAACCTTTGAGCACTCTTTGCATCAACCAATGTATATCTTGTAACCTTTAAGCATATACAATAAAACAAATATATATATATATATATATATATATATATATATATATATATATATATATATATATATATATATATATGTCGTACCTAGTAGCCAGAACGCAGTTCTCAGCCTACTATGCAAAGCCCGATTTGCCTAATAAGCCAAGTTTTCCTGAATTAATATATTTTCTCTAATTTTTTTCTTATGAAATGATAAACCTACCCATTTCATTATGTATGAGGTCAATTTTTTTTTATTGGAGTTAAAATTAACGTAGATATATGACCGAACCTAACCAACCCTACCTAACCTAACCTAGCCTATCTTTATAGGTTAGGTTAGGTTAGGTAGCCGAAAAAGTTAGGTTAGGTTAGGTTAGGTAGGTTAGATCGTCGAAAAATAATTAATTCATGAAAACTTGGCTTATTAGGCAAATCGGGCCTTGCATAGTAGGCTGAGAAGTGCGTTCTGGCTACTAGGTACGACATATATATATATATATATATATATATATATATATATATATATATATATATATATATATATATATATATATATTTCCTCGACCTCCTCAAATACAAGCATGTATGATGTATACCTAGATGACTATGAATCACCTATAAAGGAGTATACACGTAACCTGTATGGATTACTCACCTATATCAATGATCCCCCCCCTCCCCACCCCTACCTCCCATCACCTTACTCATCATATAAAACTCACCTCACTTTAAGATTACTCAACTGTAGCGACGAATACCACAAACATGCTAAATCATCCTATATAATACCTCCCCCCCCCTCCCTAGATCCATCATGGGTTCTGGCGTTGGTTCGTAAACTAGGCCATTAAGGCAGCCATCACTCACCTCCATGCCACATAAAACACACACATAAATGTCACCGTGCCAGAATGTCATGGCTGTATTTACCACAACACACATATTCCTCGAGTCCCACTCGGGTCTGTTTTTTTTTTATTATTATTATTTCTACCACAGACGTGGCCACACATTAACAATGCTAACCAGCATATTTACATTTTCTGGCAGGTGGAGAGGGGTGAGTGTGAGGTGGGGGAGGGGAGGAAAAGGGGGGAAGGGGGTGATAAGAGGAAGGGGGGTGATAAGAGGAAGGAGGGTGATAAGAGAAGGGGGGTTATACATATAGGAAGGGTAAATAATAGGGAAGAGGGGGTCATGGGGGTCAGAGAGATGGGGGGAATTAATGTCAACAAACTGCTTGTCAACTGCACACACTTGTGTCCCGTTTATATAGGACCTTATTTATATAGGAAGCCGATCGGCCGAGCGGACAGCACGCTGGACTCGTGATCCTGTGGTCCCGGGTTCAATCCCGGGCGCCGGCGAGAAACAATGGGCAGATTTTCTTTCACCCTGATGCCCCTGTTACCTAGCAGTAAAATAGGTACCTGGGTGTTAGTCAGCTGTCACGGGCTGCTTCCTGGGGGTGGAGGCCTGGTCGAGGACCGGGCCGCGGGGACACTAAAGCCCCGAAATCATCTCAAGATAACCTGACCTTCTCTCAACCGACGGCTGTGACCGTCTGAAGAATTCAGGTACGAAGGAGGGGTTAGGAGACTACTATACTGGTCTTACATTCGTATATATATATATATATATATATATATATATATATATATATATATATATATATATATATATATATATATATATATATATATATATATATAATATATATTTAGCTGTTTTTGATGATAAAAAAAGGAGATTTATACCGCCATTGGCCCTTGTAACCTTTACGACAAAGGTACCTGTGTCACCACTGTCAGCCCGTGGTGAGAGAGGCACGACCCTCACCTCTGTCACAGCACTAATTGACCTATCAGGTTTGGCTTCGTCCTCCTCCTCCTGAGGGTCAAACTGCCTCATTAGCATCGCTCGTAATTCAAGATATTTTTAATTACCATCTCTATTTTTTTTTTGCACTCAGCGGCAATGACTTTTTTTGTGGTAAATAATGAAAGGGTTGTGTGTCGAGGGAATCTGGGGGGAGGGGGGGCCCTAGTGAAATTTCCTGATAGATGCCGGGACCAAAGAGCCAGAGCTCGACCCCCTCAAGCACCACTAGGTGAGTACAGAAAAGTCGACACTCTTGACCTCTGTAGTGAACTTTAATGTATCTTCTTTTTAAGCATCAGTGGAGACGAATTTTATAGCTTTGTCAAGATTTATATACCTGTGGCGAAATAGTTATTAATCACTTAAAATTGCAAGTACTTTGGCAATAATTCCAGGAATTTGTGTGAAATGAATCAACACCTGCCTAGCCACTTGGGGCTGGACGGTAGAGCGACAGTCTCGCTTCATGCGGGTCAGCGTTCAATCCCCGACCGTCCACAAGTGGTTGGGCACCATTCCTTTCCTCTCGTTCCATCACAAATCCTTATCCCGACTGCTTCCAAGAGCTATATAGTCATAATGGCTTGGCGCTTTCTCCTACTAGTCCCATTTCATTCAGTGTGAATACACAGAGTTTAGTTCTGAGTAAAGTGTATGACTGAAGTGTATGCGGGCTGGTAAGTGTGTACTTGCGGGGCCGCAGTGTCACTCCATAGGTTGAAAGGCCTTAATTCGAATGCCGCCATTCAGTCTACGGGCTCACCATAGCCCGTGCTACTTGGAACTTTGTGTTCCAAGTAGCGAATCTTAAAGCCTAATGCCACCAAGAAGAGATACGCCGAGAAATCAACCAATCCTCCTGACCAAGAGCTGAAGCTCAACCCCCCGCAGGCACAAATAGTTTTTTTTTCTACCACAGACGTGGCCAGACATTTATAATGCTAACCAGCATATATACATTTTCTTCTGTCCTCCATGGACAGGGTAAGAGATGTGTTAAACATATAGTTCAAGGGTTTATTGAACAATCAGCCACAGAAGGTGATTCGGTGCTTTTAAAATGCTAAGCTAACCTACATACGTAAATACATAGATACACAGATTTACGTATGCCCTACATAAAGTGTTCGATGTGTCTTTTACATAGTGTCATTAATGTGCATTTACAAAGGTGAAATGTAATTCTGATCAGCTTCCATATATACTTTATACATATACATATACATACACACACACATATACGTATATGCACAATTAAGTGAGTACAAGACAGTACGTATAGCAACTATGTGGTCGAAAGTACCAATATGCAGTGATGGAACCACCACCTTTAATGTACTTTTAATTTTATATTCAACAAAAGTTAAATATTCCTTATAGTAGGTCTAGTAGAGTAGATTATTATATAGTAGTATTGTAAATATTAAATTATTATATATTATATATTTATTAATAAATATTAATATTTATTATATTAATAAATATAATAAATAATAAATATAAATATAGTTAAATATATAAAGTTAAATATTCCTAGGTCTACTATAGCCCATATATCTACTGTATTAGGCCTAAGACGTGATTAGACCTTGAATTGCTAGGAGAGGTTGTTAGTCAGGCTCTATATCTATGTATTTTTTTTTTAATAAACGCCTTGAGTCCAACAACATATTAATTAAGGAAGAATAGGCCACCGGAAGGAGGGAATTATCAGGGGAAAAACGCTAAGCCATTACGACTATATAGCACTTGGAAGGGATCAGGATAAGGATTTGGGATGGGACGGGGGAGGAAAGAATGGTGCCCAACCACTTAGACAGTCGGGGATTGAACTCCGACCTGCATGAAGCGGTTTGGGGTATATTCAATTATATTGGTGGTATTTATGTTATTTTATGTATTTATGTTTTTAGGTACCTGGAGCTTTGCAGTTACTTTATTCACTCTCGTGTTCTTGAAGATATCCTCATAATGCACCCAAAATTTGCCAGTGAACATATGAACTGAACTGAACTACTGGACATATGCCTCTGTATGACTAACCATCCTGTGTGATGGGGATTTTTTTAGCATCACGTAGCTAGCTTTTTGACACACACTGTACTCCCCTTCATATAGTCTAGGGCAGCTGCACAAATGCACATGTACCTAATGTATTAATAAAAAAAAATACTCGAAAATATGAATATATTTATATTGATGAAGATAATAATGATATCTCTCAGCTACCTGTCTTATTGATGAGCTCTTTGTACAAGATTGTAATAACCCTTGTATATATAAATAAAATAAAAAATATAGTGTGATGTGAAGATGGATAAAGTGGTGAAGATAGTGTAGAGTGAAAATATAAGATGAGGGAACTGGAAGAAGACGTGTGTGTGTGTGTGTGTGTGTGTGTGTGTGTGTGTGTGTGTGTGTGTGTGTGTGCGTGTGTGTGTGCGTGCGTGCGTGCGCGTGTGTGCGATAAAAAAAGACAAGAAATAAAATATGTAAATTGAACGCAATGAAATTTAATTTGACAAGAAAAATTGATATGTAAAGCAATCCGGTTATATTTACATAATTGTTTATGCATAAAAAAATATATTGACACAAAAATGTGCTTGGCAGAGAGCTAAAACTTGAAAGTGCTTCTCGGAAATTGTATCAGTTTCCCATGAACTCAAATATAAATCACGTTTTCTTTAGAGTAATTGTTTACTCTGGTCGATCCAAATAACAAATTTTCACCTATGTCGGTAACTTTGTCAACATATCCAAAGGTGCACTGTAACTGGCTTAGTGTACGGTAAACAGCTTTGTATTTACAAAGGTTAGGCAACAATTATGGCCGGCTCAGGTGTTGTTTGCTGAGTAAGCAAGTCGGCAATTTTGGAGAGAGCGTGCGGGAGAGAGAGAGAGAGAGAGAGAGAGAGAGAGAGAGAGAGAGAGAGAGAGAGAGAGAGAGAGAGAAAGCAATTTCCTGTAAGCAAAGTGTGCATAGTTAGGTGAGAGACTCTTGTGGCTCACCTATGTGAGCCAATCCGTAACTATTCGCCCCTGTTCACCCAGCAGCAATTAGGAACGTGGGAGTAAATAGATAAGCAGGTCGTGTTCCAGGGATAAACTAGTATGCAAGGCTTCCCATATGCAAAGGGAAGGGAAAGCTCCCAGACTGCTAACAGGAGCCAGCAGTCCACTACACCTGTACCCAATTGTGTAAGCCTGAATGGTCCCCAGGCATACATGCAACTGAAAACTGACTCGAACCCCAGAAGTGACTCGAACCCATATTGTTCGCATTTGCGTTCCTCACGTGTGCTCTAAAGAATGAGGTGATTTGATAAAATACTATGCCCAAGATTACCATCAGAGTGCCGGCGGGCTGATGAGCAAATAGCCTCGGTTCCTTCAGCTTTGTCCGGTCGTGATGGTCGAGTGGATAAGGTGCCCTGTACATCAGTTGCATAGTGCTCCTGGCAGTATGGGTTCGAGTCACTTCTGGGGTGCGAGTTTTTAGTTATATATAAATATATAAATATATATATATATATATATATATATATATATATATATATATATATATATATATATATATATATATATATTAATTCTCCAAAATTCATTCTTTATTTCTTAGTCTGACGCGACACTTGAGCGCGTTTCGTAAAACTTATTACATTTTCAAAGACTTTAGTTACACACACACAGAACAACTATAACTGAACAGAGTTTAAATACCTGCATTTGGGTGAGGTGACATGTTACAATGGTTTGGGGTGAGGTGAGAACAAACACAGAACACGAAACAATGGGTATAAGGGAAGAATAGATCTGTAACTGCAGAAGGCCTATTGGCCCGTATTTCTTGATGTTTCTATATTGGAGCGGAGTCTTGAAGTGGGTAGAATATAGTAGTGCGTTAATTGGCTGTTGATTGCTGGTGTTGACTTCTTGATGTGTAGTGCCTCGCAGATGTCAAGCCGCCTGTTGTCGCTGTATCTATCAATGATTTCTGTGTTGTTTGTTAAGATTTCTCTGGTGATGGTTTGGTTGTGGGAAGAGATTATATGTTCCTTGATAGAGCCCTGTTGCTTATGCATCGTTAATCGCCTGGAAAGAGATGTTGTTGTCTTGCCTATGTATTGAGTTCTTTGGGGCTTACAGTCCCCAAGTGGGCATTTGAAGGCATAGACGACATTGGTCTCTTTCAAAGCGTTCTGCTTTGTGTCTGGAGAGTTTCTCATGAGTAGGTTGGCAGTTTTCTTGGTTTTATAGTAAATCGTCAATTGTATCTTCTGATTTTGTCTGTAGGGATAACGTTTCTATTAACAATATCTTTCAGGACCCTTTCCTCCGTTTTATGAGCTGTGGAAAAGAAGTTCCTGTAAAATAGTCTAATAGGGGTATAGGTGTTGTGTTAGTTGTATCTTCAGATATATATTAGTATATATATTAGTATATATATATATATATATATATATATATATATATATATATATATATATATATATATATTAGTATATTTTGGTAGCAGTCTTTCTTGTAAACATATGTTATTAAATATGACCGAAAAAGTAAGATTAATAATTCTAATACTAATTTTCTCAATATTTCTTATGTTTCTTTTTACTGTCGATGGTAATTGAGAAATCAGTTCTCCAAAATTCATTTTTATTCTAGTCTGACGCGACACTTGAACGCGTTTCGTAATAACTTATTACATTTTCAAAGACTTCAGTTTACACACACACAACTATAACCTGCAAACACTAAACAGAGTTTTACTATGCTATCATTTAAACAGCTTTCGTCTTATATACTCGCATTTGGGTGAGGTGATATGTTACAACAGTTTTGGATGAAGTGAACAAACTTTCAACACAAGACAGAACACGGTGCAATGGGTATAGAATGGAAGTAACTGGAAAGGGCCTATTGGCCCATATTTCTTGATGCTTCTATATTGGTATGGAGTCTTGAAGTGGGTAGAATATAGTTGTGTATTAATTGGCTGTTGATTGCTGAGACAATGACTATCATTTGCAATGAATGGAAGGTGGATGAGTCCTGGGGATGTTGTGAATAGTTCTTCAGTGTAGGAGAGATGAGTAAATGTGATGAATTAAATAGGTAAAAGTTGCTGAAGTTAATAAGATACATAGTTTTGGAAAAGGTGTGATAACTGGAAAGGCGGAGCCCAGGAACTGATATTCGACCGTGAATCTGAATGAATTGTTGAGCTCAAACAAAATAAGAAAATGTTCTTCAAAGTATTATCTCTTATTCCATTCTCCATTCTGTCTTCCATTACCTCCCCCCCATCTTCCGTCTCCCACTCCCTTCCCCTTAATCCCTTTCCCTCTCCCTCCCCCTCCTCCCCTCCCCTCTCTCCTTCCCCTCTCCTTCCCCTAACTCTCGTCTGTTAAAAATACAAAAACAATTCCGTGTCAGCGACAAGCTTGTTAACATTCACTATTGACCACCAAATGAACTGTTATCTTGTCCACCCTTCTGTCTCCCCGTGGTTATCACTCCCCCCTCCCTCGTTATCCCCTGCCTCCTCCTCCCCCCCAGGACACACACCATCTTTAAGACCTCGGTATTGGTATTATTTCGGCGCGGGGAACTAATAATGACTATTCATTTGCGCAGAACAAACACTCCGCCTCGGCCCCGCCGCTCCGCGATCGCTGTTTTAATCGGCGTAAATTACGATGAAGTCGAGAGAGAGAGATTTGGTCGACGCTTGCCCGGGCCGACGGGCACCCGAGCTGTAGGTCGCTGTGTCTGTCTGTCTCTCTCTGTCTCTTCTCCCAGTACCCGTCCCACAGTACTGACGCCCACGACCGTCTTCTCCCTGTCATTAACGGGCTCGTACTCTCTCCTTCTCTCCCTCATTCCTATCCCGGCATCCTCGCTCCATTCCTCTGACACACTATAGCTTGCTATCCCTCTCTCACTCCAGCTCCTCCTCACGGCAACCATCTCTTCCTGAATCCATCCCCCCCCCCAGCCTGTCATCTCTGTCCCATCACCCCCTTCCTCTCCCCCCTCCCATCACCAGTTATCCTGAAGGGAGGAAGACAGGAGTGGCCCCAGACGATGGGGCGACGCCCTACGCCCGTCGCAGCTGTCCAGTAGCACCTGTCTCCTGCTAGCTGCTGACGAAAGTGGAGAGACAGAAGTTCTTCCTTCTTCTGAATGCCTTCTGTCTCCTGCGCCTTATCTTCTCCTACTACTCCTAATCGTCTTTATCCTTCTCTTCCTTCTGCTCCTGCTGCTGTTCCCCCCTGAGGGTGCAGGAGACGGGAGGGAGGCCGTCGCCAGGAGGGCATAATCTCATATGCAAATTTGCTAGATAGATGAAGTCAGTAAGTGTGGAGGAGCAGGTCTGTGGTGTTGTTATGGCGGGCTGGTCCACAGGGCAGGAGGAGGAGGTGGTAGAGAATTTAGGAGAAAGTGGAGGAGGAGCAGGTGCAGGAAGCCCAGGAAGAAGTGTGCGAAGGAGAAAAAAAATGAGGATTGTTAAACAGTGATAATTTGGTGATGACAATTATGGTAATTATATAATATGGTGAGGATGACCAACACTCAATTGTTCTCCTATGTATTGAATTGAACTATCAGGGGAAAGCGCCAAGCCATTACGACTATATAGCACTTGGAAGGGGTCAGGATAAGAATTTGGGATGGGATGGGGGGGGGGGAAGGAATGGTGCCCAACCACTTGGACGGTCGGGGATTGAACACCGACCTGATAGTTCCAGTAATAACAACAATAATAATAGTACACACAGAAATTCCATTATCGTGATATATCAATGATAAATTGTTATCATTGATAAATCAGAATAATGAGATTTCCATGTGTGTGATGAGAGAGGTAGAAGTACTTACTGGACGAGGGGGTTAGAGTGTGTGGGGGGGGGGGGGAGTAGTGTGATACCTGTGGTCCAGCTTCAGGGCAGCCTCAGGGATCCTCGTGGGTGTAGCAGTACGCCAGGTTGCAGTTCTTTTGACCATGTCGTGGCGTTTAGCGCGTGCGTCTGGGAATACGCAGCGCATAGGTTCGAATCATCATCACGGCTCCGATGGATTTTCTCAATAATAATAATAATAATAATAATAATAATAATCTCAGCAATTTCAACCTTCCTCATACCCAAAAGACACCAAATTATGGAAGTAATGTTTGCAACAACTTGATGACTAAAGCTTGCAACCACTTATACAAGAGCTGCAATATTTTATTATTGAACAACTAGTCTTATCATTTACATGGCATTTGAGAAATATTGAAGTATACGCTCATTGCTGCAGCTGTTTCAGGAACGCTACAGTTGGAGCCTCTAACAACCAGAATAAAAAGCGGTGTACCAGATATAACAATATTCTTAACGACCTAGTTACAGGATGAGAGCTTTGCTCGTTGGTGGCCCGTCTTCCCGAGACTCTTTGTCGTATAATGCTTCTGAAGTGTACTCACGTAGTTGTACTCACCTGGTTGTGTTTGCGGAGGTTGAGCTCTGTAATATCTATGTCCATCTACTGGTGTGCAGGTTCCTGAGCTTAGTGAGCTCTATAATGTGACAAACTAACCTAACCTAACCTAACCTAACCTAACCTAACCTAATATACGATATCTGAGGCCTACTATAGTACATTTATGTGTTATTCTAGGCCTAGGAATATTTAACTTTGCGTTTTAGCTTCATTTATTTGATAAGAATTCCTTACTAGTCAGTATTCTACTATCTAAAAGCTAAGAACGTACGAATTCTGACTATTGAGGATAGTCACAATAGGCACTATCTCAACAGGAGGATGGCTTGGTACATGTGAAGCTGTGTATTGTGTCAGCTGCCACCACATTACTGCCTAATGCATGCCTTGTACTCACCTAGTTGTACTCACCTATTTGTGCTTGCGGGGGTTGAGCTTTGGCTATTTGGTCCCGCCTCTCAACCGTCAATCAACTGGTGTACAGATTCCTGAGCCTACTGGGCTCTATCATATCTACATTTAAAACTGTGTATGGAGTCAGCCTCCACCACATCACTGCCTAATGCATTCCATTTGTTAACTACTCTGACACTGAAAATGTTCCTTCTAACGTCCCTGTGGCTCATGTGGGTACTCAGTTTCCACCTGTGTCCCCTTGTTCGCGTCCCACCAGTGTTGAATAGTTTATCCATGTTTACCCGGTCGATTCCCCTGAGGATTTTGTAGGTTGTGATCATGTCTCCCCTTACTGTGTGTGTGTGTGTTTGTATTACCGAGGAGTGATGAATGATATAGTCATCTTTGACATTCCTCCTGTCTATATAATGCAAGACAAACAGGATAAGGCTACTGAAATAATTTTTCGAAATCACATGTTCTCTATACCATAAATTATCCATAATATTCGCTCCCTAATTCTGGATCCGTGTCACCTATCACCACACACACATTCCCTCAACTCATAGGGATCGAGCTCTTCCCAGCACACGATATTCACGCATTACCTACCCCCCCCCTTTTCCCCTCCCATCCCATCCTAAATCCTTATCCTCACCCCCCCCCCCGTCCCACCCCTAAATCCTTATTGCATAGTCGTAATGGCTTGCCCTGACACTTTTGCCTCATAATTCCCTTCCCTTCCTTGAGAAATTCTCAAGGAATTAGAAATAAGCTTCTGACTTGGGCAGGCCAGTCATGCCCTTGTGTAAAGCGGTCCACCACTTAACACTTTGCAAACAAAATGGCCGTAGGTAATTTATAAGTGGAGACGTGATAACGTCCTACTTAACATTTTTAGAGTTATAGAGGTATTGAACCTGGTTCTTGCAAGAAGTGCCGGGCCACCAGGCTGTAGTGGATATGCGGGCCTGCGGGCCGCTCCAACAACAACAACAGCCTTGTTGACCACGTTATCAACAGGTTAGCCTGGCCTCGGGCCGGGCTCGGGAGTAGAGAACTGCCAGGACCCTCTCTAGTGTGGTGGAACTCTAAATGAGAGAGACGTTACTGAGGCTGGTCCAGTACACAGTGAGGCAGGTCCAGTACACAGTGAGGAGGTCCAGTACACAGTGAGGCAGGTCCAGTACACAGATGGGAGGAGGTACACAGTGAGGCAGGTCCAGTACACAGATAGCCCAGCACTCAATGAATAGGCCCGTACACATGATCAGGTCGTAACAGATCGGCCAGCAATGATCAGGCGCCAGTACGACAATGATCAGGCCAGTACACAATGAATCAGGTCCAGTACACAATGAATCAGGTCCAGTACACAATGAATCAGGCCCAGTACACAATGAATCAGGCCCAGTACACAATGAATCAGGCCAGTACACAATGAATCACCCTCATCAAGGACCAGACCACGTGACAATTTTAGATTCGGGTTGAGTACTGTATGGGCCGAACCAGCGCGACCCGAGCATATTCAAGGAACTGGTGCAAATGGGTTTTGAATGTATGTAGCTCTCACTATCTTTCAAATGTATATATAGGCTGGTTAGCATTGTGTAATGTGTGGCCACGTCTGTGGTAGAAAATGAATAATATAAAATAGCTTACTACGCTCTCTATCGCGGAGTGTTTACAGATTTTTTCAAGAATTTTTAAGATTTTTTAAGATTTGCTAACTGGATAAATGCATTTGGATATGTATATTTTAAAGACAGGTGTTGAGACAGGTGTTTGAGTGATCTGCAAGACGACATTGGATCAAGCGGGTGTTTGGTGGGAGGGGTCATGAATCTCTCTCTGCATCTGCCTATTGCGAGGCCATAGATCTGCGGTAATCCAGGTGTTCCCGGGTAATTACAGGTGGTCGCAGCTGGTTAGGGTAAGACATGCGGAGCAGGTGTTGGGGATCATAATTCCTCTTCTCTCTCTCTTCTCTCGCTCTCGTCCTCTATCTCTCTCTCCTCTCTTCCTCATCTCCTCTCTCCTCTCCTCTCTCTCTCTCTCTCCTCTCCTCTCTTCCTCTCTTCTCTCTCTGTCTCTCTCTCTCTCTCTCTCTCTCTTCCTCTCTCTCTCTCTCTGTCTGTCTCTCTCTCTCTCTCTCTCTGCTTCCTCTCTCGCTCTCTCTGTC
>WNGS01020083.1:0-11504 GCA_020271785.1 Procambarus virginalis | reverse complement strand
GAATCAAGGAAGGAGGGAGGGGATTCTGTCCTCCAACCACCGTTCTAAAATTATACTACTTATAGTAACTATTTAGTCGGACGTACAAAAATTGACTATTGCAGCCTACTATGTTCACGTTTTGTTCTAATTCTGTAGAAAAATACAAGCTAAATCATTCCTAGGCCTGGTGTTCCACATGTATGTACTAAATAAAGCCTAAGATATCGTAAATGAGGGGTAGGAATGCTAGGACAGGTTATTCTGGCTTCTTTACTTTTCCACTTTCTTAAGTGTATCGTTTGGTCTAATTCAGTAACACCCAACGTGAATTATGGTGGGGTTCTAAGAGCCCATTTTTGTACGTTTGACCAAAGAGTTGCTATAAATACTATCATAAGTTTTCGAACGTACACAAATGAACTACTGTACCCTAAAAAATAAAGGCTCATGTACAACACTCGAAATGATGATTAGGGCAAACAAATGTAAAGTTAGTGAAGTGAATCGGGTAAGGTTACCTGTAGATTATTGTGGTTGGTCTAGGCAACACTGTGGTTTATGGAAAAGCAAACTAATGTATCCTACAGCCCTAGGACATGCAGTCTAAGAATTTCTGTAGCTTGAGGCTTTGTGTAGACTAAGACCCACGATCTTAAATTACAGAAGACTTTAAGACTTCCTGTTGTCCAATTCCTATTGCCTAAGACCTTCTGTAGCCTAATGCTTCCTAACACCTAAGTTTTTATTTATGTAGCGTAAGACCCGTAGTCTAAGACTAAGGAAGACTTATTCTGCAGAAGTTATAAGATTATAGAAGGTAGACTAAATGAAGTCTAAGACCTCCTGTAGTCTAAGACCTGAAATCTAAGACCTCCTGAAATCTAAAACCTCCTGTAGTCTAAGACCTCCTGAAATCTAAGACCTCCTGTAGTCTAAGACCTCCTGTAGTCTAAGACCTCCTGAAGTCTAAGACCTCCTGTAGTCTAAGACCTCCTGAAGTCTAAAACCTCCTGAAATCTAAGCCCTGTAGTCTAAGACCTGAAGTCTAAGACCTACTGAAGTCTAAGACCTTCTGTAGTCTAAGACCTCCTGTAGTCTAAGACCTCCTGTAGTCTAAGACCTCCTGAAGTCTAAGACCTCCTGTAGTCTAAACCTCCTGAAGTCTAAGACCTCCTGAAGTCTAAGACCTCATGTAGTCTAAGCCCTCCTGAAGTCTAAGACCTCCTGTAGTCTAAGACCTCCTGTAGTCTAAAATACCCATTCATACCTCTCATTCCAATACCACTCACCCCAACTCGTCTCCCCCTCACAGTGGTCGTACGGCGTCCTCCTGTGGGAGCTGACGACGCTGGCGCAGCAGCCGTACGTGGAGGTGGCGACATGTGAAATGGGGGAGTACCTAAGAGACGGCTACCGGTTGGCCCAGCCACTCAACTGCCCGGACGACCTGTACAAGGTGATGGCATTCTGCTGGGCTATCCATCCCCACGACCGACCACATGCCAAGCTCATCCTCGACTACCTCGCTGCTTTCCACCAGCAGCTCAACAGCTTCATCTGATACATGGAGGCTGGGGGAGGAGGAGGAGGAGGTGCTAAGAAGAACAAGAAGGATGGAAAGGGTGAAGATGGGAAGAAGAGGGAGGGGAAGAGTGAGGAGAGTAAGAAAAGGGATAGAAATAGTTTGCTGGAATTCAAAAAACGAAATAAGTAAGGGAAAAGAGGTAGAGCTGTGTCAAGATGTAAATGCAGACACACACATATCACGTACACGCGCGAGGCACACGCAAACACACACACACACACACACACACACACACACACACACACACACACCAACACACACACACACACACACACACACACACACACACTCCACTGGTGAAGTCACCAGTGGAGTCCCACAGGGCTCTGTACTTGGACCTATCCTGTTTCTGATATACGTAAATGATCTCCCAGAGGGTATAGACTCATTCCTCTCAATGTTTGCTGACGACGCCAAAATTATGAGAAGGATTAAGACAGAGGAGGACAGCTTGAGACTTCAAGAAGACCTGGACAAGCTGCAGGAATGGTCGAACAAATGGCTGTTAGAGTTTAACCCAAGCAAATGTAATGTAATGAAGATAGGCGTAGGAAGCAGGAGACCAGATACAAGGTATCATTTGGGAGATGAAATACTTCAAGAGTCAGAGAGAGAGAAAGACCTGGGGGTTGATATCACGCCAGACCTGTCCCCTGAAGCTCATATCAAGAGGATAACATCAGCAGCATATGCCAGGTTGGCTAACATAAGAACGGCCTTTAGAAACTTGTGTAAGGAATCTTTCAGAACATTATATACCACATATGTCAGACCAATCCTGGAGTATGCGGCTCCAGCATGGAGTCCCTATCTAGTCAAGCATAAGACTAAACTGGAAAAGGTTCAAAGGTTTGCCACCAGACTAGTACCCGAGCTGAGAGGTATGAGCTACGAGGAGAGACTGCAGGAATTAAACCTCACTTCGTTGGAAGACAGAAGAGTTAGGGGGGACATGATCACCACATTCAAGATTCTCAGGGGAATCGACAGGGTTGATAAAGACAGGCTGTTTAACACAAGGGGCACACGCACTAGGGGACACAGGTGGAAGCTGAGTGCCCAAATGAGCCACAGAGATATTAGAAAGAACTTTTTTAGTGTCAGAGTGGTTGACAAATGGAATGCATTAGGAAGCGATGTGGTGGAGGCTGACTCCATACACAGTTTCAAGTGTAGATATGATAGAGCCCATTAGGCTCAGGAAACTGTACACCTGTTGATTGACGGTTGAGAGGCGGGACCAAAGAGCCAGAGCTCAACCCCCGCAAGCACAACTAGGTGAGTACAACTAGGTGAGTACACACACACACACACACACACACACACACACACACACACACACACCACACACACACGGTTGGTAAATGCTTGGTCTATCTTCCCAGTCTATCACACTCTAGCACACACTAACACCGTAACCAAAGGGGGTTACATATGTGTATCAACAGGCTGTGTTGAGGACTTGCGATGGTAAACCAGGCTTGCAACTGTCCACACACTCACGCTTCTTCCCAATATTCCATTATTGTCTTATATACGAAGCCTAAACGTCCACAAGTCTGCTAGTGAGGTAACGCCGCCGGCCCCATGACCTCTACTTAATGCTGAATACCGTAGAACGAAGGAGGAAGCGAGACGCAGACCGAGAAGCGGAGGAAAGGAAGAGAAGAAGGGTAGATGTTGAAAGGAAAGTGAGATCGAGAGAGTAGTGGGGGAACAGAGTGATTACCTTTGTTATCCCCAAAGGGTCAGCAGGTCAGCCGTCAAGAGAGAGAGGAGCCATGGAGAGCGGTGTGACCATTGTGCCTACATGGGCGTCTTTCTGATACCTGTTCCCTAGGTGTTTACTACTACCACTCTTAACCCTTACTAGGAGGAGAGAAGAGAATGGACGAGATGGGGAGAAGACCTGTGTGTGTGTGAGAGAGGTAAGGCCTCCCGTTGAGTGTTACAACAGATGCACTCACAAATACACACGCATGCACACACACGCAACCACATGCACACCTACCTATCGTGCCATCCGCAAACTTGAGAAAATATTTCACGAGTCATAAGTAAATTAGAACAAGCGTACGAAAAGGCAAGTGCCGTCAATGAACAGGGGAAAATTAAGAAAATGATGGAAACTCTACAAAAGCCAGACAGATCGATCAACTTACGCTACAATCACAATAAAATATTCTCAACCAAACATAGCAAACATTGAGCACTTAGCCACGTGTTCTGTCTGCGGAAGTTAGGGAAGTTAATAGAGTCAACTAAGAAACCAGGTCCAAGCTACAGAAGATACTGTAGTACACTAAGATATCACAAAGAATGGCAGAAATCAGTTCAAATCGTCAAAAGTCCTGTCGATCACATTTCTGTTGGCTTTGAGTGCCCCGGAAGCAGAGCCAAGAGCACTCTGGACTTCCGACACGATGACAACAGGAATGTGGCTCCAATGGCTCTGGATCACAGGCGCAAAGCGGAGGTCTTTTGATATTGATTTATTCATGAAATGATACATTTCTAGTATATCTAGTGATATGAAATTATGATTTAGCCGATTTCAACGTTGAAAGTTAGCATTCATAACAACTACATTCTGGCAAGTACTCCTCGATATTATTTAAGAAGTTAAAGATGTTAACGTTCAAAGTTATTTCAAAAAAAAATAATTTCTGGCCAATTCTTATTTTTCTGTAAGGTTCCCCCCCCCTCCCTCTGCTAACTCCCCCTACCACTTACGAGCCTTACAGCTCACAAAACTGGCTGTTGAGGAAGAATTTTGTCCTAAAACTTATGTTCGTATATGTAATTGTTTTCCCGCAAACACAATATAACACAAATTCTGGTAATGGACCGACTTAGTGACACTTGGTTAAGGTTTCCCGATAATAATTAATTTCATGCCAGTAAGATTAATTTGTTTGCATTATTATATCTGCACAAAGAAATCATTTTAAAGTGTTGTATCAATGAGAAAATCAGGAGCCACGAGATTAAAACCTGCACTCTGGTCCAAAGCTCACGCCTTAAACCACAACCTTCTCAAAAGCAATTAAACCGGGGGGAATGTCGTGGTTAACTTGTTAAAGGCGTGTGTTTTGCCAGTATGCAAGTTCGAATCTTCCTCATGGCTCTTACAGATTTTCTAATTATTAAATTAACTCAAGTCACAAGTCAAGCCTGGCCTCGAGGCGGGCTTAGGGAGTAGAAGAACTCCCAGAACCCCATCAAGCAGGTAACTAGTGATCTTTTGAGTTTCTATATGGATTTATTTGAAAAGAAACTAGCAGGAAAATAGCGGCAAGAACTGCCACTCACAGCAGAACTAAACTACAAAGCACAAAGGTAGATTACATGAAACGTGGAAAGTTTAAGTCATCCTGAAAATCCTCTCTCAAACCTTCCAACTGAAGCGTTACCGCAAAACCATGTGTGTTCATAGTCATAAATCTGTATTTTTACGTACCCTTAGACATGTAATTATTGTACGTACAGATTGTACGTCGCTATTACTTCTCTTGAACTGTTCACTAGTCATACTTAGCTTTTGTATGTTGTAAGTTCTGGTCACATTTGTACAGTGCAGCTTCGTCGCTCCCACTTCGTGTTCCAAGTCCTCTTTTTGCCCCGCGACATTCACACGCTTGAGTGACAAGCAGCAACACTATCCCTTAAGCATAGTGTATTGCCTGCTGGATATTGCCATTGCCCGCTGGAACCACGAGTGCAGCTAGGTTCATTTAACATACTATGCTCATTGTGGGAACCTTAACCAGCTCGTCCTCCTAAGGTTTCCCAACGTCAAGAATCTCTCGTACTAAAGTGTCCTCTCCTAACCTACCAGAGGACCCAAAACAGAAAACGGGTCAGTATGTCAATTTCGCGAGCCGCTTCCATTTTCTAGTTCGACAATTTTGCCTTTAGGTAGAGTATACGTCAAAATGCGACGTTCTGTTAGGAGGAGGAAGGAGACTGCTGCTGTGTCCTCACCCGTAGTGTTCTGTATTGTGTTGAATGAAGACATGCTTTCTAGAGTTTGAGTCGTTTTGTATATCCTTCCTGTATATTGCAGGATAATGTGATATTTCCATACACTGTTTGCATCCTATATTAGGAGCAAATAGTGAAGCAACCGCCAGTGTACATAGACAAATCATTTAGTGAAAGGAATAGATTTTTTTGGAAATCTGATCACTAAGGTATATATTTGTTGTGAATAACTTAACCTATTTTGATACTAGAGACACAAAAGCATTAAAATAAGGCAAATCTTCCAAGAATATTTTCCCTAATAGTGATTCCCGCTGATAAAATTTTATTCAATTAATTTGATCTTGGATTTTTCATAGTTTCAAATGTTTTGAAATATACATACTCTACATAATAGTTAATTGATTTTCACTGCATACAAATTTAAAACAATTATAAATTCATTAGAAATAGCTGGGAAAATATTAGTTATCATTATGTAGGGGACAAGAGTATAGTTAACTATGAAGGACTCTACACCCAGAGAAGTAATGTAATCTTGTACACCATGTGTGTGTGTATGCCTATTCCAGACGAGGTGTTCTGATTGTCCCATTATTGGTAAAGTAGTATTATGTTCCACACATTTTCCTCTCTCTCCACGCAAAATTGGTATTTTGTGAAGCAAATACGATTTGCGTCAATAAAAGCTACCAATTCGATTCAATAATTTGCTATCAATAAAAGCTGCGGCTATCACAGTCACATAGAGATTAAGGAAGTATTATAACTGAAGAAATATCAAATTAGAGTATCGAGGGAATTTTTTGTTCTGTATATATATGTGTAATAATTGTATATTGATTGTATATAATGATATTTGTATAGTTTATGTGAGTAACGAGTGAATAAAATGATGCTACAAACTATGGTGTATTTCTACCTCATTTATCCACCGTGTTCTTAAAAACAAAAAAAAAAACAAATTTAATTTGTATTTATTTAGGATACGCAAAGACATTCAGAGGCCAGAGTCACTAAAATTTCCTAATTTGGAGGCCAGAGAGTTGCCATCAACTTGATATCCAGTATACTGGATAACCTTCATAGCATTCCTGGATAACCGCCCTACTTTTAAGAATTACTACAAATTCAACGACCATTGAGTCAAAACCTCTGTCCATCGAGTTGCAAACAAGAGTCGTTCCCGTGTGACAGTACCGACTATTGCAGACCAGATAAACACGCGAAAGCAAGATCCCACAATGTATCATTATTTAAAATGTGAATTGAAAGGTTGAATGTAAAAGGGAAAAACGATTATGAAAATCGAACAATGGTATTTAAATTTGCTAGCAAAATTGCGGGTAGCACAAGCCAGAGTGTGTGAACCGTGGCTATATTCATCAGATGTTAACTAGAATTATCAAATAATCATAGAAAGATAACTCACTGGATGAGAAAATTAATAACGAATAGGAATAATTTGTAGGGAGGGAGCAACCCCCCCCTCCCCCCACAAATCATAAGAAAACGAAAATTAATCTGAAGACCTAATTTGTCATACCATTTATGTAAAGCGCGCACACATTATCATACACATACATGCACACACATATAAATAACGTGAGATAAGGAACTGCTATGCCATACGTGGTGATGGTGGGGGTGGGGGGGGGTTAAAACAAAAACGTATACACACAAATACAATAATACAGTAGGTGGACAAGCAGCCACAACAAAAGCCAGCCCGGCTTTGTTGTGGTCGCCTGCAGCGTTCGTGAGCAGCGTGGCGTTTGTGTGTGTGTGTTCATGCTGGGTTAACACCAGCGCGGGAATGGAATAAAAATTGCAAAATGGCCCGCGGTCCCTAACAGACAGGCGGCGGCGCTAAACGCAGTGAGCGGACGGGTATTTTGTTGGGGCAGGCACTGTTCTCTGCTGCCTGCTGGTCGGGTTGTTGTCTGCTGCCTGCTGGTGGCGCTGTTGTCTGCTGCCTGCTGGTGGCGCTGTTGTCTGCTGCCTGCTGGTCCCGCTGTTGTCTGCTGCCTGCTGGTCCCGCTGTTGTCTGCTGCTTGTTGGTTGCGCTGTTGTCTGCTGACCTGCTGGTCCCGCTGTTGTCTGCTGACCTGTTGGTCGCGCTGTTGTCTGCTGCCTGCTGGTCGAGCTGTTGTCTGCTGCCTGTTGGTCCCGCTGTTGTCTGCTGACCTCCTGGTCCCGCTGTTGTCTGCTGACCTGTTGGTCGCGCTGTTGTCTGCTGCCTGCTGGTCGAGCTGTTGTCTGCTGCCTGTTGGTCCCGCTGTTGTCTGCTGACCTCCTGGTCCCGCTGTTGTCTGCTGACCTGTTGGTCGCGCTGTTGTCTGCTGTATGTTGGTGGCTCTGACGCTGAATTTTGTCTATACCTCCCACAGCATTTGCGTGTCCACCATTTTTCATTCAAAAATCGTTTCATACAAAAAATAGATATATTTTTATTTATTTTTCATAAATTTTGGAGTTGTGTTAACACGTTACAAGCAACGAATAACGACGCAGCGATTTGTTTTAGCGCGTAACGAGCGTTCAATATAGTACGGAGAACGATAACCAGCCTCTGGTATCCAGGATGATCCTCATTAGTCCGAGGAGCGTCAATATTTCGGTGGGTAAAGTGTGAGGACAGGTGATTTATTGGATTATTTTTTTAATACGTGTATAAAAATGTATATATAAGATGTATTAACCATCTACAATACAATATACAGATGTTATGGGCATTGATATCAAGAGTGGGAGGCCCACTGTAGCAAACGTCCTTCAGGGGTTTAATTAACTTTGTGTTGAGGAAGCCACTCCTTAAGGGAGCGGGTCGGCCGAGCGGACAGCACGCTGGACTTATGATCCTCTGGTCCTGGGTTCGATCCCGGGCGCCGACGAGAAACAATGGGCAGAGTTTTTTTCACCCTATGCCACTGTTACCTAGCAGTAAAATAGGTACCTGGGTGTTAGTCAGCTGTCACGGGCTGCTTCCTGGGGGTGGAGGCCTGGTCGAGGACCGGGCCGCGGGGACACTAAAGCCCCAAAATCATCTCAAGATAACCTCACAGCCACTATAACTCAGCCCGTCCTCCAAAAATGGGGAGGTAAATGTAACAGCCCAAATAAGTGCAATTATGTACTATTCATAACAGTCAGGAATTGTACTTATTTTCACTTAGTATTAAACAGTACTGTCAATTCGGAGGATGGGTGGCTATAACTACACAAACTGTACACGGTTTACAAGCTGTCAGTGCGGCTGACAGCTGATTGGACAGCGCCTCGGATTCGTAGTCCTGAGACTCTGGGTTCGATCCCTGGTGAAGGTGGAGACAAATTTGCAAAAAGTTTCTTTCACCCTGATGCCTCTGTTACCTAGCAGTAAATAGGTATTGGGAGTTAGACAGCTGCTACGGGCTGCTTTGTGTGGGGGGTGTGTAATAAAAAGGAGGTCTGGTCGAGGACCGGGCCGCGGGGACGCTAAGCTCCGAAATCATCTCAAGATAACGGTTATTACCACACACTAACAATGATCCGCCCATCGTGTTAGTACTTAAGATAGCGAGTGTGGATGCGACACACAGTAGAACAAATCCACAAGGGCCGTGATGAGGGGCCCTTGTAGTTGCAATTCTTTTGACCATGTCGTGGTACAGTCGATTGAGGTGCGTCTGGGATGCTCTCGGACGTAGGTTCGAACCCTCATCACGGCCCATGTGATTTATTCATTTGATGCATCATGCTATTGTGATTTCTGTGTGTCATTATACACAGTATTCAATTCCGTGGAAAAAACCACAGCAGGCACTAAAGCATGTGTGTAGATACTTAAGTAATGGGTATCTAACCTGTGACAGGGGAAATATTTGCCCATCCTTTGGGTTGATGGTAGAGCGACGGTCCGTTTCATGCAGGTCGGTTGTTCAATCTCCCCGACCGTCAAGTGGTTGGGCACCATTCCTTCCCCCCCCCCCCCACCGTCCCATCCCAATCCTTATCCTGACCCCTTCCCAGTGCTATATCGTCGTAGTGGCTTGGCGCTTTCTCCTGAGAGTTCCCTTCCCAATACACCAAATGTGTATACCGGTTTTCCTATGAACACTTGAGAGTTCATTAAGTATAAGAGTATTTAAAAAAATAATTTAAGTATATGAGTTAAGAATAAACTAAGAGTATATCTGCTATTTTGGTTAGTAAGGAAGTGTGGTGGCCGTTGTAACCCTCCTGAGGTTGACAGCCGTCAAGTCCATCACCAAACCAAAACTTGTAAACTTGATAATCAAGTCAAATGTCTCAGTGAATAACCGGTGACCCAATTAACATATTACAATTGTTCCTTTCTTTTATTCTTCTTTCAAGGTGTCTCCCAAACTTATCTCCAGTGCAGCTTACGAAGAACACCTAAAAACTTTCTCACACACATCTCTCTCTTTCCCCATAAATCCACCCATATCAAACATCTTGAAGTGTACAGTCTCTCTAAACGCTTCCTTCAGCGCTTCTCAACATTTCTCTCTCAATCACAACATCTCTTTGTAAAGTTTCCCTAAAATCGCTTTACCTCACAGGTAAACGCTACTCCACGCTGGGATGCTTCCCTTAAAAACATCAAATGAAATCTTTTCGTTAGGGGAATGAGAGGATTATCTGGGTTTACGGACGCCATTTGAACTTCCCGAATTCTGCTTTTTGAGTATTCGTCTTCAGTGATTCAAACATGAAAGGTTCAATGAGTATGGAGGAGACTCCTTGATGGGTTCGTAATTACCACGAGAGAACTGAAGCCTTGATTGTTAATGAGTGTGTGGGTGAGAGTGTATATTCACCTAGTTGTGCTTGCGGGGTGAGCTCTGCTCTTTCGGCCAGTCAATATGTGTGTGTGTGTGTGTGTGTGTGTGGTGTACTCACCTAGTTGTGCTTGCGGGGGTTGAGCTTTGCCTCTTTGGTCCCACCTCTCAACTGTCAATCAACTGGTGTACATATTCCTGAGCTACTGGGCTCTATCATATATACACTTGAAACTGTATGGAGTCAGTCTCCACCACATCACTGCCTAATGCATTCCATTTACTAACTACTCTGACACTGAAAAAATTCTTTCTAACATCTCTGTGGCTCATTGGGTACTAAGTTTCCATCTGTGTCCCCTTGGTGTTCCACCGGCTGAAGAGTTTGTCTTTGTCCACCCTGTCAATTCCCCTGAGAATTTGTAGGTGGTTTCATGTCTTTCCTTACTCTTCAGTTTTCCAGAGACGTGAGGTTCAGCTCCTTCAGCCTTTCCTCGTAAGCTCATACCTCTCAGTTCCGGGACAAGTCTGGTGGCATACCGCTGAACCTTCTCTAACTTTGTCTTGTCTTTAACTAGATATGGACTCCAGCTGGAGCTGCATATTCCAGGATTGGTCTGACAATAATTGGTATACAGGGTCCTGAACGATTCCTTACACAAGTTTCTAAAGTTGGCCAATCTAGTACATGCCGCTGATAATATCCTTTTGATGTGGGCTTCTGGGACAGGTTCGGTGTGATATCAACCCTCCCCAAACACAAACTGTGTGTGTGTGTGTTGTGTGTGTGGTGTGTGTGTGTGTGTGTGTGTGTGTGTGTGGTGTGTGTGTGTGTGTTGTGTGTGTGTGTGTTATGAATAAAGAAATTACAAAACATATAACCATTACTAACATTATTTTCGAACGAAAGTAACTCCATTGTTATATAAACAAAAAATAAAATAACTAATCATTTGATAATATGAAAAAATTCAAACAACATAAATTTCAAGTAATTAAGTTGGAAAACAACAAACAACAACAACAACAACAACAAACAACAATAATCCTTCATAAGATTTTGTGTGTGCAAGAGATACGTAGTTTAATAATCATCATTTAGGAAATCAGAAAGCTTTGAAGAAAGTTGCCAACTGGTTTCCAGGCTGAAGAGGAGCGTACTGAAGGCA